>JARQOD010000001.1:126472960-126572860 GCA_033576555.1 Oophaga sylvatica
CCTGGTTTTACCATTACCCTATACTCAGAAAAGGTCACCCCCAATAGAAAAACGACTTTTTCCTATAAAGTACTTTTTGGGGAAAGGGCCTTTTTTTGGGGTTTTTTTTTTCCCAAAAAATTGGGGAAAAAAATAACCATGTAAAAAACTAAATTTAAGGGGGTTTTATAAAAACTCAAGAAAAATATGAAAAAAGTTTTTTTCTTTTCCCCAACCAAACCCAAAAAACCCCCGGATCTCCCCCGCGTCAGGGCCCGGGTTAGTCTTAAATACCCCCCCCGGAAAAAGAACCCCAATCCCCAAAATTTTTAAAAGCTCCCCAATATCCCCAAAAAAAGAATAGGGAATTTTGGCACACCGGGTTTTTCTGGGGAAATTTTCCCCAAATTTATATTCCCATATTTTCCTGGGGGGCCCAAAACCCCAAACAAAGCTCAAAAATCAACCCCCGAGGGTTTTCCGTTTTCCCCCCTCCCAACTGGAAATTTAATTACAATGTAGATTGGATAAAAATATTTAAACAAACTGACAAAAAATTTACCCCAAATTAAATTTTAAAAAATTTTTTCCCCAAAAATTAAGTTAGAAACGGGCCCAAAAAAAAACTGACTTTTTAAAAGACCCCCCTTGGGCAAAATTTTTTCTGGAAAAAGATGAAAATTTTGGGGCTAAAAGGGAAAATTTTTAAAAAATTTTTTTTCCCGAATTCTGGGGAAAAAGGAAAAAATATAGGGGGCCCTTTCAAGATTAAAAATCTGGCCCCAGAAAAAAAAACCAAATTTTCCCGAATAATACCGTTTCTTCTTAAATTTGGTTGGGGGAAAAAAAAGGGGAATTTTTTCCAACAAGCCGCTTAGGGTAAAAAAGGGTTTTTGGGGCTGGGGTTGAAAATTTTCAAATTTTTGTTTTTAAACTATGTTTTAAAAGGGGGGACCAATAAAAACCCCTCCTCGGGTATTTTCCTTATCGGGGAATTGTGTCCTACTAAAATAAACACTGAAAAGGGGTTTTGGGGAAAAAAACCCCGGGGAGGAAAACCCCGGAAAAACCCCCCCATAACAAAATACAAAGGGAAAAAAAAGATTTAGTTTTAGGAATTAGGAGAACCCATTCCCCTTTTGGGGAGGACTTTGGGGTTTTTGGGGGGGGCCCAAAGGGGCCATTTTTAAAATGCCCAAAAGGGGGAAAAAATCCTTTTAAACCCCCCCGCCCCACCCAAAACAGCCCCCCCCCCCAAAGGGGCCCATAAAAAAAGGAAAAAAATTGTTTTTTGGGGTTGGGAAAGGGGAAAAATATTTTTTCTACTATACTTTTAAAAATTTTAGGGGTTTAAAAGATTTTGTAAACACAAGTTTCCCAAAAAAGATTTTAAAATTGAGGGGAAAATTTTTTGGGGACAAGGGGGAGACTGCGGTGGTCTTCTCCAACCCCTTTTTCCTTTACGGGGTTTTTCCCCAACAAAACCCCTAACCCCCTTAAACTGGATTAATGAAATAAAACCCCCCCCTTTTTTAGAATGGGGGACACAAGATACCCCAAACAATAGAATCTTTTTTTAAAAAACCCAAACTGAGGATGACAAAAAAGATCAAGGGGGGCTTAGAAAAAAGATCAAAGGGGCCAATTGGGGTCCCCAAAAAGCTGAATATATACATATATGGACATCATTCAGCATATCTCTTTCCCCCAATCCCCTCTTACTCCCCCCCCAAAATATTCTTGTTGTAATCTTATGTACGTGAATAAAAAGTTCAGTTTTTTCTGGAGTGGCCGCCTAATACCCTTTTTTTTTGGGACTTCAAGCTAACCACGTTGCCTGATTCATTCTCGGTCGACCCTGCTTATTTTAATTGGAAGTGCCGGAGGATATTTTTCGTTACCCCCGGAAAGGGGTCAAAGTGTCTTTTGGGATCAGAGGATCCATTTCTGGGATTCTTTTGCCCCCCTGTTTTGAAATGGCCCGGGGCAATTTCGCCATCTGTTTGGGGGCCAACCTATTTTATTAAAGGCTCTTAAAAATTTTTGGGTTTTTCCAATTTTTTTTCGAAAAAATTTTGGGGAAAATTTTCTTTTTTGTTAAACCTTAACGATTGCCCCAAAAAGGGGTTTGTTGGGAAAAGGCCTCCTGAGCAGTCCGCTTTCGGGGAAATTAAGCAGAGATTCACTTCTGCCCTTTCACAGCACCTGATGTTTCTCCCCCATTCAGGTGGGGTTGATGCCTCTAAAAGGGGGGAGTCCTTTTTTTCCCAAAAAGATCCAAACCTCTAAAAAAACCCTTTGGGCCCTTTTTCCCTCAAAAAATTTTTTCCACTGAACGTAATTATGACTGGGTAATCGGATTTTTTTTCATGAAGGGCTTTTAAAAGGAGACTTGGGTGGGGACCAAACATAGGGGGGTCCTTACTGACCATAAAATCTGTTTATCTGAATCTGCCAAGCGCTAATCCTGCGCCAGGGGGCCCTTTTTTTACACTTTTTTAATTTTGTGGTTTCCTTTTTTCCGGGGACGAGAATTTTTAAGGGGTGCCCTCTCGGGAGCTTCCTTCGGACTCTCCGGTTTATCTGATCCCTTTTGTTATTTTGAAAAGGGGGTTTTTTTCCGCCTCTCACCTAATTGAGATTGCTCTGGGGGGGGTTTGGGGGGGGAAAGGCCCCGGCCCCCCTTTGGAAAAAATTTTTTTGTCCCCCAGGGGAAAAAGATGTGATGTCTGAGATTCATTGTTCCCTGCTGGGCATCCCGAATTTTTGGTACCAAGACTTGGTTAGTCTTTCCCTTTTTTGGCCCCCCTTTCTCTATTCGGGGGAAATTTTGCATCCGGCGGACTTGCTCTCGCTCCAACCTTGCCTCGCTCAGGGGTTTGTTGACCTTTTTCCGTCCCCCAAAACCATGGACCCAATCTCTAGGATTTCTTTTTCCCACCTTCCTTTTTCTCAGAGAATGACCGCCATCGGGTGATTTGTGATAGGTTTCTAAGATGATAATCTTTGCCATTACCTAAGTTCCTTCCTCCTCTGAATTGGGCCGTTTTCCTTCACACGTGTTCATTACACGCACCCCGAGAAAAAATGCGAAAAAGGGGTCCATTTGTTTCCAATTTTTTGGGGGACTTTTTGTTCTAAAGGGGGGGAATTGTCTTTCTCCTCGCATTTTATCCTCAGACCAAGGGGCAAACTGAAGAAAAACCCCGACTTTTTAGACTTATCTAAATGCTTGTCGGGGTGCCAGGATACTGGGTCTCTTTTTTCCTTTTTCTGAGTTTGCTCTTATAATAGCTACTCTGCCCTTTGATGTCTCCTTTTCTGAATCTGGTTTCACCCCACTTTCTTTTAGAAAACGGGCTTCGCGTCCAGGTTGACTCTGTTTTTGGGGGGGTAAAACAGTTTGGGACCGGGGAGGGAAGGGGTTTCCCCCTCCGGAGGGGGCCCGCGGTTTTGCTAACCGGGGATAGGACGGGTCCCCGTTTTAAATAGTACTTTTCCCGGGGGTCTTCAAAAAATATTTCCCATAAAAACATCTCCAAATTTTAACCCCAGGGTTTATTGGGCCCTTTTAAATCATAAGATTCTTAATCCTTTTCTTTTCGTTTGCTTCTTCCAACATTTAAGATCCATAACGGTTCCACAAGTCCTTGTTGAAGATTTGTTACCCGGGGGGCCTTTGCTGTGCTCCGACCCTGTTTGGTTGAGGGCAATCTGGAGTAGGGGGTTTGAAAAATTAGATTCTTTTTTTTCTAGACGAAACCCAGTATTTGGTTAAGTGGGGGGGTTGGGGTGGGGAAGAAAATTTTCTTGGGTTTTTTTTTGGGACCCCCATGCTAAACTCATCCGGCGTACCATAGAACCACCTGACCGCCCGGGGTTGCAAAAATGGGGGTTCGGTGACCCCTCCCAAGGGGAGGGGTACGTTGTGAGGGCTTGGATGATTCTGAAAAAGGCTCCTCTGGGGTTACAAGCGGTGCTGGTGTGAGGAATTTTGTGAGGTTGGGGGAGTGGGGTTTTGCGACTCTTATATGGGGGGCCCCTTTCCCCCATAGGTTGCCGGGATCTTTTTTTCGGTCTGAATCCTTGATTCCGTTTCCTTTGTAGCCTGCTGTGTCGTGTCTGCATCCCTGCTAACGATAAACATTTTCTTCTTTTTGTTTTTTGCTTGTTTTTTGCATTTTGTCCGCACTTCTGTGGGGGCCCGGGGGCCCCTCGGGGGCTTTTGCCCTCTCAGTTTATTCACCATGGTTCCTTGCTTTTTCCAGTTTTTTTCAGTGGCTGCGGGGTTTTGATTTTGTTACACCAAGAACTAATTAGGTGTAGAGGTGTGGATCTCAGGGTGTTTTTGAAATTATAGAGTTGGGGTGTTTTTCAGGGTTTTCTGGATTGCAGTAAGTCCCCTTCCTATCCTTTTCTATTTAGTTAGTTTGGGCCCCAACTTTGCTCATACTTTTTCTGTCTGTGTCGTATTTCTTCTTGTCTAACCGCCATTACATGTTTGGGGCTTTCTATTATCTTTGGGGTTTGTTCGGGCAGATAGCTTTCCTTTTCTATCTTTAGGGTATTATTTCTCAGCTGTGACGAGGCGTCTAGGACCAACGTAGGAATGCTCCACGGCTGCCTCTAGTTGTTGTGGTTAGTCAGGGTACTGCAATCTCATAGATTCCAACTGCTCGGTGTATTGCCTTTTTTGCCTGCACTCCTCAGCTACGAAACATAACAGAAGACTATTCAACATTTTGTTACAGAAAGACCCCAACAAATATTTTATCTCCTAAACCTTTCTGAATATACATGTAATATAGTGTAGCTGTATTAACCCCTTCACGATATCCGCTGTTCAAGTATGGCGCAAATCGGAAGCAGGTGTATGTGTGTCCCATCCCATATTTTGCAGGTGATCGCTGTGTGTTACAGCTAGGGCCTTCCGCTAACCATTGCGGGTGGAGCGAAGCCACTGTTAACTTTGACAGGGATGAATAGTGACAAAAAAAATGTTTTGAAGCTTTTTTTATATTATGGTATTATGACGTTTTTACTTCATTTTATATTTTGATAGATCAGATTTTTTGGAACATGGCAACACCAAAAATGGATGTATTAAATGTAACAAAAAAATGAAAAAAAATAAAATTTCAGTGCATAGCCCCAGTAACATACCAGTTCTTACTATATTTAGAAGAAATCTGAAGCAGGCACACCATCTCAAGGAAAAAGGTGTTGTTTTATAGCCCCAAATGCGATGTTTCGGCTTCATATGTGAGCCTTATTCAAGCATATACAAGTGCATGCACAGAGATATGCCGCTAAATGATCCCAGTGATTCTGAGAATGTTTTCTCGTGACATATTGTAATTTATGATAGTTAATAAAATTTCTTTGATATGACTTGCAATTATGTGTGAAAAAATGGAAATCTGGAGAAAATTTTAAAAATTTCGCAATTTTCAAAATTTTAATTTTTATGCCCTTAAATCAGAGTCATATTGCGCAAATTAGTTAAAAATATTGTTTGAGCGATACTGCCCGATATCCAAAATATCGATCGGATTGGATCGGCCCGATACTCAAAAAGTATCGGGTATCGCCGATTCCGATACCGGAAACCCAATGCAAGTCAATGGGACAGAAATATCGTAATTAAAAAAAAACCTTTCTTTCCTTGTAAACACTAGATATACACACATAGAATACATATATATATATATATATATTATATATATTATATACATGTCATTATGACATGTATAATACTTTATTTATAGTTCATACACTTCTACATAGTAAAAAAATAGCCTCTGATTCAATTGCCGGGCAATGCCGGCTTTTGTGGAATGACAGAACCACCCGACATGAATGACACATGGTTTACACAGAGTTAACCATGTCTTTCATGTAGTTTGATATATGGTTTTACACTAACAATTACATGAGTGTATGTGTGCAAAATTTCACACATGTAGGGTTAATTAAAGGGTAAATTAGTGTAAAAAAAAAGCACATTTTTTTTTGCTACGAATTTAACCTTTAATTAACCCCTACATGTCTGAAATTTTGCACACATACACTCATGTAATTGTTAGTGAAAACCATATATCAAAACTACATGAAACAACATGTATAAATATATATATATATATTCACAAATTCAATGACATGTATATATATATATATATAAAATATATATATATATATATATATATGAGGTGTAAATTGTTGAAAAAAAAATGTGTGGGCACCCGCCCTATTTTCTCAACCAGAAAGACAAAGCCAGCGAGTGGGGGCAGATAATAATAGCCCAGAGAGGACCATTATTTTTGCCCCCCCCGGCTACTAACGTCTGCCCCCAGACACACCAGAAAAGGCAAATCTATAATTCGATTCGCCCTTTCTGGCACTTTGCCCGTCTATTCCCATTGCCCTGTAGTGGTGGCGAATGGTTAATAAGGGGTTAAAGCCACCTTGCTATTGAAAGGTGACTTAAAACCAGGTTTAATAACTGAAGAGCTGTCAATTAGACAACTATCAATTATTAATCCTATTGTATGAAATAAAAATAAAACACACACACTTTAATTAAAAATCATTTTAATGAAAAAACACACATTTTTTGACTATATTTTATTTTACTGCCATTCCTTGCGAAGCCCTTGTTCACCTGTAATAAAAATAAAATAATAAAGCAACATTATTCTTACCTATCCGAGTCAGTCAGGTCCCCCGATGTAATACCTTTTAAAAAGGGTTAATGTTTACTGCAGGGATCGCAGCTAATCTGACAGCCTCGCAGTAAACCCCCCGACTTAATTCATCTCCTTTCCTGGCTGACAGAGAGGAAGTGGTTTAGCATCATTGATTGCTTCCCACTTTCACTTCAGTCAGTCAGGACAAACCGCAGCATCAGTGACTCAGAGGGAATCCGGCTGACCTGAAGTGAACTGATAACAAAAAATAGGGGATCCCCTCGAAAAAAAAAATGGCGTGGGGTCCCCCCTATTTTTGTTAACCAGCCTGATGTAGCAGACTACTGAGACCTGGTTTTTCAGCTGTTAAGGAGCCAATATCCATGGACCTTGCAAGCCTGATAACACCAGCACAGTAGTCCTGCTTATCTTGGCTGGTTAACAAAAATAGGGGATCCCTAAAAAAAAAATGGCGTAGGGTCCCCCTATTTTTGTTAACCAGCCAGATGAAGCAGACTGCTGAGGCCTTGATTTTCAGGCTGGTAAGGATCCACATCCATGAACCTTGCAAGCCTGATAAACCAGGCCACAGCAGTCTGATTAGCTTGGCTGAATAACAAAAATAGGGATTCCCTCGAAAAAAAAATGGCGTGGGTCCCCTATTTTTGTTAACCAGCCAAAATAAAAAGCAGACGCTGCGGCCTGGTATTAAAAGACTGTCAATGCCCATGGATTTTGGCCCTCAACAGCCTAAAAATACCAGGCTGCAGCAGCCCCACAATTGGCACATCCAAAGATGCGCCAATTGTGGCACTTTACCCGCTCTTTCCCATTTGCCCTGTAGCGTGGCAGGCGGGGTAATAAGGGTTAATGTCACCTTTGATTGAAAGGTAACAATAAGCCCGGTTAATAATGGAGAGGCGTCAATAAACCACCCGAACCATTATTAATCATAAAGTTTGTAAATTTTTTAAAAAATACACACCAGAAAAAAGTCTTTTAATGAAATAAAACACAACACAGTTTTCATTATTTTATTTCACGCTCATCCTGCGACGCCATCGTTCTCCGTACAAATCCAAAAATAAACAAACCAACACAAATACTCCCTGTCCGACACAGTCCAAATCACGAGTATCCCACGACGAGTCCAGCCGCTACATCTGCATGCCAGACTGAGCCTGGCATCCAGATGTAGCAGAGCTGCTTACCTGAGGAGATTCCCGGCGGTGATGTCATCGACTGGTTTACGGCCAGCTGTCGCGAGAGTACAGCTGGCCGAGATTACCCAGTACCCGCAGCACATGCAGTTATCGTGAGAAGCTGCACGTGACCGCCAGGAGAGGGTAATGGTGGCCATCAAGGAGTCCAGGACGTGACCGCCGGGGATCTTCTGCCAGGTACAGTAAGTGCTGCTGACACCTGACAGACCGACCGACACTAACAGTGGACACTTTCGGAAGTTCCTGTGTCACGTACTTCGTTCTGTGACACAGGAACTCCCCAAGACTTTACAGGAAAACTCCGATTCCGGTATCCGATATGCAAAAAATTCGGATCTCAGAATCGGAATTCCGATACAGCGAATATCGACCGATACCCGATATTTGCAGTATCGGAAGCTCAACACTAGTTAATAAATAACATTTCCCAGATGTCTACTTTACATTAGCACAATTTTGAAACATAATTTTTTGTTAGGAAGTTTAAAGGGTTAAAATTTGACCTGCGATTCTCATTTTTACAACAAAATTGCAAAACCATTTTTTTAGGGACCAACTCACATTTGAAGTGACAGAAAATACCCCAAAATGACACCATTCTAAAAACTGCACTCCTCAAGATACTCAAAATCACATTCAAAAACTTTATTAACCCTTCAGGTGCTTCACTGGAATTTTGGAATGTGGAATAAAAAAATAAACATTTACTTTCCTTCACAAAAATGTTCTCTTAGACCTAATTTTCTTACTTTCTCAAGGGTAACAGAGAAAGTGGACCATACTATTGTTGTGCAATTTATTATGAGCATGCCGATACCCATATGTGTGGGAAATCTACTGTTTGTGCCAAGGCAGGGCTCGAAGTGAAGGACGCCATTTCACTTTTTGAATGTAAAATATGCTGGAATAATTAGCGGTTCCAATGTCGCATTTGGAGAGCCTCTGATGTGCTTAAGGCCGGGTCACACACACCGACCTAAAAAATCTGACCGTTTTAGTCGGTTGATTATCGCAGCAAAAATGTCATGAATTGTCATCCGTCTGCATCCAATTTTCCGGGCATGATGCATTTAGTCGCATCTGACGGTACTTGTAACATCCGATTTACATCCGATTTGCGAGATTTTCTCGCAGGCTTGCAAAACCGACATATAATGGATCCAAAGGAATAGTTTTTGAAATTACAAAAGAAAGAATAGATAATACACATAGAATACACATATATATATACATACATACATGTCATTGTGACATGTATATATATATATATATATATATATAAATATATATTATAGTTCATACACTTCTACATACTAGTAATAGCTGCTAATTCAATTGCCGGCTTTTGTGAAATTACAGACCCGACATGAAATGAGACATGGTTTACATACAGTTAACCATGTCATTTCATGTAGTTTGATATATGGTTTTCACTAACAATTACATGAGTGTATGTGTGCAAAATTTCACACATGTAGGGGTTAATTAAAGTGTAAATTTGTTGAAAAAAATGCGTGGGCTCCCGCTGTATTTTCTCAACCAGACAGACAAAGCCAGCGAGTGGGGGCAGATAATAATAGCCTAGGGAGGTGCATTTATTTTGTGCTATTGAAAGGTGATTTTAAGCCAGGTTAATAATTGAGAGCTGTCAATTAGACAACTATCAAATACTATTAAAGTAAATAAAAAAAAACACACACATATTAAGAATAAATAAATTTAAATGAAATAAAAACACATTTTTGACCATCTTTTATTTAACTCTTCATCCTTGCGAAGCCCTTGATCTCCTATAATAAAGAAAAATAAAAAAGCAACATTATTCTTACCTATCCGACGCACACTCATGTCCCCCCATGTAATCCATCAAAAAGGGTTAACTAGCTTTCAGCCAAGTAGCGCAGCTAATGCTGCCTGCTGAGCTGAAAGCTCCTGAATGAATGAGTTCCTCTCCCGGGACAGGAGAGAAAGTGTTACTGTGTGAAGCTTAATTGATTGCTTCCCACAGAAATCAGTTCACTTCAGGTCAGCGGGGACTCCCTCTGACATCACTGATGCTGTGTGGTGTCCCCGCTGACCTGAAGTGAACTGATTTCTGTGGGAACAATCAATAAGCTTCACACAGTAATCACTTTCTCTCCTGTCGCCGGAGAGGAACTCATTCATTCAGGAGCTTTCAGCTCAGCAGGCAGCATTAGCTGCGCTGCTAGCTGAAAGCTAGTTAACCCTTTCTGATGGATTATATCGAGGGAAATGAGTGTGCGTCGGATAGGTAAGAATAATGTTGCTTTTTTATTTTATTTTTATTACAGGCGAACAAGGGAATCGAGGATTACCTGAGCAATAAAATATGGTCAAAAACTGTGTCTTTATTTCATTAAAAGGATTAATAATTAATGTGTGTGTGTTTTTTTTCCTTCATACACAAGGATTAATAATTGAGAATTGTCTAATTGACAACTCTCAATTATTAACCTGGCTTAAAATCACCTTTCAATAGCAAGGTGGCTTTAACCCATTATTAACCCATTCGCCACCGCTACAGGGCAATGGATAGACCTGCAAAGTGCCAGAAAGGGCGAATCTAATTATAGATTTGCCTTTTCTGGGGTGGCTGGGGGCAGATGTTAGTAGCCAGGGGGGGCACAAAATAAAATGCACCCCCTCCCTAGGCTATAATTAATCTGCCCCACTTGCTGGCTTTGTCTGTCTGTTGAGAAAATACAGCGGGAGCCCACGCATTTTTTTTCAACGAATTTTACACCTTTAATTAACCCCTACATGTGAGACATTTAGCACACATACACTCATGTTATTGTTAGTGAAAACCATATATCAAACTACATGAAATGACATGGTTAATTGTATGTAAACAAGTGTCATAAATGTCGGGTCTGTAATTTCACAAAAGCCGGTATTGAATTAGCGGCTATTACAGTATGTAGAAGTGTATGAACTATAAATATATGTATATATATATATATGTCACAAGTGACATATATATATATAGTATTCTATGTGTTACAGTATATGTATTGTTTTCTATTCTTTATTAAAGCTGTCAGTGTGATTTTACAGTATAGCCGGGATGAATTGCAGGCTTTTCTAAAGGACACCGTGCATTTAATCGCAAGCACACGTGTGGTCCGTTTGTAATCCGATTTTTCATCGCACCCATAGACTTGCATTGGCGATAGTCGACCCACAATTGTTGACAATCGCAGCATCTGCGATTGCACTCGCACGTTTAAAACGGACCACAAAAACTGATACTGGGAGCTGCTCCATAGATTAACATTGGTCTGACTGCAATGCGATATTTCATCGCATTGCAGTCGTCCGATTTTGTCGCCAGTGTGACCCGGCCTAACAGTGGAAATCTCCCCACAAGTGACGCCATTTGGAAAACTAGACCGCTTAGGGAACTTATCTATTGTATTGAGCACTGTGAATCCCCAGGTGCTTCACTGAACTTTATAACTTAAGCCGTGAAAATAAAAAAATCAAATTTTTTCCCACAAAAATCTTTTTTACCTACAACTTTTGTATTTTCACAGGGCAAAAAAAAAATGGACCCCAAAATTTGTTTTGCAATTTCCCCTGAGTTCACCAATACCTCATATGTTGTTTAAAACTACTTTTGTGGCACAGTGCAAAGCTCATACGGGAAATAGTGCTATATTACAGGTCAGATTTTGCTGGACTTGTTTGAAGGCGCCAAGTCACATTGGCAGAGCCACTGAGGTGCCAGAACAGCAGAACCCCCATAAGTACCCCATTTTGCCAATTAAACCTCTCAATGAATTCATCTAGTGATGCAGTGTTATATTGACACCTCAGGTCGTCACAGTGAAGAAAAAATAATTCACAATTTTACCACCAAGATGATGTATTAGCTCCAAGTTTTACATTTTCACACTGGGAAATGGATAAAAAGGAACCAAATTTGTCCCACATTTCTGCTGAATGTATAAATACCCTATGTGTAGCAGTAACAGTACTGTTTGCCATATGGAGTGACTAGGGAGAGACAGAGCATTATTTGCCTCCTGGAGCGCATTATTTTCCTAGACTAGTTTGCAGATTCCATATAAAGAGCCTCTAAGTGCTAAAAAAGCAGACTCCCCCTCAAGTGACCACATTTTGGAAATTATAACCCTTTGAGAATTTATCTACAGATGTAGTGACGATTTTGATTCCATGGGTGATTTCCGAAACAGGCAGCAGTGGATGTTGCTGAGTGAAAATTGCAAACTGCCATTGTATGACCAGTACGCTGCAGTCACCATACATTATGCCCGCTCAAACTCTGGAGACCCGCAACTGTAAATTAGGAGGGCTCTCATCACTACAGAAATGCCAAACATGTGGGCACTAAATGTGGTTTTGGCACACTGGGGCTCAGAAGGGAGGGGACAATTGGATTTTGGAGCTGAGAAATTTGCTGAATTTCTTTTGGGAGCGAGGAGCTATTTAGCTTTTCCAGAGCCTTTTGCTACTAGTAACGTGGAAGCCCCTAATATTTCCATTAACAGATAACAGATCTGAGTGGAGACTTGCTTTTTTTGTGGATTGAGTTGAAGCTTTTATTGGAACATTTTACGTAACGTCTGGGATCACATTTATCCGGCGCTCTATGCTGAGTACTAGGGGTTTTCCATGTAAATCTCCGAGCAATGTGACAGATGAAATCCCAATGGATCCATTCACTAAATGAGGCAGCAGATTTACTCTGGAGTCCGTCTGGCCTCTGTTTAGTGGTGTCCTTTTCATAAGTGCACAAACGTGGCAGACGGCAACTTTTATGCATTCCTAAAAAAGACGGACACCGCTGGATCACAGTTCCTATGGCATCCACAGTGACTCCATCCTCCTCATTATGGGAATATTTCACCTGGGTTCTGTCTGAATCACATATTTCACTGAGATTTACACATAAACCCTGATGTAAGCACTCAGCGCAAATTGCAGCATAAATGTGCGCCAATCCTAATGCATCTTGGGAGGAGGAAATGAAAAAATCAACAGTAGGTGAAAAATTGGTTTTATTTATTTTTTACGCCATTCCTCATGCAGTTAAGTCTTAGACGACTTTACTCTTCGGGTGCTGCGATTACAGCGATAACAGATTTATATCTTGTTTTTTATGTTTGGCTGCTGTCACACACTAAAAGATGCTTTTATTGCGTGAACTAGTTTTGCATCACCAAACTTGAGAGCTATAATTTTTTCATATGTCTGCTGACAGGTCATGTTACGGCTTGTTTTCCGGGACGACTGACATTTTGTTGGTACCATTTCGGGGAACATAACGTTTTTTGATCGCTTTCTATTCTGATTTTGGGAGACAGAATTAGCAAAAACCAGCAATTCAGGAATTGCTTTTTTTTGTTTTTTTACCATTCCACGTGTAGTAAACTTGGTAAGACAGCTTTAACTCTTCGGGTCAGTACAATTACAGCTATACCTCAGTTATAACTTTTTCTGTATGTTTTGGCACTTTTACACATAAAAACTATTTTTACAGAAAAAATTACTTTTGCATTGCTTTATTCTGAGAGCTATAAGTTTTTATTTTTCTGCTGATGGAGCTGTATGGCAGCTTGTTTTTTGCAAGACAAGATGACGTTTTCAGCGGTACCATTTTTATTTTACATCTGTCTTTTAGATCGTGATTTATTGCACTTTTTGTTCGGCGGTATGATGATAAGCTTGCTTTTTGCCTCTTTTTTTTACATGTTCACTGAAGGTGTAGTGGGACAGTTTTATAGAGTGTGTTGCTACAGACGCGGTAATACCAAATATGTGTAATTTTTTGTTTTTTTTGACATAAATAAATGTGTTTACTGAAAAATATATATTTTTTTTTCTATATTTAGGGATTTTTTAAAATATTTTTAATTTTATAATTTTTTTTTTTTTTTACATTGTCCTAGGATGGGACATTACTAAAATTATATCCTGATCTGACAGTCCTGCACTGTAGAGTATCAGACCAGTATCTGACAGGCAGGGAAGGAGGCATGCCGGCGCCTGCTCTCAGCAGAGCTCACAAGCCACCTTCCCTGCAGGACCCAGAAGGACCCCACAGCTGTCTTTGTGCTGGGCCTCCATGGAGACCATCAGGACAACGCGCTCACATCACGTTGTCCTGATGGAAGTGTGCAGGAGCCCCCTCCCTGTGCGATGCTCTTCTATGCCGCTGTCACTACTGAAGCAGCATCAGAGGGGTTTAAATGCCAGCGATCGGTGCTAGCACTGATCGTAGGCATTGCTGCGGGGTGTTACCTGTTACATACCAACTGACAGCCGTACCCTATCGCCGTGGCACTCAGAGTGAGGCCACGCAATCGGGCGCTGTACTGTACTAATTCTGCTGTTTGTGGGAATGCAATTCCCGCAGAGCGTGCTAGTATGGCGCAGGTCAGGAAGGGGTTAAACAACACGTTTTTCCACTTGAACATGGTGTGCTGCTTTTGATTATATATATATATATATATAATATATAAAAAATATATATATTATACGTATATACATATACAATACAGACCAAAAGTTTGGACACATCTCTCATTCAAAGATTTTTCTGTATTTTCATGAATATGAAAAATTGTCCATTCACACGAAGGCATCAAAACTAATGAATAACACATGTGGAATTTTGATTACTGCAAAGCAGTAATCAAAGGAAAAGGTGGCTACTTTGAAGAACCTAGAATATAAGACATATTTTCAGTTGTTCATATACTTTTTTGTTAAGTATATAATTCCACATGTGTTAATTCATAGTTTTGATTCCTTCAGTGTGAATGTACAATTTTCATAGTCATGAAAATACAGAAAATCTTTGAATGAGAAGGTGTGTCAAACTTTTGGTCTGTACTGTATAATACATATAATTCCAGGAAGAGTGGAAGGCAGCACACCAAAAAATTAAAAAAATGTGCAGTTTATTGACCCATGTCAACGTTACGTTCCAAGTGTGAACCTTTCTCAGCAATTTCAAAGTGCAAGTGCATGGTATTTTTATAGCGACAAATCATTTAGACAATTCCATGCTAATTAGTGAAATTACATTCATATTAATTTTTTAAAACACTAATCTACATAATGTGATCTTTAATTGCATACATAAAGGGTGCAAACTATCAATATCATATACACATAGAACAGTATAGGTATAATAATCATAATTGGTGATCAGTGACACCTGTACATAATTATTTAAAAAGTATGACTCACCCCATTCACATTAAAAAATATCATGCTGATACATGGCATCCTTATTAGATAATAAGCAGTCAGGAACTGCTTTCCACAAGACATAAAACTAATACTTCCGCTCATGCACGGACAACTATTGAAACCTCCGACGTCATCATTGAGGCTGTCCGTGCAATTGTGCATGCGCCAATTCAAGAAATGCTTCTGCTCATGCGCAGATAACTATTGAAACCTCTGGCACATCTTTTAAAAAAAATTTTGTGCAGTTATGCAAGCGCCGGTATATAAAAATAACAGAGTTCAAAGCGAATTGATCCTGCATGCTCTATCAGCTTTGACAAACCTAAGTACCATAACAGAATGGGCATGCCAACCATAATTGCCCATAATATTTCTGTACATAATCAACGCTAAGTACATAATAAATTAACTTATAGTTCATAACTGAGATATCGGAAAAGGAAAAAACCCAATGGTATCGGGAGCAACCCCATGAGCTGGGAAAGGGCCCCCATAACAACCAAAGGGAGGTGGGAGTACCGCTCCAACACTGCATCAACTTCAACCTCCACCCAATTGGGTAATAATCCCAAATACCACCAATATTACCCCCATTAATAAGAACTATGCAATATATAGTTGAATATATATAAAACTCACAAAATATTCAACAGCATACAATAAGAAAAAATATATATTAAACAATCATAAATAGAGACAGTTCATGCAATCAATTGAATTTCAATTGATAGATAACAATATAAATTGTAGAAGCCATACATCCAAAATGAAAAAGGAGGGTCAACAGTTGATCTGAATAAAAAAAAAGAAACATTTTTTAATCATGAATGTCTATAATTTACAACATGAAGTTTCTGAGAGAACTCTTTAAAAAACCACATACGGGCAACCCAAATCCTACAATGTAATATTAAGCTTATAATCCACATTTAAACCAAAAGGTTTCAATGTCTTAAGTCTTCTAATCCACTTCAGCTCTTTAATCTTAAGCAATCTCACTCTGTCACCCCTCTTCTAAGTGGGGGCACATGATTTATAATCCTGAATTTTAAATCTTTCTCGGCATGTTTACACTCAACAAAATGCTTTGGCACAGGTAAATCAATCCTGCCTTTCCTGATGGTATATCTATGCTTTATTCATTCTTGTTTTGAGATCACAAGTAGTTCTTCTACACAGAGGAGAATACTTGGACATTGTAAAAGATATATTACAAACTCAGAGGAGCAGGTAAGGTAATAATTAATCCTAAAAATTTATTTGGTAGTTGGATGCTGAAAGGAACCCCCCTTTTTAGCATATATGCACAATTTACACAGCTTAAACGAGGGAAAACAACCTGTCCTGGACCTACCAGTTAAGGAACTCTGCATAATCACTTTCTGAGGGCTATATCTGAGTGTACCAGCTTGTCCCCCAAGTTTGTAGCCATTTATAAGACACAAGAGGAGGAAATTTAAAATCATCAACCCAGTAAACATTTACCCAGCATTGGCCAATGCCGTTTCACTACCGTTACAATTTCTTTACTTTTCTCACAAAAAGAGGTTACAAATGGAATCCTTTTCAAAGATTTCTTATCTGTGCACCTTTATCCAAAAGAATATTACGATCAAGCCCTCTTATTTTATTCGTCCACTTTCTCAACATTTCCTTTGTTCAATTTTTTAACTATATCCTCCAATGATGCATCAAGTCTAATATCATTGCATACAATAAGTCTAACTCGTAAGATATGACTAAACGGTAAAGCTTTTTATCATATTCCTTGGTTGGTGACTATCAAAGCAAAGAAGATTATTTTTATCAGTTGGTTTCACAAAAAGCTCAATTTTTAAATTATTGTCAATATTCTTTATCTTTACACCATCAGGCTCTTCCATCCCCTCTCCCTCAGAATAGCGGTCATATATAGGCCCCCCAGGCTCATCCACCCAGTTCCTTGACCACTTCTCAGCCTGGCTGCCGCACTTCATGTCCCCCAGAACTACAACCCTTATCTTGGAGACTTCAACATCCCCATAACAGTCCTACTTCCACATCTGCATCTCAGCTTCTATCACCAACCACTTCTCTAGGCCTCTCACAGCTTTAACCTCTGAGACACACAAGGATGGCAACACCCTTGACCTGGTCTTTGTCCGCCTCTGTTCAATTTCCCACCTAAATAACTCACCGCTTCCACTATCTGACCACAACATTCTCTCTTCACGCTCACAAATCCTCCACCACCCAGCGAACTCCTACCCCCCCGCACATTCAGAAATCTGCAAGCCATTAACCCTCAGACACTTTCAGACTCCCTACACTCTTCGCTGTCCCCAATCTCCTCTTTTTCTTGTCCTAATCTGGCTGTTCAGCACTACAATGACACTCTTAGAAGCCCCTTGACCAAGTACACCGCTCACCCTCAGAACTTCCAAACACACAGTAAAACAGCCCTGGCTCACATCGCAAATCACCTTCCCAGCGATGCTCTGGAGTGCTGAACCCTATGGAGAAAAACCCGCACACCAGAAGACTTCATCCACTTTAAATTCAGTTAAGAACTTTATAATGCTGCCCTTCACCTCGCCAAACAGACCTACTCACCACACTGATCTCCTCACTAGCCAACAACCCCAAGAAACTTTTTGACACTTTTCACTCCCTCCTCAGGCCAAAAGCACAAGCCCCTATCACAGACATTTGTGCTGATGACCTGGCCTCCCACTTTATAGAAAAAATAGATACTATCCGTCAGGAAATCTGCTCTCAACCACCAAGTGCTGTGACTCCCATCCCACCCTGCATTTCCCCTGGCTCAATTTCCACATTTGATCCCATCACAGAAGAAGAAGTCTCCAGACTCCTCTCTTCCTCTCGTCCGACTACATGCACTACCGACCCCATCCCCTCACATCTCCTCCAGTCTCTTTCTCCTGTTGTCACAACTCACCTAACTACAATCTTCAATCTCTCACTCTCCTCTGGCATTTTCCCATCCTCCTTCAAACACTCCATCATTACTCCACTACTAAAGAAACCCGCTCTTGACCCTTCCTGCACAAACAACTACAGACCGGTCTCCAATCTCCCCTTCATCTCCAAACTTTTGGAGCGCCTAGTCTACTCCCGCCTCACCCGTTACCTCTCCACTCACTCCCTCCTAGACCCTTCACAGTCCGGCTTCCGACCCCTACATTCGACTGAAACTGCACTCATCAAAGTGACCAATGACCTTCTGACAGCAAAACGTAACGGCGACCACTCTCTGCTCATTCTACTCGACCTTTCTGCAGCTTTCGACACGGTTCACCACCGTCTCCTACTGTCCAGGCTCCACTCTCTAGGTATTAAGGACACTGTTCTCTCCTGGTTCTCCTCCTATCTTTCTGACCGCTCCTTCAGTGTTTCGTTCTCTGGCTCCACTTCATCTCCTCTCCCTCTCACTGTCGGTGTACCCCAGGGCTCAGTCCTTGGCCCCCTTCTCTTCTCTCTCTACACCGCCCCAATTGGACAGACCATCAGCAGATTTGGCTTTCAGTACCATCTTTATGCTGATGACACACAATTATACACGTCATCCCCCGACCTTACCCCCGCTGTACTACAGAACGCCACCGACTGTCTGTCCACAGTCTCCAACATCATGTCTGCTCTCTATCTGAAACTCAACCTCTCCAAAACTGAACTTCTTCTGCTCCCGCCGTCTACTAACCTCCCTAAATCTGACATTTCCCTCTCAGTGGGCGGCACCATAATAACACCCCGGCATCAGGCTCGCTGTCTGGGTGTTATGTTTGATACCAATCTCTCCTTCACCTCCCATATACAATCTCTTGCCCGCTCTTGCCGCCTACACCTAAAGAACATCTCTAGAATCCGCCCTTTTGTCACCATGGAAACAACAAAAACCCTCACTGTAGCATTGATCCACTCCCGCCTGGACTACTGTAACGCTCTATTACTTGGCCTCCCCATTACTCGACTATCCCCTCTCCAGTCCATCCTTAATGCAGCAGCCAGGGTTATCCATCTGGCTAATCGGTACTCGGACGCGTCCGCTGTTCGCCAGTCCTTACACTGGCTGCCCATTCATTATAGGATCCAATTCAAAGTACTTGTTCTCACCCACAAAGCTCTCCACACTGCAGCACCCCCCTACATCTCCTCCCTCATTTCTATATATCGGCCTAACCGACTGCTGCGCTCTGCAAATGACTTTCGACTAACCTCTGCACTATTCCGTACCTCCCACTCCCGACTCCAAGACTTCTCCCGCGCTGCGCCAATCCTCTGGAATGCTCTACCCCAAGAAATTAGGACTATCCACAATTTGCATGGTTTCAGGCGCTCCCTCAAAACACATCTGTTCAGAGCGGCCTATCACATTCACTAATCAAAGTCATTCTATGTGTAAGTGTGTGTGTGTGTGTAGCCCATTCACTATCTCCATCCATCCCTCACTCCCTTAAGATGGCTGGACCATCATTGTAAATGCACCATTGTATATACACACCTGTATTTTGTATCTCCCCCACCTCATTGTAGATTGTAAGCTCTCACGAGCAGGGCCGTCTTATTTTGCTTTAATTACTGTATTGTTAACGTTGTGACTTATGACTTGTGCTTTGAAACTGTTAAACTGTAAAGCGCTGCGGAATATGATGACGCTATATAAATAAAGATTATTATTATTATTATTATTATTATTTATCAAGACATCAAGGAATTGTATTTCACTATCAGAATATACTAAGGTAAATTTAATTCCCTCACTCAAATTATTTAGAAATGCATGAAAATCCTTTAATTCACAAACAGAGCATGTCCAGAGGAGGAGGACATTGTCTATGTACCTCCACCATCTAAGTACATGGTCAAAGTGGTGGGACACATAGACGAGGTCCTCCTCCAATATCATCACAGTCAAATTAGCATAGGCCGGTGCCATATTTGCACCCATTGCAGTACCTCTTAATTGTGCATAAGTTTTCCCCAAATATATAATTATTCCTCAATACTAACTCCAAAAGGTCAAGGATAAATTTAATAGCCAGCGGTTCATAAGTAGTGGTTAAAAGTTTCTTATTTGCAGAGGCTAATCCTACCTCATGATCAATAGAGGTGTAAAGTGATACAACATCAAAGGAGGCCAAAATAATTTTACCCTCTATTACAGTATCTCTCAATTTACAAAGGAAATCAGTAGTATCCAAGACAAAAGATGGAGCTTTTTTATTCAATGGACTCAATACTTTATCCAAAAAAAGCCCAATATGACTAAAAATTGATCCACTCCCTGACACTATTGGTCGGCCAGGGGGATTATAGTAAATTTGGGGTCTCCATAGATCCTACTATGCACTTTATCATCAGATAATTGTCTTATTATTTCTGCTATATATTTATTTGTAATATAATAGAAAAAGGCGTGCACTCTGTAGTAACGAATAGGTGCAGGCTGAACCTGGAACTAGGCCAGATAATCATGAAAATGGAAAAACAGCCGCACTCAAACAATCTTTCAATGCAAGTGAAAAAAGTTTTATTTGAAAACACCACAGCATAAAAAATGTGTAGAGGTAACGTTTCGACCCTGCAATGGGTCTTTCTCAAACCTAACCAAAGAAAATATACACAAAAAAGATAAAAGGTTAGATCACAAAATACAAGAATTAATAAACAAAGTAACAATTATGTATAGGATCGAGGAAAGAAGGTATATAAATATATACATATTTAAACTAAATCCAAGACATGGAAAAATTTGAGAAAAAAAAATTTTTTTAAAAGGCAAAAATATTTTTTATATAGGAAAGACATTATGCACAATATACAAGGAAATAAATACACAAGAATTTATGTACACAATTATGAATACTGAATACACATACGCATAAATTAATACAATATCTACTGGTAAAGCCCGTGTAACATCTGAGTATGTGACACACTAAGAGGAGTGCAGTCTCAGGACGGGACAACAGAGGGGCTGAAATGCTTTGATATGGAATAAGGGGGATTAATACGGACACAGAGGCAGTGTACACATAAATACTGACCTTAAGGAAGATAACGGAAAAGGAACAGAGGAGGCCACTGTGGGATATGAAAACTTGAAAAGGCTGGAATAAGATGTGGAGAAAAAAACAGAGGTAAAACACGTGCAATAAATATAGGTAAGAAACGTGCACAAACCATGAATAGCCAGGAGCCCCAAATGAGGAGGGGTGAAAAGAGGGAAGGAGAGGGGGGAGGGACAGGCATACCTCCAGGCCATATATACGGAAATCCGACAGGGCAGGGACCAACTGGAGGTCCTAAGGAAGGAGCAAGTGTGGCAGGGGTTAAAGAAATGTACAGCTGCAAGTACTAGTGTGAGAGCCAGAGGGGAGAGAGAGAAGTGCTGCATACCTAGTATAATGAAGGTTCAGGTGCCGTCTGTGGTGGTGTGTAGAGACATTGGTGGTCAGTGGGTTAAAGTAGCCCAAAGACCGGAAGTAAGGTGGGGAGGGGGGTGAGGGGGGCGGGCAGGAGCGCACGTGTAAAAGGAATGAGGCTTAGGCTGCAGGTGGCAAGGACGCCTGCGCTGTATAAAAGAATCACGTGTCATAACAACAGTGGGGAAGGCAACAGTAAAGGGAGGCTTGGAACGCTGAAAAATGAGGCGCATGTGATGTGGAGGCAAGGGGAGAGCGTCATAGATCGCCCAGGGAAGGATGGGAGCGATGATGGGAGGGAAGCCTGCACTGTGGAGAATGAGGGGAGGGGAATCAAAGAGCTGTAAACAGCTCATCCTGAGCGCCGTGAAGCATAGGAGAAGCAGTCCCAGCCAGGGTGGAGGGGGAGGAGAGACTTGAACTAGGAGAATAGGAGGACACAAAAGAATGGGAAATATAGGAGAGAAGAGCTGGGGGCAGTGGAGAAAAAGAAAAGGAGTAAGACAAAGAAAATGAAGCCAGATAGGTATGAAAGGTGATAGAGAATAAATAAAGGGGAGACTGAGTCAAATGAGAGAGAAAATGTCAAAATGGTGAAAAAAAATGTATGAAGTATGAAAGGTAGAAATAAAATTGGAAATAAAGCCATGATAGGAAGAAGAATAAAAATGATAGCAATAAAAGAGGGGTTTACTGAAAAAAAAAAAATAATAATAAAAAGTGGAAAATTGCAAAAAGAAAAATGAAAAATTAAGGAAAATAAAAAATTAAAGAAAATAAAAAATAAAAAATAAAAATATGTAATAAAATGATGAATAAATTGAGAATAAAAGGAAAAAATGAAAAGAAAAAAAATGAAAAGATAAAATAAAAAAACGTAAAAAAATTAAAAATAAAAATAAGAATGAAAATAAAAATTGAAATATATATGTTAAAAAAAAGGGAAAAATGAAAAAAAAAAAAGGGGAAAAAAGAAAAATGCCAAAAAGACACCAAAAGAAAATGCAAGAATTATGGACAGAAAATACTTACCCAAATTGGGTTTGAGAAAAATGTGGAAATCAAAGTACCTGAAAAATTAAAAAGAATTAGTATATGGAACGACAGGCCAGGTCAGAATGTAGTACACATGCCTACAGGTCACATGTTGAATACTAAACTGCAAGCGATAATACCCCCATAATGTGATAACGAAAGGATGAAACAATTACAGAGAGACCAAGGAAAAAGCAGGAGACCAGAATTATCAAACTAATCACTTATCTGGGAGCCATATCGAGTTCCCTGTTAAGACCCTTGTGCGTTAAAGTTTGAAGAGTATAAATCCAATAGGATTCACGCTCCTTTAACCGCCTGATAAAGTCGCCACCCCGTCGTGATTTTTCGATCTGTTCCAGAATCTGGAAACGTAATTGATACACAGATTGATTGGCAGATATGAAGTGGTGAGGAAGAGGGAGCCATGTTTTTTTGCACCTAATGGTTGATTTATGGCTAGTGATCCGGTCGCGAATATGTTGTGTCGTCTCACCAATGTAAAGTAAACCACATGGGCATTTCACTGCATAAACGACATTGTTAGACTCACAAGTGAAAAAACCTTTGATGTGATATTGTTTGCCAGAATGAGGGTGGGTGATAACGCTTGATTTTATTACGTTGGAGCAACAAGCACAGCCCAAACACGGGAATGTGCCGCTCTTGGCAGTATTGAGGAAAGTTTGTCTAGGTATTTGAGAAAGGCTGCCTAAGTTGGCTTTGACAATTTTGTCCCGGATGTTGTTGGGTCTTCTTTTGCACATTAATGGAAGGGCCTTGAAAGCCTCAATGTGAGGGTATGACCATGTAAGCATTTGCCAATGCCTACGGATGATGTTATAGACTCTCGGCATGACAGGGTGGTGGGTATGGACAAAGGGAATGCGTTCAGGTTTGGGATGAGGAGTTTGTTGAGGAACTGGTATGAGAGCTATTGTTTTTTCATGGTTAGGAAGTTTTTGGGGGTAGTGTCGGACTGAGAATTTTTTTGACATCTCATCGAGGCGTCCAGGTATGAGCTGTGGATCGGACACGATGCGTGTTACGCTCTTGAATTGAGACCGGGCAAGCTATGCTTAGTGGAAACTGGATGGCAGCTGTCATAGTGGAGCAAACTATTAGAGTCAGTCGGTTTAGAGAAGATATCCGTAGAGAGGTGCCCGTCAACTTCCTTGGTGACTAGGGTATCCAAGAATGAGACTTGATTCTGACTGAAATTTAGTGTGAACTGGAGTTCAGGTCGGATGGAGTTGAGGTATTCGGTAAAGGCAGTTAGGGTGTCATGGGGACCTGTCCATAGGCAAAAAATGTCGTCAATGAAGCGGAGCCAACAAATGTTATATGTTGTGAAGAGGGTGTTATCATAAACGAAAGTGCATTCAAAGGCGTCCATGTAGATGTTGGCGTACGCCGGCGCTACATTCGCGCCCATCGCGGTACCCTGGACTTGTAAAAAGAACTGGTCACCGAATAAAAAGAAATTCTCTTTCAAGTTCAAGGACAAGAGGTCAAGACATAGTTGTTGAGAATTTTTGGTAAGATCAGAGTGCTCCAGGAGGTCACTGACTGCTTTTATGCCTAAGTCGTGTCTAATGGAAGTGTATAAGCTTTTGACGTCAAAGGTGACAAGGGAGCACCCGGGCGGGACTTTAGGTAGCTGTTTGAGGATTTGTAGGAAATGTCCTGTGTCAAGGATAAATGACTTCATAGTTTTGGTGAATGGCGTAAGTCCAGTTGGTCCCTGCCCTGTCGGATTTCCGTATATATGGCCTGGAGGTATGCCTGTCCCTCCCCCCTCTCCTTCCCTCTTTTCCCCCCTCCTCATTTGGGGCTCCTGGCTATTCATGGTTTGTGCATGTTTCTTACCTATATTTATTGCACGTGTTTACCTCTGTTTTTTTCTCCACATCTTATTCCAGACTTTTCAAGTTTTCATATCCCACAGTGGCCTCCTCTGTTCCTTTTCCGTTATCTTCCTTAAGGTCAGTATTTATGTGTACATTGCCTCTGTGTCTGTATTAATCCCCCTTATTCCATATCAAAGCATTTCAGCCCCTCTGTTGTCCCGTCCTGAGACTGCACTCCTCTAAGTGTGTCACATACTCAGATGTTACACGGGCTTTACCAGTAGATATTGTATTAATTTATGCGTATGTGTATTCAGTATTCATAATTGTGTACATAAATTCTTGTGTATATATTTCCTTGTATATTGTGCATAATGTCTTTCCTATATAAAAAATATTTTTGCCTTTTAAAAAAATTTTTTTTTCTCAAATTTTTCCATGTCTTGGATTTAGTTTAAATATGTATATATTTATATACCTTCTTTCCTCGATCCTATACATAATTGTTACTTTGTTTATTAATTCTTGTATTTTGTGATCTAACCTTTTATCTTTTTTGTGTATATTTTCTTTGGTTAGGTTTGAGAAAGACCCATTGCAGGGTCGAAACGTTACCTCTACACGTTTTTTATGCTGTGGTGTTTTCAAATAAAACTTTTTTCACTTGCATTGAAAGATTGTTTGAGTGCGGCTGTTTTTCCATTTTCATATATTTATTTGTATCCATGACGATGACGGCACCGACCTTGTCAGCCGACTTGATGGTGATGTCGTCGTCATTGGCCAGAGCTTGTAAGGCAATGCTCTCTTTACTTGAAATATTGGGATATACTCCACTACTAAAGAAACCCGCTCTTGACCCTTCCTGCACAAACAACTACAGACCGGTCTCCAATCTCCCCTTCATCTCCAAACTTTTGGAGCGCCTAGTCTACTCCCGCCTCACCCGTTACCTCTCCACTCACTCCCTCCTAGACCCTTCACAGTCCGGCTTCCGACCCCTACATTCGACTGAAACTGCACTCATCAAAGTGACCAATGACCTTCTGACAGCAAAACGTAACGCGTCCCATGCAGAGATCACATTCACCGCTGGACTTTATCCCACAGGATATCGGCTCAAATAGAGACATTTGGCTTCATTCTTATCTACCACCACTGGCTGCATCCAGCTTCTCCTTTTCCCATTGTGGATTAACCCTTTATGCAGTAGTTTGTGTGACTGATGAAGGTCCATGATATAGGACCGAAACGTTTCGCTACTACTGTGAATAAAAACCTTATATCTCATACACATAAGTTGAGTGCCGAGTTCATTTCATATTTAGTTACGGTGTGGGAACCTACTCGGGCACCTCTCTCTTTGGCTGTGCACACGGTTACCTTTTCACATTGTGTTGGTATGTCACATAAAATTCAAATAAAACATGTAAGTTTGCGGGTGTAACATGAAAAAATGTGGAAAAGTTTCCTGGCACTGTAAGTAGCAATTCCTAATCTGACAAGGAACACAGCCAGTGTTCGAAACGCGTTGCTGCGGTATCTTGATGTCAAGTCAATTTTACCAATGTGGATTAAAGTTTAGCCTTTTACAGCAGCTAGATTTTTCATATTTTTTCGATGTCATTTACAAGTGGTTCCTTGGAGTCCGTGCTGCAACACACCTGTTTTGGGTGAGCTGGTAATTTTTTCTTTCTGTCTAGCAATTCCTAATGTCATGATTTAAGCATGTACTATGCAATACTAGAGAAATCCTGAATACATAGCCTGTTGAAGGAATTTGAGGGTGAAAGTTACCATATAAAGTTTAAAGACGATCTGTCATCGCTCCGGATGTGTCTGTTTTAGTAAATATCTATATTGAATTTCTGTTCCTCTATGCTTTTCTACTGATATTCGTAGAAATGTGTGAAAAAATTGACAAATGGGAGTAAACATTTGCTTGTCAAAGGGGGTGTCCTTACATTGCCAGCATTGAGTAAATAGTGCAGACAGCTAATAATAACATTCAACTGTCAATTTTGACATGAATTTTTAAGATTTTGACTTTTAGGATCGCTACTTCTTATAGGTGGCATTAGAGTTCTAGTCCTCTAGGAGCATTGCAGCTTAAAAGTCTCCTTACCTCTACATATGTTAGGCTTGATATGTAGCTCTCTGCAAGGAGAAATGATACCCCTTGGATTCAGGTCAGATGCCTCTCACCCAGCCAAATCAGATCTCACACTTTGCACTGATGAGGGGCAATACTCTGAAACACAGTTTCTGCAAATTGAGATTTCAGTTTTGGCTTTTATTCTAAGTCACATGACAAGGCTCATTAAAGGGTTGATATTGACTTTTAGGATTGTTACTTCTTATAAGTGGCATGAGAGTTCTAGTCCTCTTCCTCTCTGAAGAGACAATTTGCATAAACTAAATACCAAAGGTTCATCAAAATGCAGAACTCTTACAACATGTTTGATTTATTTCATGAGGAATTTATGTATTTACTGAAATAGACAGGGTCGACGTCAGCACCTGGTGCACCCATGCAAGTGCCAGTGCCCTGAACAGATGGGGCCCACTCACCATTGGGGCCACCAGCACGCTATGGGAGCTTGGTCACGGCCCCGTTACTTGCAATACTTACCTCTCCCTATTCCTGTGCTGCAGCGTCTCCCATGTCTTCTGACGCTGACGTTTCAGGTTAGATGGCGCGATGACTTCATGTCTGTGCGCCCTCTGCCTGAACTGTCAGTGCAGAGAACCTGAAGACGCTGATGCTGAGGAGTCCAGAACAGAGCGGCGGCCAGCAAGGAGAGGTCAGTATTTTGTTTTTATGTTTGAAGCATTATATGGGACCCATCATATACTGGATTATAATATGGGGCTCATCATATACTGGAGCATTATATGGGTTCCATCATATACTGGAGCATCATATGTGGCCCATTATATACTGGGTCATCATATGGAGCCCATTATACACTGAAGCATCATATGGGACCCATTATATATGGAGCATTATATGGGGCCTATTCTGTATGCATCATGAATTGTGATATGTGTTAAAGGGGCCAACTAAGACTCTTTCACCAAGGGCCCATGAAAACCTGGAGCCGGCCCTGGAAAAAGACATATCAGTTAGTCTCTTTAAAGGCTCATGCCCATGCACATACAGTAGCTCTGTACATATGGTGCACGATACATGACTCCTTATCCCTGTGACTGATTTTCCTACCTTTGTTAAAGAATTCAGTACAGTAAAATAAAAATGGCTGTTCTCTATGGGAGTCTCAAGGAATGAGCTAAGTAATGACTTCATGCCATCACTTTATTTCTTTCTTTCAAATAGTTAGCTAAACCAACCAATTTCATATTATTTACTTGATATTAGTAATAATAGGCTTGTAAATTTAGTGAATTTACTGTGAGATCTTGAGGATATGGGCTATTTTCACAATGCATTACCTTTGCACATGTTTAGAATTGTAATCTGTAATAATATGGAGAATCATTAGTTTGTTTAATTTAAAAGAACACGGAATACAGAAGAACATCAATGGAAACAAATCAGCCGGTTAAGGTGAGATTCATCAAAAGGTCTTCAAGTGCGCAGTGATGGAATTACAAACTTCAATTTAATTTTGTATAATCAATTCCAATTGATTTTGTCGAGGATGACTACTCTAAAGGTAGAATTAACTCAAATGTGGTTCTAAGAATAGGGTTTGATTTGACCGTGCTTAATCATGTACCTGAGAATGTGAAGAATGTGAATATAGGGTTAGTGCTGCTTACACTTACCCAGCTATATTATATTTAACATATTAGTTACAGAAAAATTCAACGTGGGTGTATTTCATGATATTTTTGTATTGCTGTTTGAAGTTGGGGAAGCAACTTGTAAATAATCCCAGTTATGTAAAAGGAAGAAGAGTCAATAAATTGTACACTTTTGCTGCAGTTAAACGGTCTGATCTCTCTGATTGCACCATGCACTGATATGTTAAGGCTGCGTGTGCACAATGAATTTTTGAGACTGTATTTTCGCTACATAAAAAAGGGTTTTACAGGTTTAGAAAAGTGGATTGAATTTATAGAAGAAAACAAAGAAACATCCAACTCCCAAAGAGTGTAGATATGCTATGCGTTTTAGAGCAGTTATGATCCTTCTTCATGCCACGCCATGAAGAAGGATCATAATTTATGTGAAGTGTGTAGCATATCTGCACTCTGTCTTGTTTATATTTGTTGTGGATTATTCACTAAAGCATAGAATATTTAGACTGTAGGTAGAGTCTTATCTTCCTGCTTTAAGCTAGAGAAACCAAGGAAAGACCTGCCCACAGGCCGCCCAACAGCACAAACAGTCTGACTTTATCATGAGGAACATCATTAGCTGAAAACTTCTAACACTAATTACACAATAACCACAAGACGGATTTCTTCACCCCAGGTATCATTTTAAGCAGTGTAATACTGCCAACCTGACAATGTAGTTTACTTAGCAAAATCCTGCTGAAAGGTTCACTTTAAAAAATTACACACAAAAAATTGCAGGGTCAAAAACGTGATAAACATGCATGTAAAAAAACGCACTCAGAAAGGCAATGAAAAACACAAGTAAGCCAATTTGCATAATAAGTGCATAAATGGTTCAGAAAACTCCAATATCAAAAGCTCACAAAAGCTGATAATGGGAATACGGCGTATGTGGGTTGCCTAGCATATCTCCCTCACGTTGCTCACTTCCCATTTCAAGAACTGGTGGGGTACTTTTCCAGGAAGATTCCACTTCAAATACCACCTGAAAAAGTTCTACTTAAAAGGACTCTGTCAGCACCGAGTGACTGTTCAAACCTAGTACAGACGCACCCTTGGCATAGCCAAACATTTTAGTGAACCTTCCCACCTGCTTGTTTTCCCTTTATCTCCACCTCCTTCTCTTCTTTGACTGACAACTCTGTCTTCATAGAACCAGTGTTGGCAGTGAATTATTCAGAATACTCCCAAGCTTGTGACAGCAGACCTTCTTTATTCAGGAACAATATATGATAAGCTTAATAGTTCAGGGATAAATCATTTGTGTGTCTCTATCTGTGCATCATCTACAGCAGGCTGCTTCTCTCATACACAGACACAGGAAAACAAGAAATACAGTCACATGCTCTCCCTGTGTGAGCCTCTGAGAGTTTTCTTTGTTCTAACTTTATGAACAGCATACAAATCTAGCAACTTAACACTCAGACAGGAATGGAGTTGTTGCACCAAACGTATTCCAAAAACCCAAAGAGAAGGGCAGAGATAGATGGAAAACAAGCAGGTGGGAAGGGGCACGCAACTATTTGGCCCCACCACGGTGCTCTGAGCACCTCTACTTGGTTTGAACAGTCTTTCTGTGCTGACAGTCTCCCTTTAAAGAGGTTGTCCACTACTTTTTCATTGATAACCTATCCTTAGGTTAGGTCATCAATGTCTGATTGAATGGGGTCCGACACCCGCCACTCCTGCCGATCAGCTGTTCTAAGGATAGGTCATCAATGAAAATGTAGTGGACATCCTCTTAAGCTATACACAGACATCATCCATTTATTTTTAGACCTCATGTACATATAGCAAACAAAACCACATTGTGTTGTGCAATACAACTGAGTTATTGTCCTGCGTTAGACAAAATGTCCCTGACGTATACCTCTAAAAAAAGACTGCAATGTTTTTGCTTTAACAGGCACTTTCTTCCCTATACGTTAAATTTGTATGTGTTATGTGATTATATACCAGCTGAGAAGAGTTCAGAAAAAAAACAAACAACATAGTTACAAACTCTCTTTAAGACCTTTTTTAGATGGGCTTTGCAGTTAGCGCAACACAGAGGCTATAGACAGTGAAACACAGAGGCTTTAGAAGGCAAATGGTGCAAAATTTTTAATGAAATCCAATTGCAAAAAAATTTTTTTGCCACAATTACAAACATATAAGTAAAAATTAAAAATTGTCCCCAGAAGGTGAAGAACCTCTTCGAGAGGTCCTATGTGTGTGATGCATATCTTAAGTCTGTTGCACCTTCACCACGAACCTAAACCAACAACACATGTGGATGCATCCATTGATTATCATATTGCCAAATTGTGACTTTACTATCTACATTATGCAAGTGGTTGCCAGAGCATTTCTATTTTGCCAAACCTATGTCTATTTTTTACCCCATTAGTTTACATCATAAGAAGAACATCTAGGGTTTTCCTTGTCTTCAGGTGACCAAAAAATCTGAGCTTTTCTGCAGAAATTACTAACTGTAACATTCAGCCTATACAATTCACCAATATACTAAATAAGTTCTGTTTTGTGATGTAATCATTTGAACTCATGGTGGTAGAATAATAAAATATCGTAATTCATGTAAATAATCTGATACTCATAAACAGATTATGTTTCGTATATTATTGCTCCACACTCTATAAAACACTCATTTGTAGTAATACCTGTAGTTCCATCAATAATAACAATGTTGATTTCTGTCCACAGTTGGCTGAAAATTATTTCCCTTATTTCTGCATGTGTTTAACCCCTTAAACCCCCAAGGGTGGTTTGCACGTTAATGACTGCGCCAATTTTAACAATTCTGACCACTGTCTCTTTATGAGGTTATAACTCTGGAACGCTTCAACTGATCTTCACGATTCTGAGACTGTTTTCTTGTGACATATTGTACTTCACGTTAGTGGAAAAATTTCTATATATATAACTTGCGGTTATTTTTGAAAAATGCGCAAATATGCAGAAAATGTTGAAAATTTTGCAATTTTCAAAATTTGAATTTTTTTTCCCTTAAAACAGAGAAATATGTCACACAAAATAGTTAAGAAATAACATTTCCCACATGTCTACTTTACATCAGCACAATTTTGGAAACAAAATTTTTTTTGTTTGGAAATTATAAGGGTTAAAAGTTGACCAGGAATTTCTCATTTTGCAACAAAATTTACAAAGCCATTTTTTTTAGGGACCACCTCACATTTGAAGTCACTTTGAGGGGTGTATATGGCAGAAAGCACCCAAAAGTGACACCATTCTAAAAACTGCACCCCTCAAGGTACTCAAAACCACATTCAAGAAGTTTATTAACCCTTCAGGTGCTTCACAGGATCTGAAGCAACGTGGAAGGAAAAAATGAATATTTAACTTTTTAGTCACAAAAATGATCTTTTACAAACTTTTTTTTATTTTCACAAGGGTAAAAGGAGAAAATGGACAGATAAAGTTGTGCAATTTCTCCTGAGTACACCAAAACCCCATATGTGGGGGAAAACCACTGTTTGGGCACACGGAAGAGCTCGTAAGGGAAGGAGCGCCGTTTGACATTTTCAAACCAAAATTGGCTGGAATTGAGATTGGACGCCATGTCACGTTTGGAAAGCCTCTGATGCGCCTAAACAGTGGAATACCCCCACAAGTGACACCATTTTGGAAACTAGACCCCCTATGGAACTTATCTAGATCAGTTGTGAGCACTTTGAACACCCAAGTGTTTCACAAAAGTTAATAATGCCTGGGTGTGAAAAAAAAACAATTTTCCACAAAAATGATTTTTTAGTCCCAAATTTTTTAATTTTCCCAAGGAAATTGTACCCCAAAAGTTGTTGTCCAATATGTCCTGAGTACGCTGATCCTATATGTGGGGGGGGAAACTGTTTGGGTGCATGGCAGGGCTTAGAATGGAAGTAATAACGTTTTGGAATGCAGACATTGATGAAGGTCATTTTCCGTTTGCAGTGCCCCAGATGAGCCTAAACAGTGGAAACCCCCCATAAGTGACCCCATTTTAGAAACTAGACCCCTAAGGAACTTATCTAGATCTGTGGTGAACACTTTGAACCCCTAAGTGCTTCACAAAAGTTTATAATGCCCAGGCATGAAAATAAAAAATCTTATTTCTTCACCACAAAAATTATCGTTTAGTCACCAATTTTTTATTTTCCCAAGGGTAACAGGAGAAATTGGACCACAAAAGTTGTTGTTCTATTTGTCCTGAGTATGCTGATACCCCATATGTGGGGGAAACACTGTTTGGGTGCACGGCAGAGCTCGAAATGGACGGAGCACCATTTGACTTTTTCCAACCAAAATTGGCTGGAATTGAGATTGGACACCATGTTGCATTTGGAGAGCCCCTGATGTGCCTAAACAGTGGAAACCCCCCACAAATGACCCCATTTTGGAAACTAGACCCCCTAAGGAACTTATCTAGATCTGTGGTGAGCAATTTGAACCCCCAAGTGCTTCATACAAGTTTATAACGTAGAGACGTAAAATTAAAAAATCATATTTTTTCCACAAAAATGATCTTTTCACCCCAATTTTTATTTTCCCAAGGGTAACAAGACTCCAAAAGTTATTGTGCAATTTTTCCTGAGTACGCTGATACCCTATATGTGGGGGTAAACCACTGTTTGGGTGCATGGCAGAGCTTGGAAGGGAAGGAGCACTGTTTGACTTTTTCAACACAGAGTTGGCTGGACGCCATGTCGTGTTTGGAGAGCTCCTGATCTGCCTAAACAGTGGAAACCCCGACAAATGACACCATTTTGGAAATTAGACCCCTCAAGGAACTTTTCTAGATGTGTGGTGAGTACTTTGATCCCCAGGTGTTTCACTAAAGTTTATTACGCCCGAGCATGAAAATAAAAAAATTGTATTTTTTCCACAAACATGATCTTTTAGTCCCCAACTTTTTATTTTCCCAAGGGTAACAGGAGAAATTGGACCCCAAAATTTGTTGTCCAATTTGTCCTAAGTATGCTGATACCCAATATGTGGGAGAAAAATACTGTATGGGTACACGTTGGTGCTTGGAAGGGAAGTAGTGACGTTTTGGATTGCAGACTTTGATGGAATGGTCTGCGGGCGTCATGTCGCATTTGGAGAACCCCTGATGTGGCTAAACAGTGGAAACCCCCCACAAGTGACCCCATTTTGGAAAATAGACCCCACAAGGAACTTATCTAGATGTGTGGTGAGCGCTTTGAACGCCAAAGTGCTTCACAGAAGTTTATAACGTACTGCTGTAAAAATAAAAAATCCTTTTTTTTTTACAAAAATGATTTTTTTGCCCTCAATATTTTATTTTCACAAGGGTAAGAAGAGAAATTGGACCCCAAAAGTTGTTGTTCAATTTGTCCTGAGTACGCTGAAACCCAATATGTGGGAGAAAACTACTGTATGGGCACACGTCGGGGCTAGGAAGGGAAGTAGTGACGTTTTGGATTGCAGACTTTGATGGAATGGTCTGCGGGCGTCATGTCGCATTTGGAAAGCCCCTGATGTGCCTAAACAGTGGAAACCCCTCACAAGTGACCCCATTTTGGAAAATAGACCCCACAAGGAACTTATCTAGATGTGTGGTGAGCGCTATGAAGCCCCAAGTGCTTCACAGAAGTTTATAACGTACAGCCGTAAAAACAAAAAAATCATTTTTTTTTTTTTACAAAAATGATATTTTCGCCCCCCATTTTTTATTTTCCCAAGGGTAACAGAAGAAATTGGACCCCAAGAGTTATTGTGCAATTTGTCCTGAGCACACTGATACCCCATATGTGGGTGTAAACTACTGTTTGGGCGCATGGCAGAGCTCAGAAGTGAAGGAGCACCGTTTGACTTTTTCAATGCAGAATTGGCTGGAATTGAGATCAGACGCCATGTCACATTTGGAGAGCCCCTGATGTGCCTAAACAGCGGAAACCCCCCAATTCTAATTCCAACCCTAACCCCAACACATCCCTAACCCTAGTCCCAACCCTAACCATAACCCTAACCACAAACCTAACCCCAACACACCCCTAACCCTAATCCCAACCCTAACCCTAACTTTAGCCGCAACCCTAACCCTAACCCTAATGGGAAAATGGAAATAAATACATTTTTTTAATTTTATTATTTTTCCCTAACTAAGGGGGTGATAAAGGGGGGCTTGATTTACTATTTATAGCGGGGTTTTATGATTGGCAGCTGTCACGCTAAAAGATGCTTTTTATTGCAAAAAATAGTTTTTTGCATCACCACATTTTGAGAGCTATAATTTTTGCATATTTTGGCCCACAGAGTCATGTGAAGTCTTATTTTTTGCGGTACAAGTTGACATTTTTATTGGTACCACTTTTGAGCACGTGACATTTTTTGATCGCTTTTTATTTCGATTTTTGGGAGGTTAGAATGAACAAAAATCATCAATTCATGAATTTCTTTTGGGGGGGCGTTTATAACGTTCAGCTTGTGGTAAAATTGATAAAGTAGTTTTATTCATCGGGTCAGTACAATAACGGCGATACCTCATTTATATAATTTTTTTATGCTTTGACGCTTTTATACAATAAAAACAATTTTATATAAAAAATAATTATTTTTGCATCGCTTTATTCTGCAAGCTATAACTTTTTTATTTTTTTGCTGATGATGCTGTATAGTGGCTTGTTTTTTCGGGACAAGATGACATTTTCAGCGGTACCATGATTATTTATATCGGTCTTTTTGATCGCATGTTAATCCACTTTTTGTTCAGAAGTATGATGAAAAAGCATTGATTTTTTGCTTTTTTTTTTTTTTTTTAAGTGGTTCACTAAAGGGGTTAACTAGTGGGACAGTTTTATAGGGGGGTTTGTTACGGACGTGGCGATACCAAATATGTGTACTTTTATTGTTTTGTTTTTTTTTATTTACAGGAAGAAATGAATTTATTGGGGAATATTTTTTTTTCCTTTATTTTGGATTTTTTTTTACACTTCTGATTTTAATTTTTTTACTTTTTTACTTTGTCCCAGGGTGGGACATCACTGTATTTTATCAGATCGCTGGTCTCACAGTGTGCACAGCACTCTGTGAGACCAGCGATCTCACAGGCAGTGCTGCAGGCTTCCTCAGCGCCTGCTCTCAGCAGGCGCTGAGGAAGCCACCTCCCTGCAGGACTCGGCGGCCATCTTGGATCCAGGGTCCTGCGGGGAGGAAGGCCTCTGAGGGCAGGACCTGGTGGCCATCTTGGATCCAGGGTCCTGCAGGGAGGAAGGCTGTTCTGAGGGCCTCAGGGGAGCACGCAGGGAGCCCCCTCCCTGCGCGATGCTCCCCTGTGCCCCCGATACACCGTGATTATGTTTGATCACGGTGTGCCAGGGGTTAATGTGCCGGGAGCGGTCCGTGACCGCTCCTGGCACATAGTGCCGGGTGTCAGCTGATCGCCTTGGATGTACTATCCCGTCCCTGGGAATTAAGTCCCAGGTCACATGGACGGGATAGTACGTCCGATGACAGAAAGGGGTTAAGGACATAATCAAACAAATTGAAAGTATCAAGGATTAGCTTTGCTTCTTTTCATTTCTAAAGAAATCTATTTTTTCATATTTACTCTTCACTCAAGTGGAAAAAGCGGCCATGTTTCTGTATTCCAGTAGGGTTATATTAACTTAAAATGAAAATGGCAGCATATTGGACTGAATATGTGTTTATCCCTCTCCCCTAAGCCGAAAGAAAACTAATTATGAAGCATATGTGAATTTTACGGATTTTGTCATTTTTCCTCTATTTACATATGCCCAAAACAACAAATGGCTATTTATCGCCAAGTTCCCTACCAATATAAAGGGGGAAAATTTCAGACTGGCACAAAGATACACCACGTATGCCAGAACAAAATCCCTGCTATTCACAATGGGATAACTTAATTTTCATAAAAGGCTCAGAAAGGAACACAAAATGCTGGGGCAGATGTAACATATGTAATGATTTTATTGCTGAGTTATCATACAGTACTCAGCGACTTAAGAGAATAGAGCAAATATTGATAGAAACTTTAAAAAATACATTCGCAATGACTGAGTCAGCATATTGACTTGTAGATCAATAACTAATAAAAAGCAGAAATTCTGTGAACTACTTACCTTGATTTCATTAGAAAAAGAGAGATTAATTAAAACATGGAATCCAAATAAGAAAAGTAACAGAAATTGTATTAGTTTTATTATTATACCTATTAAAAGAACATAAAATAATTTAAAAAAAAATATTCAGGCAAGTGAGTAACTAAAGTGGGCTGTAAAGGTGCCAATAAGACATTATTATATCTCTAGAGTACTTTACTTTTTTGTATTTTTTGCAGTATCAGGATCTGTTTTATAAATACAAAAATAGAAATCTTGCCATTTGTACACTGGCCACTGGGTATTTTTTTTAGCCACATTGACCAGACCCAAACTCTATCTTATATCTTGAAGGATCTAATGAGCATGTGCAAAGGTCATTGTGAAGGGAGGGTGAGCAGGGTCAGCTGTGACATCACCTATTGTTACCAGCTGTACATAGAGGTGTCCTTGTAATCCTAACTCTGATAAGGATCCTTGCTGAAAACTCTTCCTGATAGGACAGCAGTATGAGTATAAAAAATCCCCAGTGGTTAGTGTGAAAATTGCAAGATAGCTAATTTTGCTTTTTAATAAAGATCGTGATATGTAACAAAACAATGTCATTTTTTAAAAAAAGATACATGTAACATAAAAGAAAGTTTAAAACAAGAGGTCATGTTCTGATTATACTGTGCCTTTAAACATAGGGTCAGAGCCACAAACTAATTCCAGCTACAACCCTATTAAAATGACCTCAATAGGCAGCATTTTTTGTAATGTGAATAATTTGCTTGTATGAAATAAACTGCATTGTATGAAGAAATAAGACTGTGGAAGGTAAAGGTGCTAAATGCAGAAACATAATCGAGTGCAATCTTTTTCGTATATTGTACATGAAAGTATAGTGTTAAGGTAGAATTGTACAGAATCATTAATTCTAATAAGTAACAATAAGTTACAACCTTTCAGAATACATTGATATTAGTGATGAGCAGATTTGCAAACAATTGAATTTGAGTAAAATTTCCTGAAATTTCATTTGAATTTGAACACTTTCAGATTTGATTTGCGCTGACTTCCTTACAATGCTCTACATCTTTGACATCCATTTTATTATTTTACTTTAGTCAGCACCTGGGCCATCACAGGTTATTGGTCCCCAATAGAGCACAGTTTGTACAGCTCAGTTGTTTTGCATCTCCAGAGTCACTGGGCAAGTCTCTCTCTCTTGTAGTACATAAGCTCTTATGGTCAGCGGGGTCCTCTCTCTCTTTCCCCTATCCTCCTTAAGTATTTTCTAAGAAATTACAAGTTTTACAGTATGAAGATTTATGCTCATTTACTTGCTGCAAATCAAATGTTTGGGGAAAATTTGGTGAAGGCGGTTCAACTTCAAAAAGTCTGCTCATCTCTAATTGGAATGTCAAAAAAATTGGCTGTCCATTCTGCAGGGCAGCCCCAATCTCTTCAGGGTGGATCATTGCTAAAATTTTCTTTGCATAAATCAATACTACAAGAAACCTTGTAAAGAAAAAACGTCGCCCTCAGCGAAGCCATGTGCAGAGTGCCCCATGACTGGGTTTGTAGGGCAAGCAGGGGTTAAAATGAATATGGTTTGAAGTGAGGGCTAAGAGGGGTCAAAAGTTTAGAGGGGTTGGACATATGGGTGGGGGGTGTTTACAGTTGAGCAGGGTTTATCTGTCTGAGAAGGGGTGGGGGCTATTAGTGTGCACCAGGCACCAAGAGCAAAGGTCCTGTGCCCTCCTCACCATTATCTCCTCCTTCTGAAGACATGGCAGCCATTACAGATATCCTAGAGCAGCTGAAAGCTGCTGCTGGTAGCCCAGATGGAGCAAATGTCAGGGATCAGATCCGGAGAGATACTCAGATCATGCTGCTGGAGTTGATGAAGATCTTCCTTCAGCCCAACCAGCATGCAGGGTGAGACCACTGGAAAGACTGTCCCCTGATGCAGCTCCTAGGTCTCGGCGGCACCTTAGGAACCCCTCCAGGGACCCTCCTTGTTGGGACATATCGTGGGGGGGCACGTTCCAAACCAGACCTGCAGGAGCGAAGCAGGGAGCATGTTGGCAGTTCAATGAGGGCCAGTGCAAGTTTAGTGGTAGCAGTAAATTTAAGCACCATTGTTCAGGATGTGGAGGCTCTTCTCACGGGTTGTCACGTTATTTCAAGAAAGGGAAATCTATATCTGGGGGGATTCTGCAAAAGGGCGCAAGTCCAGTGAATCTTCACGCGATGGTCCCCTATCTAAATAGGTATCCAAAATGGGATAAGGCAGTTTTGTTGGAGGAAGATTTAAGTTTTGATTTTAAAATTCCCTCTTCGCCATATGCAGTGCCTTTTAAGTTGAAGAATTCGTTGTCGGCTCGTCAGCACCCCGAGGTGGTTAATAAAACGATTATGCATGAAGTATCATGTGGAAGGATGGCAGATGCTTTTAAAGAGCCCCCCTTGGATAATTTGGTGCTTTCTCCCGTTGGGGGTAGTACCAAAGAAAGAGCCAAATAAATTCCAGCTTATTCGGCATTTAGCTTTTCTCTGTGGTTTATACATTCTTTGATGCAGCAATTGGTTGCGTTAAGGAGTATGGGAAGGGGTATTGTTAGCCAAAACCGATATAGAATCTGCTTTCCGTTTGTTGCCAGTGCACCCAGATCGTTTACATTTGTTGGGTTGTTTTTGGGAGGGTGGTTATTTTGTGGATAGGTGTCTGCCCATGAGTTGCTCCATTTCTTGTGCCTATTTTGAAGCATTTAGTGCATTTTTGGAGTGGGTGGCTTGCAACGTAGCCAGCATAACATCAGTTATTCACTACCTCAATGATTTTTTATTTATCGGGCCGCCTGGTTCACGAATTTGCCAGTTATTGTTATGGTCTATGGAGTGGGGGGTAGCTGGGCACTTTGGAGTTCCACTAGCACAAGAAAAGACAGAAGGGCCATGTACATGTATCAGTTTTTTGGACATCACCATCGACACTGAGAACTTGGAGTGTAGGTTGTCTGAGGAAAAAAATTGTGGCTTTGCGCACCGAAGTGTGCAGTGTGGGCCGACTCAAAAAATCCAGTTGAGGGACCTACAGTCGTTACTGGGAAAACTTAATTTTGCATGCCACATTATGCCCATGGGATGGGTTTTTTCACGTCGCTTGGCATCATCAACGTCAGGGGCATCATCTCCTAGGCATTATATTCGTTTAACGAAGGAACTCAGGGAGGATTAGTCAGTTTGGGAGGGTTTCCTTGAAAAGTATAATGGCCGGTCACTAATGATCACTGAGTTGGAAGAGGATTTTGATTGTGAACTGTTTACAGACGCTGCAGGTAGTACAGGTTTCGGGTCTTATTGCAAGGGTCAATAGTGCATAGGAGAATGGCCGAAGGCTTTGGTGGAAGCAGGATTTACAAAGAATCTGATATTATTAGAGTTTTTCCTGATTGTAGTGGCCTTGTCAATTTGGGGTGAGCAATTCAGCAATAAGAAGATGTGTTTTCATTGTGACAATTTGTCAGTGGTGATGACAATTAACAACTTATCTGGGTCTTCTCCCCCAGTGATTCGGTTGTTGAGGTATTTTGTCCTGAGGTGCCTTAGTCTCAATGTATGGGTGGTGGCGGAGCATGTATCAGGGGTAGAGAATTCAATAGCTGATTCTCTTTCTCGTTTGCAGTGGGATCATTTTCATTCGCTGGTACCAGGCGCGGAGTCCGCGGGCTGCAAGTGGCTAGTGGAGCTCTTGGAACTGGTATTCGGCCGGCAAGCTCCTTGATTCATGCATCCTTGTAAACTGTACATGGGTAGCGTACAAAACAGCTTGGAAGGAGTGGGAGCTATGGAGTTGCGATTTTGGAGAGTTGGGGTCAGAAGAGGACATCGTGAGTGCTTTACTTTGTTGGTTAAGTTGGATGGCGGCAGATAGGTGGTTTATTTCAAGAGTTAATTGTGTTATGGCAGGAATAGCATTTGTTTTGAAGTTTAGGGGTTTGGTGGTTATTACTAACCATTTTCTTGCAGGTCAGGCACTGAAAGGGTTTAGAAAGGGTCTCACTAGGAGGGACAGTCAGAGGCCGGTTTCATTCACACATCTGGATGTATTGGGGGACATTTTGGCACTAGTACGCAGTTCTCAGTTTGAGGAGACGTTGCTTCAGCTGACGTTTTTGTGGGCTTTTTTTGGGCCATGAGAATAGGAGAGTTGGTTTCCTCCTCCTTGGCTAAGGGGGGTGGGATATTAAGTCAGGATGCAGTTGTTTTAGTTGATTCAGTAGAGTTTTGGGTGCGGCGGTCCAAAACAGATCAAGCTGGAAGAAGGTTGTTTTGGGGGCATTGAGAGGGTCAAAGATGTGTCCGGTAGAGTGTTTTAAAAGTTATTTGGGTTTAGGAGTGGATCGTTCAGACCCATTGTTGAAACACAAAGATAAGTCTTTCCTTTCCAGGTATCAGTTTGTGGCAATTTTCAGAAAATGCCAGGAAATTTTGGGGTTGGAGGCAAACAGCTTCTCAGCTCATTTGTTCCGTATCGGGGCTGCAAATGAAGCAGAAAAATTGGGATTGCCAGCTTAAGTGGTTCAGAAGATAGGAAGGGGTGAGTCTAGGAGATATAAAACTTATGTGAGGCATTATCTGATGTGAGGGAGGGGGAGGACGGGGTTGGATCGTAAGTGTTAGTCATTATTTATATAAAAAAATTGAGTTCTGATTATGTTTACAGATTTGTTGTATCGTGTATTCATCTCCCTCAATTTTTCCCTCCCCCCTCCCCTCCTCTCTCTCTTTTTTTCTTCACATAGGATGAGGGCAGTTAGTGTGGAATTTTTGGCACTCATTTGTGTATTGGGGCACAGAGGGCCGACATGCGAAAAAATGGGCGTCAGCTGGGTTTTCCAAGGCAGGAGACTGTAGTGAGGTGGATTAGGATCAGAGGGATGATCTGGCGACATATGCTACCAGATTTCCAGGTTAGATTATTCCCTGGACGTTCTTGTGTTGCACATAGGGGGTAATGATCTGGGGATCCGCCCATGTAGGGAGCTGATTAGGAACATTCGGCATGACGTGCTGCCTCTATGGATAACTTATCCAAAAATTACAATAGTATGGTCTGATATAGTGCCCAGAAAAACTTGGCGTGCTGCCTGGTCTGTGGAAAGAATTAATAGGGCAAGGATAAAGGTTGATAGGGCAGTGGGAAGCTTTATTGCAAGGAACGGAGGGGTGGTAGTAAGGCAAACAGATCTGGAGTCTAGGGAAGGGAATTTTTGGCAGCATGATGGGGTACACCTGAATGCAGTCAGGATTGATCTGTGGGCGTTGAGTATTCAAGAAGGGGTGGAATGGGCTTTTCTTTTGGTGGGGTGACTGGCATTATGAGGAGTCAGGTAATTCTCGCTGTGGCGGTGGTGAGGGGGTTCTTGGAGTTGGTGGCAAAATTGTGGCGGGGGTTGTACTTCAGGTGGATGGTAACCTCCCCTTTATGTTTGGGTTTGGGTTAATTGTCTGGTGAATTTTGGGGCTCTACAGGATGGGGTCCTGAGAGTCGGTGTTATGGAAAAGATTTTCCGGCAACAAAATTGCCCATGAGCCTGTGGGCACGGCTGGGGGGGTAATGCTGGATGGTTCATTATTATTTACTGGTTTCTGCCAGGTTTTGGAGCTCCAAGAACATCCTTACAAAGAAGTTATTTATTGTAATGTTTGTTGATAAAAGGCTGATTTGGTCAATTTATCCAAAGAAAAAGGTGTGCGAGTGTTCATTTTGGGGTGAAGGGTTGTGTAAATTGTAGTGGTGATAGAAAGGAGTCAATAGGAACGAAGCATCTACAATACCGCAGTCATGTATCTCATTATAGAAATCAGCTTCCTTCCCCTCTTCAGATACTTCTTACCCCCCCCCCGGCTACGCTTCCAGAACTTCCCATCCATTGTGAAAACTCAGCTCAAATATGTCTTGCTCAGAGTAAACTGCAGGCATCAACTATCCTCTATGGAGAAAGGAGGGGAGAGGACAAGTGAGTAACAGGTTAGAAAACAGATTCCAGTCAGAAATAAAAATATAGAGCAGAACTTTGTAACAAGTGTTTTACTTCACGCCAGAGGTTGATTCAGATCAGCACAGCTCAGCTCTGCTCAATGTTGCTGCAGCTTCTGTTTTTCAGCTAAAAAGTGAATTAAAAGTATCCATTTCCTTATGTGCTGAGCTGTGTATTTGAGAAATTTTGACAGCTAGTATTCATCCTCCAGCAAATAGAGGATTGTAAGTTACAGATAGAGCATGCAGAGGTGAAAAGTTGTGAGAGTTTGGATTCTTCCAATATAAAGTAAAACAGATGGTGTACAAATGGAGGAAATCCATTACATCCATTCACATTTGTTTCCGACCTTCCTATAAATATAGGCTTTACCAAGTTATTAGCCAGAGGTAAGTGTTCACACTAGGCAGTTAGGTCAGGGACTCATCCGATCATGAGATCACCTTGCCATTGGTGAATGGTGTTAGGGTCTGCGGAACGCACCAAATATATAAAGTAGAGAGGTGCGTTCGCAGCCCGGGGTCCACCGTGCAAGCAAAGCCTGCTGCTAGTAAGATGACGAAAGTAGCGAACTCTGTTATCCCGCAGAGTCGCTAAAATAAACGCCGTAGCGCGTTGTGGCAGTAAGTGCAGACTCTGTTAATTCACAGAGCCGCTAACGGGATGCCACAGTGCTATATGGCGATATGTGCGAACTCACTTAGCTTCAGTGAGCCGCAAAGTAAAACGCTAGGGCGCTGTCTAGCGTCGAGAGCGAACCCTGTTACGTCACAGAGCCGCTGAGAAAAAACACCGTGTCCTGTCAGGCTCTCAGGCACACGGTTAATTGCTAAGCGAGCATAATACGTGGTCATGCGCTAATGTCCTCGCGGGAGTCACCCGCAATCTATGGCGTCTGAACGCCAGACCCTGAATACGGCAATCAAACTCCTCACCGGTTATGCCGGTAATCTAGGGCATCTAGGACACCGACCCTGACCAGCTAGCACACTAAACTCCTCACCGATTAAGTCGGTATTCTAGTGGCTTATTTCAGCCGGGTCCCTAACCACACACACGCATGACCACACTGGCGCATAGCATACAATGGTTGATATTAGCGCATGGCGGCCCAGCCATGCTACCCTTTTATAGCAACAGCTACAGGACCTTCCAGGAACAAGGACCAATGAGAACCTGTTCAGAAGACTAGTAGTAACAGGGCCTTCCTGGCGGGCCAATAGGAGCTGCTGCAGTACCTGAACATGTGACCCCTGATCTCCAATGAGAGATCTCACTCTGGGCATGCTCAGAAGGGAAAATGCAGGACTTTATCCCAAAGACGTCTGCTCCAGAACTGGCTATAATAGCAGATCCAGGAAAGGCAGCAGCAAGTCACTGCCCAGTAGTGGAGTGGGCAAGATGCTTGGAACGACGTCTCTGCTGAGCAGGCTCCACTGCGGCCGGAGATGAATGGGAGACCGCAGCGGCACTGGTTCGAGACTCCCCTTGTGCAGGAGTGGGAACTCGAACCCTAACAAATGGTCTTACAATTTTTGGCCAAATCTTGTGCTAAGCATCTCATGTGTTTTTTCTCTTCCAGAAGCCATTATGCTATTCACACTTCATAGAACACACACTGATTTGCTTCAGTGCAATTGCGTGCAACCTTTGCTTTATTTACTATGTTATTGTTTTTGGTATGCTCTAGTTCAGACTAGCTTTTTGTTAGGTCAGTTTTTCCATTATTATGTACTACTATTTTTTCTGAGTTGGATACCCCGCCCTTCACCATGCTGTGGTTTTAAGTACATCCATTCACATTTGGTTCTGACCTTCCTATAAATATAGGCTTTACCAACTTATTAGCAAAAGGTAAGTGTTCATACTATGCAGCTAGGTCAGGAACTCATCCGATCATAAGACCACCTTGCCGTTGGTGGATGGGCTCAAAATTTTTGGCCAAATCTTGTGCTAAGCATCTCATGTTTTTTCTCTTCCAAAAGCCATTATGCTATTCACACTTCATAGAACACACACTGATTTGCTTCAGTGCAATTGATTGCAACCTTTGCCTTATTTACTATGCTATTGTTTTTGGAATGCACTAGTTCAGACTAGCTTTTTGTTCGGTCAGTTTTTCCATTATTATGTCCTCCAATATAAAATCAGACAGATTGTGTACAAATAGAGGAAATCCAAAACCGTTATCATCCTTCCCGTGAGTAATAGACCAACATAGAACACTCCAAGAGCAATATGTATTATAGGTTGCAGGGTCACAAAGAAACCCAAGGTAACTACCACGCAACTAAAGACTTCCCTCACATTTACTAATGTTAATGTTCATCAGAAGGGCAGGATTGATAGTAAAAAGCCACTGCTCTCCAAAAAGCACATTGCTGTCAAATTTGCAATTTGCTAAAGATCACATGGATAAGCCAGAGGTCAATTCGAACAATGTTTTGTGGATAAATTAGTCCGAAAGAGAGATTTTTGTGTTACGCAGTGTTCCAATTATTATGAAAATTGGACTTAAGTGTCACAAAGATTAATTTTTTGTTTTTCAAGTAAAGTAATGGATGGTATTGTGTCTCAGGGTTCTTTGAATCAGTGAAATCAATCTCAAACTCCTGTGATAATTAGTTGAGGCCAAATAAAAGAAAACAAATTAAGACGGACATTTCACATTATTAAGCAGGCCACAGGTTTCAAGCTATATGAGAAAGAAAAAGGATCTCTCTGCTGCCAAAAAGGGTGAAGTATTGCAATTCTTTGAACAGGGTATGAAATCACTTGATATTTCACAAACACTTAAACATGATCATCGCACTGTGAAGAGAATTGTGGCTGATACAGCCACAGATGGGTTTCTGCAGGTAAAGGCATAATGCCAGACAAATTCATTTGATTAAGAGAGTGTGAGTTGATGGGGAATATGCTGCTGACCGTCACCTACCATTAACTATTTGCATGTACTTTGCAGCTGCTGTTCTATTTTATTAGTAATGCACATGGACAATAATAATATTCTTGCCTGCAGTACTAATCACCAGCCACAGGAGGCCACTGTTTCCCCTGCACTTTTTGGATGACTGGCTTAAACTGGTTTGTGCAGGATTTTTATTCAGAGACAGATACCCAGTTCTATGAGGAGACATAGTTACAGCTATTCTGTTGGCAGAGACTTCTATTATGTTAAATGGACTTTTTTTTGCTGGTTTAAACTACAATTTGGACAGAACCAGATGGAGCTCCAAGGCTGGTGGGAAACAGTGCAAGCAATTGTGAGAAAGTGCCTGACAGTAAGGGGTTGGATTGGTTTCCATCTTCAGAGAGTGAGGTGAGAACTTGAAGGACATGAGATATATCCTTCGAGCTCCATCCACAAAGGGGTATAAAGACCACAGTGGGTAGGAAATGATAATGTCCTGTTCCAGTTTTACCGGCAGGCAGAAGCGTGGAGTGACGACATCCACAAGAAGTCGCAGGGCCAACATCGGTAACGTACCTGAAGGACCTTCCAGCAAGTCAGCTGTGGCACCATGCACCGGTTCGAGCCTCCGCATCCCTTGGTCAGACAGCCATCATCCAGGCGGGCTCATCTCTGCAACGACACAGCAACCAGACACAGGTTGGCAAAACCGGAGCTCAGGCCGACTACAAGTGTTACGGAGAGAGCGTGCATGCACATACAGTTAGTTTGGTGCCAAACTCAGTCAGGCAGACACAGGCACATGAATACCTCAGTGCCCATCAGACTCAGCTTGCTGAACCACTAGTGACTTACTGAGACTACAGCATTAACCCCTTAACATCCAATGTCGGACACAGTCCGTCACGGCAGGATGTCAGTCCCTGCACCAGGACGGACTGTGTCCGTCATGCATTTAAACTGTCACTGCGTGTAAACACACAGTAACAGTTCAGTGCCAACAGCTGTCTGTGACAGCTGAGAGGCATGGGAAGAGGTGCAGGGACCCATGCTGATGGTCCCCACACCTAGATTGCTGTGATCAGTCAGTCACTCTGACTGACCGATCACAGCATGATCGCAGAGGAGATGCTGAAATATCAGCACTTCCTGCCCGATCAGTGCAGCAGCTCAGCTGCTTTTGCCGCCCCTGGCTGTTAACCCCTGTTAACCATTGCAGCGATCAGGAGGGAGACAGAGGAATGGGTGCTCCCTCTGCCTTCATATCTGTGTCCCTACGATGTCATCGCAGGGCCCCATCCTTGCCATGGTTATGACGACCCACGGGTCACCAAGATACAGAAAGCTATATATGTATTTGCAAATATTTTAGGATCAAGGCATTCACTTGTGTGGGACCTAAGAAATGCTCTACAGGAGGAGGTCCACAGAACCTGCCGTGTTATGGTGTCTTACGAATGCATAAGTGTGGGGTCTATATATGATTTGTCTTAGTACATGTATCTTTTCCTAGGATATTATGTACAATTAGTTTAAGCATTGGGTATAGCGAATACCAATGATTGCCATATAAAGGGTATAACTAAAGGGTTTACAGTCACTATAACCCCTAAGTTTACTATTGTGTTAACTCTGTTGATCTATGCTCCACTGTGTTGTCTTTTGTTCAGCACCTTGCACTTTATTCATATTTTGCTTGTTTATTTGTTATTTTTTTAGATTTTGGCTCTCCAAACGTGGCATGGCGTTCACTCTTGATTGAAGCCAATTTTGTGTTCAAAACATGAAACGGTGCTCCTTCCCTTGCGAGCCCTGCCGTATGCCCAAACAGTGGTCTTCCTCCACATATGGGGAATCGGCGTACTCAGGAGAAATTGCACATCAATTTGTGGGGTCCATATTTTCCTGATACCTATGGTAAAATAAAAAAAAATGGTGCCGAAATATGATTTTTGTGGAAAAAATCTGATTTTTAATTTTCATGGCTCTACGTTATTAACTTATGTGAAGCACCTGGGAGTTCAAGGCGCTCACCAAACATCTAGATAAATCCCTAGAGGGGTGTAGTTTCCAAAATGGAGTCACTTGTGGGGTGGTTTCCACTGTTTAAGCACATCAGGGGCTCTCCAAATGTGACATGGAGTCCACTCTCGATTACAGCCAATTTTCGTTCAAAACCTCAAATGGTGCTACTTACCTTCTGAGCCCTCCCGTGCATCTAAAGAATGGTCTTCCTCCACACATGGGTATCGGTGTATTCAGGAGAAATTTCACAACAAATATTGTGGTTCATTTTCTCCTGATACCCTTGACAAAATAAAAAAAATTGTGACCAACTAACATTTTTGTGAAAAAAAGTTAAATGTTCATTATTTCCTTCCACATTGCTTCAATTCTTGTGAAGCACCTGAAAGGTTAATAAACTTCTTGAATGTGGTTTTGAACACCTTGAGGGGTGCCACTTTTGGATATTTTCTGTCATATAGACCACCAAAGTCACTTTAAAGTGAGGAGGTCCCTAAAAAATGGTTTTGTAAATTTTGTTGGAAAAATGAGAAATCGCTAGTCAACTTTTAACTCTTAGAACTCCAAACAAAAAAAAATAATGTTTCAAAATTGTTCTGATGTAAAGTATCGTATTTTTGGACCATAAGATGCACTTTTTTCCCCAAAAATTTTGGGGGAAAATGGCAGTGCGTCTTATGGTCGCAATATACAGTACTCACCAATCCCATGGCGGCAGTCCCAATGCAGCCTCCGGTGCGGTGGTGTCGGGGCTCTCATGTGGCTGCAGCGGGGCTCTGTGCTGCGTGGGGGGCTTCGCTGGCATTTCGTAGTAGCCCGAAAGCCCCCGCAGCTGCGCTGCTGCGACGCGGTGGCTTCCAGAAACATGGCCGCCAGGGACCTCCGGAAAGATGGCCGCCGCAACGAGAAATTAAAATCTCGGCATTGAGATCTCTTCCTGAGATGTCGCCTCCCGAGGTCTCGGGACAAGATCTCGTTGCCGGGATTTGAATTTCTCATTGTGGCGGCCATCTTTCCAGAGGTCCCTGGCGGCCATATTCCTGGAAGCCACCGCGTCGCAACAGCGCAGCTGTGGGGGGCTTTCGGGCTACTACGAAATGCCGGCAGAGCCCCCACGCAGCACAGAGCCCCGCTGCAGCCACATGAGAGCCCCGACACCACCGCACCGGAGGCTGCATTGGGATCGCCGCCATGGGTTTGGTGAGTACTGTATATTGTGACCCCACAGCGCACAGCAAACCCCACAGAGCACAGGAAACCCCACAGAGCACAGCAAACCCCACAGAGCACAGCAAACCCTACAGCACACAGCAAACCCCACAAAGCACAGCAAACCCCACAGAGCACAGCAAACCCCACAGCGCACAGCAAACCCCACAGAGCACAGTCAACCCCACAGAGCACAGTCAACCCTACAGAGCACCCCTGCAACACAGAGCACCACCACCACACCAGCTGGACCACTGAATGTCCCCTGTGACCACTCCTCTACCTGTGCTGATCCCTTCGCTGGTAAGCTGAATTCGGACTGTTAGGCTATGGTTCCACGGTCCGGAACCATAGCGCTTTGGACGGAGCGGAAATTCCGCTCCGTCTAAGCCCCGCCCCCTTTCTGACGCGCGATCTTTCCGGAGGTGTTCAGGACACCTCCGGAACACCTCCGGAAAGAGCGCAGGGCTACATAGCCCTGTGTTAATTATGTTGCGGCGACGCACCGTCGCCGCAATACGCGAGGACATGCTGCGGTCTAAAAAGACGCGCCGCATGTCCGTTTACGCAGGTTTGCCACCTGCGTATTGTTACGCATAGTGGAGACGGGATTTCTTGAAATCCCCTCCACTATGCTGTAACATCTGGACGCTGCGTGTTTGGCGCTGCGCCAGCGCACAGCGCCAAACACGCAGCGTTTCCTGACCGTGGAAACTCACCCTAAGACGGAACCCCATTTGACACATTATTTTTTTTTCCCTATTTTCCTTCTGAAAATTTGGGGTGCGTCTTATGGTCCGGTGCGTCTTATAGTCCGAAAAATACGGTAGACATGTGGGAAATGTTATTTTTTAATTATTTTGTGTGACATAATGCTGATTTAGGGGCATAAAAATTAAAAGTTCAAAAATTGTGACATTTAAAATTTTTTTGTCAGATTTACATTTTTTTCACAAATAAACTCAAGAAATTTTGAACAATTTTTACCACTATCATAAAGTACAATATGTCATGAAAAAAAATTGTCATAATCAGTGGAATCCGTTGAAGCGTTCCAGAGTTATAACCACATAAAGTGACAGTGGTCAGATTTCAAAATAAAGGCCTAGTCATTAACCTACAAAGTTGTTGATCCTTAAGGGGTTAAAAAGGAATCTACCGAAGTATACAGAGGTGTTCTGAGGAGCAGTCCATTGCACTCATATAGTCCTTAAAGTGAACACACCAGTGTTTAATTTGATAACTGGGTCTTACCTATTGGGTGTAGAATCATTTTGTTAAGTTTGTAAGTTGCTGTGCTGCCTCACCAATAGGCCACTGTTGGCATTCATTTAATTGTTCCAATTTTCCAGGTAAATTCTCGGTAGCCGCACAGCTAGGTAAATTATAGTAATGTAGTCATAATTTCCGTGCCTACTGAGTGATGCAGCATAGTAGCCCTGGACAGTTTCGTCCAGTTGTGTGTGAATTAACCTGTTAAATTTTGCTGGTCGCTGGAAGCACACTCAGTCTGAGTTTAACAACAAAAGTTCATTTGGTAAGCCTAGTGTTTACCGCTTTCCTTTGTCCACAGCTTCGCTGTAACCTGCGGAGCCACCCTGGTCAATGGCTGACAAAAGCAACTACTGAAATACCATTACAAAGCAGCAAACAAGTGTTTGAAGCTGCTGGTGCCTTTGTTGTCCTGTGATCTTCAAGGTGTAGGACCCTCCAGAGACTTGCAGTTGTACATAAACCTACTATTCTGCCTCACCATTAAACAGTTCTCACAAGAAGAAATGGATGCAGTGGACCCAGACATACCCAAAGATAAAATTTAAAACAGTCTGGATTACTGATAAGTGCCATGCAACGCTGGATGGTCCAGATAGATGGAATAGTGGATGGTCGGTGGAATGCCACTTGGTCTCAAAAGGGTTGCAATGTCAGCAAGGTGGCAGAGCCAGAATTATAGAGAGAGAGCTGGTAGGCCCCTTAAGGGCCCTTCAAGGTGTGAAAATTACCTCGGCAAAGTATATAGAGTTGTTGACTGATCACTTTTTTTGCTACCATTCATAGCAAAATCATCTTCATGCATGACAATGTGCCATCTCATGCTGATAAGAATATCTCTGAGTCATTGGCTGCTATGGGCATTGAAGGAGAGAAACTCATGACATGAGTTATGTAGCAAGACAATGTCATTCTACAAAAGAATGGTTAAAGAATAATAAAGTTAATGCTTGGCCAATGGAATGGCCAAATCAAAGTCCTAATCTTACACTTATAGAAATTTTGTGGAAGAGCTTATAGCTAGCTATTAATGGGAACAAATACACCAACATAACAGAATTTAAGCTGTTTTGCAGGAAGGAATGAGCTAAAATTCATCCAAACAGATGTGCAAGACTAATTAATTAACAATTAATTACTGGAAACATTTAGGTACAGCTAGTTTTGCAAAATCGTGGTCACTTCAGATACCGAAAGCAAAGGTTTACATAGTTTTGCCACTCATAGACATGAGAGATTTGATCATTTTTTCTAATGATTTTTTTGTTTAACTTGGTTCTCTATATCTACTTTTAGGACTTAAAAATTTGGTGTAGTTTAAGGTCAAATTATTTAAAAAATATGGTACAGTAAAGATGTATATCTTTGTACCGTGTTAGCCAGTAGATAGAAAAATATTTAGAGTTGAGAGTCCTCAGTGGTTGATACCTTTTAATGGCTAACTGAAAAGATGGTAACAAATTGCAAGCTTTCGAGACTACTCAGGTCTCTTCATCAGGCTAAACTAATACAAAATCTGAAGAATCACATATTTATATACCACACAGCACAGAAAAAATGCAATAGGTAAGACAAGTGACGTAAAGCAGAACTGTCTATCTCCCATAATGACAGTTCTGCTTTACGTCACTTGTCTTACCTATTGCATTTTTTCTGTGCTGTGTGGTGTATAAATATGTGATTCTTCAGATTTTGTATTAGTTTAGCCTGATGAAGAGACCTGAGTAGTCTCGAAAGCTTGCAATTTGTTACCATCTTTTCAGTTAGCCATTAAAAGGTATCAACCACTGAGGACTCTCAACTCTAAATATTTTTTTAAAAAATATGGAAAATTTTAGAAAATGCATAAACTTTAAAGCATCACTATAAACACAACATAAGTGCTGTATATGGTATAAATGCATTTGAAGAGTTTTCCGGCGTATAAGACGACTTTTTAACCCCTGAAAATCATCTTCAAAGTCGGGGGTCGTCTTATATGCCTGGTACGGAACATATGGTGGGGGGAGTGGGCGTCTCAGAGGCAAGGCGTTTACCTCATCACATCAGCGAGGGTCTAGGCGCTGGGGGGCGGCGTTGACAGCTCCTTTTTGTGCAGCCTGGGGGGGCTCTGTACTGGGGACGGCGGCGGCTCCTCTTGTGCAGCCCCCCAAGCTCTGTGCTGGGGTACGGCGGCGGCTTCTCTTGTGCAGCCCCCCCAGGCTCTGTGCTGGGGGACAGCGGAGGTGGTTCTTTCGGCAGAGTCTTGGCTCTGCAGGCATTTTCTCAATCCCCGGAGGCCCCGGCAGCTTCATTGCTGCGATGCGGTGGCCTCCGGGAAAATGGCCGCTGCATGCTCAGCTTCAGAGCTCGTCTCAAGATCTCGGGAGACGAGATCTGAAACTGAGCATGCGCCGCCCTCAGCGACCATTTTCCCGGAGGCCACCGCATCGCAGCAATGAAGCTGCCGGGGACTCCGGGGATTGAGAAAATGCCTGCAGAGCCAAGACTCTGCCGAAAGAACAACCGCCGCTGTCCCCCAGCACAGAGCCTGGGGGGGCTGCACAAAGAGGAGCCGCCGCCATCCCCAGCACAGAGCACCCCCAGGCTGCACAAAGAGGAGCCGCTGCCGTCCCCAGCACAGAGCCCCCCCAGGCTGCACAAAAAGGAGCCGCCGACGCCGCCCCCCAGCGCCTAGACCCTTGCTGATATGATGAGGTAAACGCCTTGCCTTGGAGATGCCCACTCCCCCCACCATATGTTCTGTACCCGGCGTATAAGATGACACCCGGCGTATAAGAAGACCCCCCCACACTTTTAAGATGATTTCATATTTTGACTGTAAAAGTTGGGGGGTCGTCTTATACTCCCCGTCGTCTTATACGCCGGAAAATACGGTACCGTAATTATCTCAAGAACATTTTCCTTTTGAAAACAGCACCCATACGTGTCATTTTAGGTACAAGTAATTCAGTGCAGCTTATTATAGATTCTGAGCTGCATTTTGGCTGCACAAGTCATAAAGAAAACAGTGAGATAGAACACGTTGCTTTTAACAGATATAATTTTAGAGAACATATGCCAGAACATTGTAGGGTTTCTCCAATACTAAACTGTTAAAGATTTACTGCTTTTGGATACACTTTTAAGATTATTTTATATCCTGATATTTCATTTAAATGTCTGAAAAACGAGAAAGAGAAATCAAAGGAAAAAAAAGTAAAAAAAAAACCTGACTACAGACAAGAATAAGAAATTAATATTCAATAGCTGTGACCTTTGCCAAGCTATCTACATAAATAAATGTAATTTTTTTACAGGCAAGTAAAGCAGACAGAAAAGCATTAGAAAGCTCAACTACATGTGCACAGTCAGCAAAGCTGACATTTTTCCCCTAAGAAGAGTTTGGAGGATTTAGTAGGATTGACAGTGTGATTGATGGCTTCCTCTAACCAAATGCATGGCTTAAAACATTCCCAAGAATATGGTCTGGAACCCGCTGAATGTATTAAAGATTATCACAATGCATTGTATTCAGATCTACATTTTGTAGTTTACTGATAAACCTCAATGTGTAATACAATGGCTTAATAAACAGCAGCAAGAATACTTTTAAAGGAAACCTGTCAGGTATTTCCTGTGCTTTCTGAGGGCAATTTAAAGTAGTGACAAAAATGTTGATTTCAGCAGTTTGTCACTTATGAGCATTTGTACATCCGTTTTAAAGAACTTGCCTCCAAAACGTTGCGCCGTGAAGGTGGGTTTCCCTCACAATTATGAGCAGTGGCTCCTCCTGCTCTAGAACTGCTGACAAATTTTTCCTTTTAAATGTATGCAAAAAGTTCTTTGGTAAGGAAGCGTACTGAAGCTCCAGTGCCACCTATTAGAAGTAGCAATCATTGGTTTCTTATCTTAAGACATGTGGCAAAGCCCTTTAAATAATTCATTTTGACTTTAGGAGTGCTACTTCTAACAAGTGGAACTAGAGTTTCCATCTCCTTCGTCAAGATGCTTGAACTGAAAGGTTTTTTTTAATTTGTCTGTGTCTCTGACTGAGAAATTAACTATAAAGGGAGCTAGTGGACAAATTTTGCGCTGCCGACAGAATGGAGACATATATCCCAGTATGGAAAGTAAGGTGGTGGTTTATTTCAATGCATTTCGAAGTATATAGCTTCTTTAGGAAAAATCACAGTTGTATTTTTTCCTGAAAAAAAAGTTATATACTTTGAAACACGTTGAAATAAACTACCACCTTACTTACCATACTGGGATATACGTCTCCATTCTGTCGGCAGCGTGGAATTTGTCCACTAAGGCTGAAGTCACACTGGCGACTAAATCGTACCACTAGAATACGATGAAATATCGCATTGCAGTCGAACCAATATTAATCAATGGAGTAGCTCCCATCATCCGATTTTTTGTGGTCCGATTTAAACGTGCGAGTGCAATCGCAGCATGCTGCGATTGTCACCGATTGTGGGTCGACTATCGCCAATGCAAGTCTATGGGAGCGATGAAAAGTGGGATTACAAACGGACCGCACGTGTGAGTTGCGATTAAATCGCACAACGTTAAATGTCCATTTTGCTATGATGCCACTAAAAATCGGTAGTCGGTGGGTAATCGGATGTGAAACGTAAGCGTACATGCTACAAAATCGCATCAACTACAAAAAATCGGATGCCAGTCACATCAATGTTCATGAAATTTTTATCCGATTATTGACCGACTAAAACGGACCAATTTTTTAGACGTTGTGTGTGACTCCAGCCTTACTCCCTTTACAGTCTGATGTCTGATGGCTGCTTGCTGACCCATGGATCCGCTGAGGCTGATTTTCTACATTATATGTGTTTTTAACAGACTGAACAGGTGAGTTTAATCTGAGTGTAAAACTTACTGTATTTCTAGGGTAAGACCCTATTTGCGCTGATTTCTCCTACAATTTCTGAGAAATGAACGAGGGATCCAGTTGGATGAACACATAGGAGGGCTGGAGTAAATCAATTCTTCCGAAATAATGATGAGGAAAAAGACTTTTTATTCACAATGCGTTTCAATGTCGTACCTGCATCTTTTTCAAGTGGAAAAACCAAAACAATGAAAGGAGATGAGAAATGACCTGAGCCTAATTCATCGTTCCATTTTTGCTATATTTTTCATGTGAATATCTCTTAATTAGTGAGCTTTTTATTTGTGACAAATTTATCAGATGATTTTTTTTAAAGTAGTTTGTGCAGTGCATTACAACTATTTGCACTAAAGATTAAAAAAATGGATTAAAGAAAATAAAAGAAATTTTTTTAATTTTGCTAAGTTCCTGAAGTATGTGTGCCATATTGAGGAATAAAGCGCAAAAAACAGGAACGAAAATCACAAGACAAAAAAGAAAAGTGACAATAAAAAATACAAATGATGAATAAGGCTCTTGCTGTTTAAAGAAACCCAGAGAACATATGCGACCAAAGAGTCAAGAGTATGATAAAAAATGAAACTTTTGTTTAATTCAAATAGGAACATGTAAACAATGTGAGTCACACTAAAGTGCTTATGGACAGTACAAAAAACATGGGACACGGAGGTGCTACTCAATAAAGAAGTCAGAAAATATCAATAGAAAGTATAAACATACTGATCAAACTTAAAGAAATTGCATGTCGTGCTGCTCTCCCTCTGTTCCTTTGGCCTCCCGGGTGGCCCTTATTTATCTTCAGTGGTATGTTCTCTTACTCTATTCACGGCAATAGGCGTGACTATTATGTATAGACAACACATTGTCTGTGGCCGTTTTTCATACCTCTGATTGATAGTGCCAGGCCATTTGTCTCTATATATCCGAAGGAATACCACGTTTTCTTTAAGTTTGATCAGTATGTTTATACTATCTATTGATATTTTCTGACTTCTTTATTGAGTAGCACCTCCGTGTCCCATGTTTTTTTGTACTGTACATAAGCACTTTAGCGTGACTCACATTGTTTACATGTTCCTATTTGTAATAAATAAAACAATTTCATTTTTTATCATACTCTGGACTCTTTGGTCGCATATGTTCTCTGGGTTTCTCTATTTGGTGTTGTTGGCGACTAGTCCTTTATTTGTCCTTATTTCTAGGTATCAATATGAATTTTTCTGTGATTTCTCATTACTATACTACAATATAATACAATGATACCTGTTCTCTGGTTGAAGTTCTTTTTCATTATTCTTGCTGTTTAAAGCAAAGAGTCAGATTGAACATGCCCTTTACAAACCAACATATTGTATTGTGAGACAGTGAGTGAATATGTGATGAATGGGGTGTACATTTCACCTAGGTATAAGGGAAATGTGTGGCTTTGTAAACCTAGTGGTAGAGAAAGGTCACTACACCTCACATTCAGCACACACTTGCAGAACAAGCCTGAAACTACTCAGGTCTTAATTAGGAGACCAGAAGTAGGTGTCTGCAAACACGATCTGAGAGCTAGTTTAGCCTGGACACAGGAAGGTGTCTCGGCACAAGAAACAGTCTCCAAGAGTGTTAGAGCTGTCTTTAGCCTGGACACAAAGAGGTGTCCTGGCACAAGGAAGCAGTCTCCAAGAGTGTTTGAGCTATCTCAGTCTGGGTGCAGGAAGGACCCCGGACATAGGAGTAGTCTCAGTGCGAATCCGTGTGAAGAGCGGCTGAACAGGAGTGGATCTCTCTCAAGTCTGGACATGGAAGGTGCCTTCAGACACAAGGAGGAGTATCTGTGAAGCTCCAAACTGGTAACATATGTGATATGTGTTGTTTTGGGCACAGACTGGTAGAGTCTGGGTCCCGGATAGAGAGGGCCATCTATCTAAGTGTAATTAGAGGCTAGACAAGCCCAGGTTTTCTGTTTATGCTTTGTTTTAATCTGTTTGCTGTGGACTTTAATAAAGCTGGTTGCGGCCAGTTTTGCACCAGAACTGCTGTCTGAATGAACTGTTTTCATGCCATTCTGTCTACCCAGACAGCGATCCTAGAGCTAAACCCCCTGGAATGCTACAATTGGCGGAGAATGCTGGGGCAGCGCAGTGCCTGATACAGTTAGTGCTGGAGTGTGTATGCAGCACAGTGGCGAGAGACAGCATTAAAGGTGAAGTCTATTGAAATAGCAGCAGAAAAAAAAAAAAAAGTGTGTCAGCAGAAACGTCTGTTTGGAGCAGTCTTGGAGAGACAGTGGCCCTGATAGGGTCTGCAGAGAGAAAATGTATGCACAGCAAAGCTGAACTTGTTGTGAAAATGACTGTGGAATGTGCAGCAGCAAAAGAAAAGTCTGTGGAGCAGTCTTAAAGAGACAGGAGCCCTAATAGACTTTGCAAAAGAAAAAAAAAAAAAAAAAAGTGTCTGCACAGCAGAGCTGAATTTTTCTATGGAAAAGACTGTAGAGTGTGTATGTCTTGAGTGAAGACTGCCGTTGTTAAGACAGAGAAGTCTGACAGCATGGATGACAGCATGGAGGCGCTGTTTGAACAAATGGCACAAGTTAATGTGCAACATAAGACTGCTGTGATTGAGACAGATGAGTCCGGCAGTATGGAGGAGCTCATTGAGTACCTGGTCCAGGCCCAGCGGAGCCTGCAGCAGAGCATGGAGCAGCAGCGCCTGCAGCACCAGCAGCGCCTGCAGCAGGCCCAGCAGCAATTCCTGCAGCAGCAGCAGGAGAATGACCGGTTGTTTTTTGAGCAGATTGCAGCTCTCAACACCTCGTCCCAGAGTAATGTTGTGAAGGTACCTGCGTTGTCCGCTGTAAAGAAGGCGGTAAGACGGTCCCTGAAAAAGATGACACCTCGTGATGATGTGGAGGTATATCTCACTAGGTTTGAGAGATTGGCAGAGAAGGAGAATCTGCCCCTATCTGAATGGGCCATGATGGTCGCACCCTATCTGATTGGAGAGCCCCAAAGGGCATATGCTGACCTGAGCGAGCAGGACAGCCAAGACTATGGCAAGTTGAAAGAGGAGATTCTTACCCGGCTGGGTGTTACGGTGACAGCCCGTGCCAGGGGAGTACATGACTGGAGATACAGTTGGAAGTCTGCAGTCAGCAGGCTTGATTATGGAGTTGAAAAGGTGATAGTGGACCGCTACACCCAAGCACGTCCTCCTGAGGTACAGCCGTCTGAGAGGTCGTCACTTCGGAGTTCCCGGACGCTGAACTCTCTCGGTAAGAGCGTTCCAGCTGTTGGGGACATGGGGTATGCTGATAAGCGGGTTCAGGCCCGAGGGGACATGTGGGTGGGAGAGTGTGATGGACAGTGTTGGAGCTGGCGTGAAATTGCAGCCAACTGTCCAATAGAGGGGGAGCCTATGTGTTGTGATGTTGGCAGATCCCTCTCTCTCTGCGCAGAACCTGTGTGTGTGTCCACCTCTGCCGAAGAGACTGGACCACAGGGGTCCCCGGTGGTTGTAAATGACTGCCCAGCACAGGCCCTCTTGGACTCAGAGAGTCCAGTGACTTCCGTATGTGACAGCCTGATTGATAGGGACTTCATCCCTGATAAGCACCTGAGTATGGTGTGCATCCATGGAGACACCAAAGTCTACCCAGAGACTGCCGTGGACTTGGTCCCCAAACTCGGGGAGGTTTCATGTGAAGTGGGGGTAGTGAAGACCCTGGTGCAACCCGTTATATTGGGTAATGACTTTCCCGGTCTAAGGATCTCTGGGGGAAAAATGTTTCTGATGGACAGTGTGATGAAGCTCCTATTGAGGGTGCGCAGTCCCGAGGGGCGGAACACAATGCTAGTGGGCCGTTAAACTTATGTGATAATGATGATGATGATCATGATAATGATGATGACCATGATAATGATGATGATGATAATGATAATGATGATGATGATCATGATAATGATGATGACCATGATGATGATACTGATCATAGTCATGATAATGATATTGATAATAATGATGACTGTGATGGTGATGAAATTCCTTTGCAGGTGATGTTGGGAGACGAGGATGGTGGTTCTCGAGAACCGAGTGTCCCTGACTTACCTGTGTCCTGTGACAATTTTGAGAGTGAGCAGTGGCGAGACCCTCTCTTAAAACGACACAGGAAAATATGATTGTTCTAAATGAGGTTTCCCAGGAGCCTGGCTCTGAGGAGAGGTTTCCTCATGCTGCCATGAACAATAGCCTATTGTATAGGGACACTGAAGTCCAGGGAGAGGTCGTGAGTCAGCTCCTGGTACCTGAGCTATATAGAAGTATAGTGCTGGGGTTGTCACATAGTCACATACTTGAGGGACCAGATGGTGAAGTTAATGTTGTGGATGACATGTTAACTAAGGTTCCAGAGCAGGATGTGAATGAAAATGAATTGTATAACCCTGACAGTGAGCAGGATATGAATGAAAATGAATTGTATAACCCTGACAGTGAACAGGATGTGAATGAAAATGAAGTGTATAGCCCTGACAGTGAGCCAGATGTGGCTGAGAAAAAGGGGTCAGATAGTGATAGTGAATCATCTGATGACCATAAAGCAACCAGTGCAAATGAGGAAGGCATGGTAGCAGAGGAGGTTGAGAGTCCTGAGAAGAAAGCTGATGCTGACCTTACAGCCAGACAGAAGATGGCATCTGAAGATGTTTTACAGGTGGCCGGTTCCCTGGCAAAGACTAAGATGAAAGGAGGAGAGCTAAGCTTTAAAGGCAGGACTCTGAAACTGAACACAGCACAAGTGGATGCTGTTGAAGATGAGAAGTTGTCGGTGTGTGGTGTGGATCTGCATCATGCCAAGGACTCTGAAGGTGATGCTGCAGAGGTGGAAAAAGCCATGGAAGTGGTGGTCACCAAGCCAGATGCCTCATCAGAAGCTGAGGTTTCAAGTGAAGCTGTGAGGAACAAGACTGAAAATATGGGGACTGACTCTGTCCATGAATCTGTTTCTGCCGAAGACAGCGGCGTGGACGGGTTACGGTCCGGATCAGTAGCTGGCATTGGTGAGCTCAAGCGCACTTTCAGGGAGGCTACATCAGAGCCACGTCCCAACAAATGGGAAAAGCGATGTGTCACTCCGTTGCCGCTACAGACACACGGGAGCCCAGATGGGATGCAGAACGTGGTGGAAGAGAAGAATCCGGCGGGTTCTGAGTATACAGATGCCGCTATCAAGGAGAACTGGAAAGCTGGAATAAATGGGGAATTGGAGAAAAGTGAAAAACCCCCTATACCTTCTGTGATAGTTGGTGACAAATGGTCAGTGCACCAGAGACAGGAGGTACGTGAGTTTCTGAGGAAGAGTCAGCAGAAGTGTTCTGATGTGCCGGGTCGTACTTCTCTGGCCAGGCACTATATCGAAACTGAGCCCGGCCCTAAGGTCAAGATGAAACCGTGCAGGATACCCGAGGCCCGCAGAGAGTATAGGCCTGGGAGGGTACAGGGTAGTGCGGATGCTTCAGATGAAGAGAAAACTGATGTTGGCTATGACAGTGGTGAGGATGAAGCTGATGAGGGCCATGACTGGTCCAGAGTTCACTGTCTCTGTTGGATTGTTGACCAGCCCTTCGGTCTGGATGACCAGCCCTCCGGTCTGGAGAAGAGGGAGGGGATATGTGAGACAGTGAGTGAATATGTGATGAATGGGGTGTACATTTCACCTAGGTATAAGGGAAATGTGTGGCTTTGTAAACCTAGTGGTAGAGAAAGGTCACTACACCTCACATTCAGCACACACTTGCAGCACAAGCCTGAAACTACTCAGGTCTTAATTAGGAGACCAGAAGTGGGTGTCTGCAAACACAATCTGAGAGCTAGTTTAGCCTGGACACAGGAAGGTGTCTCGGCACAAGAAACAGTCTCCAAGAGTGTTAGAGCTGTCTTTAGCCTGGACACAGAGAGGTGTCCTGGCACAAGGAAGCAGTCTCCAAGAGTGTTTGAGCTATCTCAGTCTGGGTGCAGGAAGGACCCCGGACATAGGAGTAGTCTCAGTGCGAATCCGTGTGAAGAGCGGCTGAACAGGAGTGGATCTCTCTCAAGTCTGGACATGGAAGGTGCCTTCAGACACAAGGAGGAGTATCTGTGAAGCTCCAAACTGGTAACATATGTGATATGTGTTGTTTTGGGCACAGACTGGTAGAGTCTGGGTCCCGGATAGAGAGGGCCATCTATCTAAGTGTAATTAGAGGCTAGACAAGCCCAGGTTTTCTGTTTATGCTTTGTTTTAATCTGTTTGCTGTGGACTTTAATAAAGCTGGTTGCGGCCAGTTTTGCACCAGAACTGCTGTCTGAATGAACTGTTTTCATGCCATTCTGTCTACCCAGACAGCGATCCTAGAGCTAAACCCCCTGGAATGCTACAGTATATTAGTATCAATAGGCAGATTCATATAAAGATTTTTAGGAAAAAATGAGATAAATGAGTAACTAATATGTGAATAAGCATGAGATCTACATAACTACAGCAAAATCTCCTCTTCAGGATGGCATCTATTACAATGGGTGGTCCATGGGTGGTATTTGGAACACTAAAATCAAACGTATGGACCTGTGATAACACAAAACCTTGCAGACAGATATTGTGCAATTTTTTAAATAAATCAGTCATGTTTTTTCCAATCGTATAAGCACATTCAAGTCCAGAGGAACCAGGTATCTAAAATAAAATATATTCTTACAAATCTATAGATCAATCTACTTGCTCCATAAAATTCAGCGTGCAGATGTAATGTCTAATGTGACATTTTTGATTAAAATAAATGTATTAATGAGACATGACGAATTCAGACTGTATTTTTTCACACTTTCCAATCACTTTAACCCCTTAATGGCTGCTGATATGCATTAAAATGGTGGCTGCTAAGGGGCCTTATTCCCTCATTGCTGTTTTAAAACGGCGATTGGGAAAAAGGTTTTACAACCTCCCCAGTGTCAGAAAATTTCCTGTGTTTCAGCTACCGGGGGTAACTTAGAGACTGGACAACAGGATCAGGGACGGTTTTTTCCAGTCCCCGATCACATGATTGCAATTATTCAATGAATAACAACGATCACATAAAAAGTGTTCCCACTATTAAAAACATTTTTCGCTCTTCTGACATGATATACATATGCTTTTTAAAAATAGCTGATGTAGAGTAGACTTGTGTGCAATATTATTATTTTGTATGGTATAACTATCTGATTTAAGGGCATGTGACAAAGTGTCTGTAAAAGTGCTGATGGGGAGATACGTTTCACTGAGGCTATGAGCAGGGCCGGCATCAGCACCCGGCGTACCCGGGCAAGTGCCAGGGCCCTGAGCAGGCGGGGGGCCCACTCGCCGTCGGGCACGCCAGCACCCGATAGCGGGGGAGAGCGGTGCCAGAACTGCCACTGGGCCCCCCGCTTGCTCAGGGCCTCGGCAGCTGGCACAATACTTACCTCTCCCTGTGCCTCCACAGCTCCGGGCTCAAGGGGGCCCCTGCAGGGCGCCCGCGCTTCCTCTCACAGCAGCGCCGCTGGATGATGTCATCATTCAGTGGCCAGCTGTGGCAGAGAGAGAAAGTGCGGGCGCTGGTGATGATGCGGGAGTGCCTGCGGTGTGGACGCTGGACAGGTGAGATCTGGTGTGTGTGTGTGCAGACAGGTGAATGTTGCTGTGTGTGTGTGTGTGTGTAAGTGGAGGAGAGGGCAATGATAGGGAGGCCATTATGGAGGTGATGGGGAGAAGGCAATGATGGGGGGTGATGGGGAGAAGGCATTGATGGAGGTGATGGGGAGAAGGCATTGATGGAGGTGATGGGGAGAAGGCATTGATGGAGGTGATGGGGAGAAGGCAATGATGGGGGGTGATGGGGAGAAGGCATTGATGGAGATGATGGGGAGAAGGCATTGATGGAGGTGATGGGGAGAAGGCCATGATGGAAGTGATGGGGAGAAGGCATTGATGGAAGTGATGGGGAGAAGGCATTGATGGGGTGATGGGGAGAAGGCAATGATGGGGGTGATGAGGAGAAGGCATTGATGGAGGTGATGGGGAGGTGATACGGCCTCTCGTGAGCCGTAACAGTGCAGAGCACAGCGCAGTGCAGAGGAGAGCTCCATATTTTGTATGGAGCATTATATGGGGACCAGTATCCTGTATGAAGCAATTTATGTAGTCCAGTATTCTGTATGGAGCATTATATTGGGTCCAGTACTCTGTATGGAGCATTATATGGGGAATGGGGGTGACATCCTGCATGGGGTATTATATGGGAGATGAGGGGGAGACTATGTGGTGCCCAAAATATTGTATGGAGGACTGTACTGTCCGGTCTGTACTGTGCGCTGTGAGATTTCGGCGGTTTCTGAGCTATTGTAGAATTTACAATAGATATCACTCAAGTAATATAAGAAGTGAAATCTTTGGCATTGTGCTATACATATATTTCTCTGCTGTATCGGAGCATCATGAATCGTAGTCTATGTTAAAGGGGCCCATTGAGACTATTTCGCCCGGAGCCCATAAAAACCTGGAGCCGGCCCAGGCTATGAGCTACAGTGATTTGAAACCCAGAAGTTTGCTCCAGCACAATATGTGTTGAGAGGAGTTAATCGGCAATTTGAAGAGCTGGGTTTTTGTGGACAACGATAGTGCTGGTCCTAGGTTGTCCACCTTATCTCCCATCCAGAGTGTGGTCGGCCTCCTGAGGCATTTAGTGTTCAGTATGTCTGGAGAGGCTAACTCCAGAGAAGTGTTCATGCTTGGGCTAAGCTGAACCACGTGTTTTGTTAACCATAAGTGAGTGGATCCCCACTACCAAAAGTTTTTGTATTGTTTTCCTGTTTTTGCCCAAAAGGGCCTTGTTTATTTTGACTTCACTATGGTTTACACTGCACATATAATAAACCAGTGAAGTTCTTAAAGAGACAAGGTTCCCATGTCTACCTCAGTGTACAGTAGAGTGAGCCGATCTACCACAGGCATGAAAATTTAAAGTTTGAAAATTGCTAAATTTTCTCATTTTTTTGCCAGATTTTGATATTTTCATAAATAAAATCTACCAAAATTTACCACTATCATGAAGGATAATATGTGACAAAAAAAATAGTCTCAGAATCAGTGGGATCCGTTAAAGCGTTCCAGAGTTATTACCACATAAGGTGACACTGGTCACATTTAAAAAATTTGACCCCGTCAATAGGGGCAAAATTAGCTCCTTCACCAAGGGTTTAAGTTTGTTATTAAAATTGAGCTGTGTTGTATGCGTAACATTCTTGTATTTTATAATACAGAGGAATGCTGGTGCGAATTACAGAACGTGTTATTAAAACATTAAATCCTGCATGTGTCATTTTGTTTTGTTCAATAAAATTAAAATCTTTGCAATAAAATGTAATACTTCATTGAATCAGCATTTACATCAGTGTTAGTTTATTACTAACTAAATATTCTGCTAAATTGCTTTAAGTTAACTTTTATATTGGCTAACATAACCAAATACTGGCTTGGAAATCAAATTTGTGACAATCTTAAGTGTGTTTATAAGGGAAGAATTCATTATATTTCTGTATCAATGCTTCCTAAAGTTCTTTAAACTACAACTAGAGCCAACTAGAGATGTAACATAGTTGAAAAGCCAAGTAACTCTTAGACTGCATTCATGCATTTTTCATTTTTGCATTTGTCAAGTTGATGCTTTAGATTTACCCAAAGCATAAATAGTTTTGATCTAATTCACAAAATATATTACAATATTAGATCAAAAGATAAAAGATTTTGCTACATTTTTAAATACAGTAAACTCTCACAGAAAACCATTTGAGAAGAACTTTCCCCAGATAGACCATTTTTTTTTGTGACTATTTTGCAACTGAATAATAAGCGTAAGGCCGGAGTCACACTACCGTAGAATACAAAAGAGTGCTATGCAAGAAAAAAAATCACATAGCACTTGGACCAATGTTATTCTGTGGGGCAGCTCCCATAATCCATTTTTTCTCATCCGTATTATACGTGCAAGAAAAATTGCCGCATACTGCAATTGTCCACGTATCTCGGCCGAGTCTCGCCAATGCAAGTCTATGGGTGCGAGAAAAAAAAAAAAAAAATCGCACAGCACAAGGACCTCGCATGTGACTTGCGAAAAATATGCAATCATTGGCCTGGTGACAGGAAATTGACTCAGCCATCATTCAGGAAACTTTGGCATGATAATTACCCTGGGAAGTTCTAGAACAAGCCATCGTCACGCCTCCACGGCATATACCAAGATGGCAAGACAAATTAATGTCTAGCTTTTGATCGTTCTGGTGCAGGAGAGGCCAGAAATTTGGGATCTACGTGATGCACATTATGCAGACTGTGCTCGCAAGGGCACCTCATGGAAGCGTAGCTGCAGCCAAATTTTTCCAACATATGAAGAAAGTACACCTGAGGTGCAGCATGAAATGAGCCTATCCAAAAATAAAAAAACATTTAATTCTTTTAAATGAAGCAACAAATGAATCTAACATCATCATATGTTATGGTATGCTTGCTATCCTACCTGTTTGCCCCTTTACACTTGTCAAGTAGCATGCCACAGTAGCCTGTAACCTACATTTGCCTATGCATACGCTGTGATCCTAATGTAAAACATTTGTTGGTTAGTTTGCAGTGTGTGATGTCACTAGACGGTGGCGTAGCTGCCATGACCAGTTCCGCCATGAGTGTCAGAATCGGGCCAGGAGTGGGGCAGAGGGCATAAATAAGCGATAATATATTTATTACGATCGCTTAAATTTTCTTGCTCCTGTTCTGGATCTTCGTCCCGGAAGTGCATGAATCACCACACCACACATTTTCCACGTGGCCTTACGATATAATAGTAATAGTTTATTATTGTTGCTTTTTTCCTGAAAAGCAGAACTGAATCAAACATAACTGAGCGGGAGATTGCCTCGGACTCCGAGGTCCACGTCGACCCTGTTAATGAAGGGGAAGAAGTGGCTGGAGCATCTTCCCAACCATCAACAAGCCAACAACCCCCACCACCAGCACGCCCTTCTGCAGGACATGAGGCAACTCAAGAGGAGGACTGTGGGCACAGTAGCAGCCCTATACTCCCGCTTGATACATCACCACAGCCTGCAGTAATCCCATGCTGTGGCCGGAGCAGGAGGGAGCTTGCCACCACTGGTACAAAATGTCAAGTGGATACTGGTGTATTGAACTACCTGTCCTGCACTGTCAATGATGACGGGGAGGAGACCTATGCACGGAGTCTGGCGCTCTGTCTCTGCACAATTCCCCGTGAAGTGAGGCTGTGGGCCAGAGGTGCAATACAAATAGTTATTGATGCTTGCACACCACCCAATAACCCCACTCTAGTCTTGGCATACTTTGAGAGATGGCAACTTTCAAGACATTCTCCAAATGCCTGGACTAACCGAGGAGACAACATAATCAGTGAGTGAACCCCCTCCACACGGAGTCCTTCACCACAGCCATATTAAGGCCCAATACAACACCGCCTACAACATGGCCATTTTATGGCTACAGCTTGACCTCACCACCATGGTCACTTGACCATACCCAGTGTAGAAGAGTGGCCACTACATGGGTATGCTCTACATGGACATTCTGGGAGATATACACAAATGGGCCCTGCCAATACCCTGGATTATGTTAATCCATAACCAAGTGCTCTGTACCACCATGTTCTTCAACCGGTCCCTTCCTTGCTCCATCATGCAGCCTCAGCCACCACTCAGGGTCACGGTCAATTAGCCACATAAAGTAGCCAAAGCAATCAGGCTGACCTCCCACGGTCTCCTCCACCCACAAACGTGAATTTGTGCTTTTTTTTTTTCATACTTTTTTTATTTATATTTTTTTTATTTAAATTTACAACTTGTTTAAGGTCCGGTAATAGTGGTCCTATATGCCTTATGATGTTAATATGGTTGTTTGGTTTAACAAACATTATGTAAGTAAAGTCAGTTAATTAACCCCTTAACAGAGCCAATTTGCAGCTTAATGACCAGGCCAATTTTTACAATTCTGACCAATGTCACTTTATGAAGTTATAACTCTGGAACGCTTTAACGGATCCCGCTGATTCTGAGATTATTTTTTTGTGACATATTGTACTTCATGTTAGTGGTAAAACTTCTTCGATATGATGCGATTATTTATGAAAAAAATGGAAATATGGTGAAAATTTTGAAAATTTTGCAATTTTCAAACTTTAAATTTTTATGCCCTTATATTAGAGACATATGTCACACAAAATACTTAATAAATAACATTTTCCACATGTCTACTTTATATCAGCACAAATTTGGAAAAACATTTTTTTTGTTAGGAAGTTATAAGGCTTAAAACTTGACCAGCGATTTCTCATTTTTACAACAAAATTTACAAAACCATTTTTTTTAGGGACCACATCACATTTAAAGTCACTTTGAGGGATGTACCGTATTTTTTGGACCATAAGACGCACTTTTTTCCCCCAAAATTTTGGGGGAAAATGGGGGTGCATCTTATGGTCGCAACATACCGGAAAGTTCAGTGGCGGCGGCGCTCCCAATGCATATTGGCTGCGATGCGGTGGTGGTGTCCGGGCAGCAGCGGGCCTCTGGGCTGCGTGGGGGGCTCCGCCGGCATCTCGTCCCAGCCGGAAAGCACCCCCGCAGCTGCGACGCGGTGCCAGTGCCTCCGGTGGCGGTCCCGATCCAAAGTGTGGTGCGGTGGTGGTGTTCGGGCAGCAAGCGGGCCTCTGGGCTGCGTGGGGGGCTCCGCCGGCATCTCGTCCCAACCGGAAAGCCCCCCCGCAGCTGAGACGCGGTGCCGGCATGAGGAATGGCCGCCTGGGGCCTCCGGCAAGATGGCCGCCGCATACTCTCGTTCAAATCTCGGCAACGAGATCTTGTCCTGAGGGAAGGACAATTGGCTGGATTGGCTGGAATTGAGATCGGATGCCATGTCGCGTTTGGAAAGCCCGTGATGTGCCTGAACAGTAGAAAGCCCCCACAAGTGACACCATTTTGGAAACTAGACCCCTTAAGGAACTTATCTAGATGTGTGGTGAGCACTTCGAACCCCCAAGTGCTTCAAAAAAGTTTATAACATAGCGCCGTGAAAATAAAAAATCATATTTTTTACACAAAAATGATATTTTTGACCCCCACAGTTTTATTTTCACAGGGGTAACAGGAGATATTAGACCCCTAAAAATGTTGGGCAATTTGTTCTGAGTACGCTGGTACCCCATATGTGGGGGGAAATCACTGTTTGGGCATACATCGGGGCTTGGAAGGGAAGTAGTGATGTTTTGAAATGCAGACTTTGATGGAATGGTCTGCGGGCATCATGCCTAAACAGTATAAACCCCCCACAAGTGACCCTACTTTGGAAACTAGACCCCCCAAGGAGCTTATCAAAGGGTAACAGAAGAAATTAGACCCCCAAAGTTGTGCAATTTGTCCTGAGTATGCTGATGCCCCATATGTAGGGGTAAACCACTGTGTGGGTGCATGGCAGAGCTCAGAAGGGAGGGAGCACCGTTTGACTTTTTGAAAGCAAATTTGGCAGGAATCAATGGTGGTACCATGTCACGTTTGGAGAACCACTGATGTAACTAAACAGTGGAAACCCCCTAATTCTAACTCCAACCCTAATCCCAACACACCACTAACCCTAATCTCAACCCTAACCATAACACTAATCACAACCCTAACCCCAACACACCCCTAACCTAATACCAACCCTAACCACAACCCTAACCCCAACACACCCCTATCCTTAATTCCAACCCTAACCATAACCCTAATCACAACCCTAACACTAATCCCAACTCTAACCGTAACCCTAAACACAAACCTTACCCAACACAACCCTAATCCTAATCTCAACCCTAACCCTAATCCCAATCATAATTCTAACCCTAACCCAAACCCTAACACTTTAGCCACTCACAAAGATGGTCACACTCAACCTCATCTTCACCCACCTCTGCTCCCTATCTAACCTCTCTAACTCACCTCTTCCTCTTTCTGACCACAACCTACTTACATTTTCTTCCTTCTCCACTCCTTGTCCACAATCCCCACCCCACAAACTTGCTCACCCTCACAGAAATCTTAAACACCTCGATCTACACTCACTGCCTCCCTCTTACAGACATAAAGTCACCTACACAATAAGGATGCTGCTGCCGCTCTATATAACACCACAATAGCTGTAGCTTAGGAATTAGTTGCCCCTCTCACACATACCAAAGCTAGGAAAATTAACAAACAGCCCTGACACACCAGCCTGACCAAAGAACTGAGCCGAGTTTCCAGGGCTGCTGCGTGGAGATGGAAAAGATCCCACTCCAATGAGGACTTCATCGCATTCAAACAGTCCCTCACTACTTTCAAGGCCACACTCACCACAGCTAAACAAACCTAGTTCTCATCTCTCATATTCTCACTGTCTCACAACCCTAAACAGCTATTCAACACCTTCAATTCTCTCCTTCATCCCTCAGCACCTCCTCCCTCTCCACTCATCTCAGTTGAAGACTATGCCTCATTTTTCAAGCAGAAGATTGATAACATCAGAGACAGTTTTGGTCGACAACCCCCTGAGCCCTTCCCCCTAACTACCCAGCCCTCCTCTTCCAAAACCAACTTCTCCACCATTACAGAAGATCGACTCTCCACTCTACTGGAAGATCTCATCTCACCACCTGTGGACTTGACCCGATCCAAATCCCACTTCATCCCAAACCTCACCAAAGTCTTCATCCCAACCCTAACCCATCTCTTCAACCTATCACTAACAACTGGTGTTTTCCCCTCAAGCTTTAAACATGCCTCAATAACACAAACACAACATCAAAATAGCCTCACCAGATCTTGAAAGATGAACAGTGCACTAGCAGGATGCAGCCGGCTCCCACAGATAAAGGCTGGCGCAGCACAGGTGCCCTCCACTGATGAGGACAGCCACCCTATCACAAAAAAGTGATGATAAAGGTATAAGCTGCCTGGTGGAGAAAACACACAAATAAAGCTTGCTTAGGAGGACAAAAAAGTGCAATGCATAGTGTCTGGATAGCAGCCTATTTATAACGCCCATAATAGAAAGCGGGCTGTTCAGCACTATATATGCATCACACAAAACACCAGACCATCAAAAAGGAGCCTACCTGCACCCTGCAAAAAATGATAAAAAGTGCAAAAAAATGCATCTGATAAATGCATCAATGAGGTATTGGTTACTATTTTGGCCAAAGCAGATAAGCTCGCAAACCAACGGCAAGGTTCCCCATTATATTGCGAGTAACTAACTAACATCAATTCAAAGCTCACAAACAAAGATAGAAGGGCTTAAAAATCCTAAAAATTGTTTTAGCAAAAACACAACATGAAAATAGCCTCACCAGATCTTGAAAGATGAACAGTGCACTAGCAGGATGCAGCCGGCTCCCACAGATAAAGGCTGGCGCAGCACAGGTGCCCTCCACTGATGAGGACACCCACCCTATCACAAAAAAGTGATGATAAAGGTATAAGCTGCCTGGTGGAGAAAACACACAAATAAAGCTTGCTTAGGAGGACAAAAAAGTGCAATGCATAGTGTCTGGATAGCAGCCTATTTATAACGCCCCTAATAGAAAGCGATCTCATCTCACCACTTGTGGACTTGACCCGATCCCATCCCACTTCATCCCAAACCTCACCAAAGTCTTTATCCCAACCCTAACCCATCTCTTCAACCTATCACTAACAACTGGTGTTTTCCCCTCAAGCTTTAAACATGCCTCAATAACACCTATCCTCAAAAAGCCCTCTCTTGATCCATCTTCTGTATCTAGCTAGCTCCCTATATCACTTCTCCCTTATGCGTCAAGACAACTGGAACAACACATCCATCTTGAACTGTCCTCCCACCTCTCTTTTAACTCCCACTTCGACCACTTACAATCTGGCTTCTGGCCACACCACTCCACTGAAACTGCCCTAACTAAGGTCACCAATGACCTATTAACCGCCAAGGCCAAGCGACACTACTCTGTCCTCCTCCTCCTGGACCTGTCCTCTGCCTTTGACAGTCTTCCTCCTCCTGGACCTGTCCTCTGCCTTTGACACAGTGGACCATTCACTATTACTACAGACCTTCTCATCACAAACTTGGTATCACAGACTTGGCCCTATCTTGGATTGCATCATACCTAACAAACCGGACATTCAGCGTCTCCCACTCACACATCACCTCCTCACCGTGCCCCCTATCTGTCGGAGTCCTGCAAGGTTCAGTCCAAGGGCCCCTGCTCTTCTCCATTTACACCTTCGGCCTCGGACAGCTCATAGAATCTCACGGCTTTCAGTATCACCTCTATGCTGATGACAGACAGATCTACACCTCTGGACCAGATATCACCTCCCTACTAACCAGAATCCCTCAGTGTCTGTCTGCTATTTCATCCTTCTTCTCCTCTAGATTTCAAAAACTTAATATGGACAAAACAGAATTCATCATCTTTCCCCATCTTACGTGACCCCCCAACGAACCTATACATTAAAGTAAACTGCTGCCCACTCTCCCCAGTCCCACAAGCTCGCTGCCTTGGAGTTATCCTTGACACTGATCTCTCTTTCAAGCCACATATACAAGCCCTTTCCACTTCCTGCTGACTTCAACTGAAAAATAATTCACAGATCCGTACATTCCTCAACCAAGAATCTGCAAAAACCCTAGTTCATGCCCTCATCATCTCCCGCCTTGACTACTGCAACTTCCTGCTCTGTGGCCTCCCCTCTAGCACTCTCGCACCCCTCCAATCTATTCTAAACTCTGCTGCCCGACTAATCCACCTGTCCCCTCGCTATTCCCTGGCCTCTCCCCTCTGTCAATCCCTGCACTGGCTCCTCATTACCCAAAGACTCCAGTTCAAAACCCTAACCATGACATACAAAGCCATCCACAACCTGTGTCCTCCATACATCTGTGACCTCGTCTCCCGGTACTTACCTGGACACAACCTCCAATCCTCACAAGATCTCCTTCTCTACTCCGCTTTTCTCCTCTTCCCACAATTGCTTACAAGATTTCTCCAGCGCATCCCCCCTACTCTGTAACTCTCTACCACAACATATCAGACTCTCGTCTACCATGTAAACCTTCAAAAATAACTTGAAGACCTACCTCTTCCGACAAGTCTTCAACCTGCAGTAACCACCAATCCACTAAACCACTGCACAACCAGCTCTACCCTCACCTACTGTATCCTCACCCATCCCTTGTAGATTGTGAGCCCTCACGGGCAGGGTCCTCTCTCCTCCTGTACCAGTCTTGACTTGTATTGTTTAAGATTACTGTACTTGTATTTATTATGTATACTCTTCCTCACATGTAAAGCGCCATGGAATAAATGGCGCTATAATAGTATTAATAATAATAATAATAAATACAAACAGCGGGGAATGTGAAAGGCATAATGTTTGTAAAAAATTAGTTTTTAAAAAGGGACATAGCAATGCACACAATGGGAAGGGAACAGTGTGTTTAGCGAATAACCACATAAAATACATACGCAACATAGAAGTTTTGGACTTACCGTAAATTAAGTAGAAGCCGCTCCTCTGTCGAAATAGACTTGTGCATCACGGTGTCCTTGTAGGTGATCCCAGGGTGCACAGTCTCCAAAAGAATGTCAAATGTGGCCATGCTCATCCGACAATACTTGTAGAACTTGTCAGGATGGCTGCATAGTGAAGCATACAGACGGTGGAAATGCCCTTTAGTCAGCCGTCGCCTCATAAGTGGATGGACCAACATTCTTCTCCGTCTTCTCAGAACCACAATCACTGGGTAAGGCTCCCCAAAACGCTGGGACAAAATCCAGTGTAAAAGCACCTGCTCTGTAGTGTTGAAGGTAAGCCTGTATGACATGTTGCACACAAAGCAGCAATAGAAAACACCAGCAAACACTCTAATGCAAAGCTAGGAGGAGGGGACTTGTTATTGAGCCAATAAATAGGGTTCATGATTAATTTCTAATGATTTTCAGCCCATGGATCCATTATTTGCTCATTTTGCAAGTGTGCGACAAAATCACGCCATACAGATTGCATACGGATGTCACACGGATATTCAGATGCGAGGAAATCGCATTATCGCATTGAAAACGGATTTCATACGGATCACCATACGGAGAACATTTGTGCGATTCTCAGCAGACAAAATCAGACCAATTTTTTATACGTTGCGTCTGACTCCGGCCTAATACAGAGACTGGAAGTTTGCGATTGAACACTGAATTTCTTTTTTGGTTTCTTCTTTCCCAGCAATGATGCAGGAGTGACAAGAATAAACATGTTATTCTGGGTAATTTTGCACAGAATCCAGGATCCACAATACTATGCAAGGTTCTTCAATCTGCAACTCTTCCCTCTCGCATCGCGCTCTACAAGTCTGTGGTAGGATAAGCTGTTTGCTTTTAGGCCACTACAGGTGAAGACCACAACAGTACACGGTTTCAATATGAAAGTAGAATTTTTGAGCACATATAATGCCAACTCAGTGTCAATATTCTAGTGCACTTGTTCCACCACTATTGTGGGCATTTCTGTGCTCCAGCCTGCAACCAGTTCAAACCCTCACAGTATGTCAGTCTCTGGCTCCCTGTGAACTACAGGATAACATCATCACCTATTAAATCCCTTCTAGCACCTCTCAAACATCTTGGGACCCAAAACTAATAACCTGAAAGTGACAAAGTGCTATATTCTAACAATTCTGTTACCACATTGTTAAGACCTCTTAACTTTTGACACATTTTCATCTGTCTGTATAAACTGTTATATGCATCCTGTGTATTGCATGGTTGGACATGGTGGACCACAGCTCCATCATGGGTTGTTTGCCTCTAGAGTAGTGGTCCCCAACCTTTCTTACCTGGAAAACCTCATTCACCTCTGAGAGAGGGTTGCAAGCCTCATCTAGACCTCTTTGGAGTAGTGACATCCAGTTCCCATCCAATTCAAAATACATACTGCCTCCATGATCGGTATATTGACAGGCAAAACTTTACCAAGGAAATAACACTGAGGCAACATACCTGCATCCATTGGTACCTGCCTTACCACCCATTTGGTAATCTCACATCACGTGCTCTCACCACACTATCACATCCAGCTTCAAGCACCCCTCTCTTTGGCAGTATCACATTATCTCCAGATTACTATACTTAAAAAGGTTGTCCACTACTAGGGCAACCACTTCTCGATTTGAATGTTTGGTGCCAATAAAATAAAACATTCACCTTCCATCCCGGCACCCTCGTGTGGTTATGACACGTGAACCCTGTGCCCAGTCAGCCAGGGCGTCACTATCCCCGCCTTCGTACATATTGAATATCAACAGGAAGCCAGGGCTGCAGCTGCTGTCCAACTTGCTCCTGATGTTTTATTTGTCCAAAGGCGAGTACTGTGACACGAGGGCTGATTGGGTGCAGGCTTACTTGTCATAGCAACTGCATGAGAACCACGGGAATACGAATGAAGACACCATTGAAAAGGTGCCGACACAGGAGGTGAGTATACGTGTTTTTATTTTATTGGAGCCCAAACATTCAGATTGAGAAGGAGTAGTCCTAGTAGTGGACAACCCCTTTAATTTATCTCTAAAACCCCCAAAGCCAGTATATGAACATCCAGATCTGCTCTCCTGTTTGGGACTAATCACAAGTCACCAAGTTTACTAGACCTAGCTAGACCTACTGTACTTTGCTGGACCTAGTGCTAATGCACCAGGTTGAGAACCCCTGATTTAGAGCCTTTGTGCTTTTTTTGTTTTTAATCTTTTGGCTTGTGTGAGGCAACAACTGGTGTTATTTGCGAGGGTCGCTATGGGTCCCCCAGGATGCGCTCAGAAGCATATTAGACCCACTGGAGTGCCTTGTGGTCACGGCAGGATGCCTGTGAGTCACAAAGCAAAATAAAAGTAAGCATGAACCTGGTCAAGCTATTTGGCCAAGGCATTGTTCAGGCATCCTGGCCGGAACTTACAAGTGGCCCATGGCCACAGATTCCAGTTAAGAGAAACCCTTCAGGAAGGGTTTGGGTGTGTCAGTGTTTAGTTGCAAGTAGCAGAGCAGGTGGCTCTGCAGCATCCAGCCTGTGTGAGGTAACACAGAGCCCAGAGCAGCGAACGCCTGGCACCCCACAGCATGATACGGTGGTGCAGTCACCCTCATCAACCAAAACAACTAAATTTAAAACATGACATATCAAAAAGAGAAAAAAACCACAACATTAATGCAGCATTAAAATCATGTTAAAAAGTAAGACACCCATTTTTGTGCCCTCCACATGGTAAAGCTGACCCCTAGAATATATTAATGCCCTGTGCAAGTGCACAAGAACCAAGAAAACAGTTTCCACATTTTTCCCCTAGAAACTAATAATACTCCCTGTGTGACCATTTGACAGTCACAATACCCAGTGTCTCTATCGCAATAAGTTCACACTTAACATTTAATAATGTCCCAAGTCCCTCCCTTTACAGCTCCCCTATACACTGCATGATGGGCCCACAGCTCCTTTATACATAGTATGATGTCCTCACCGCACCTATACATAGTATGATGGGCCAACAGCTTACCCTACACAGTATGATGTTCCCCTATAAACAGTATAATACCCCTAAACTGTATGAAGCCCCCACAGTAGTCCCCACATTGTATGAAGGGTCCTACCATAGCTTCTGTACTGTTTGATTGCCCTACAATAGTCCACACATTGTACCATGGCCCCCACACTGTATGATAGCCCCACATTAGCCACCATACTGTATGATGGCCTGCACAGTAGTCCTCACACTGTATGATGTTCCCTTAGAAGTCAACACATAGTATGATTGCCCACTTAGTAGCCCACACTTTTTATGAGGGCCAACTTAGTCACGAACACACTGTATTATGGCCCCCTTAAAAACAACACCTCTGTATGATGGCCACTTTAGTGGACCCCACTCTGTATGAGGGCCCTAAACTAGCCCTTACTCTGTATGATGGCCCCTTTAGTAACCTGAACACTGTATCATGGCCTCCTTAGTAGCCCCAATATTGTATGATAGCAGTTAGTAGCCCCCTCTCTGTATGAGAGTCCCCTTAGTAGCTTGTGATTTGGTAGCTGAGGAGAGCAGGCAAAAACGGCAATACACCAGAGAAGTTGGAATCTACTGGATTACAGTACCCTGACTAACCACCACAACTAAAGGCAGCCGTGGAGCGTACCTACGTTGGTCCTAGACGCCACGTCACAGCCTAAGAGGCTAACTACACCTAAAGATAGAAAGAGGAAAGCTATCTGCCCCGGAGCAGATCCCCAAAGAACATAGGAAGCCCCCAAACATGTAATGGCGGTTAGACAAGAGGAAATACAGACACAGACAGAAAATAGTATGAGCAAATGTTGGGGCCCAATCTTCCTAGAAAGAAAAGGATAGGAAGGACACTTACTGCAATCCAAAAAACCCTAAAAAAATACCAACTCTACTAATTGCAAAAACACCTGAGATCACACGACCTCTACCACCTAAACTAGTTCTCTGGTGTAACAAAACTAAGCCGCAGCCACTGAAAAAACTGGAAAAGGCAAAAGAACAAATAACAGTGGCTAAGATAAACTGAGAGGAGCACAAGCCCCCGGAGGGGACCTGGCTGACCTCCACAGAAGTGCAGGAAAAAATGCAAAAAGCAAGCACAAAAATAAAAGTAGAAAATATCTTATCTGTTAGCAGCTGATGCAGGCAAGACTCAGCAAGCTTCCAAGTGAACCAGGAACTAAAGTTGAGACAAGAACAATTGATCACCGGCAACCCTGATGGGAGGGTACCTCCCTTATATAAGACCAGTCTGTAACTCCTGATTTCCAATCTTCACAATCTTCATTTAATGGTTCAGTACTGTTTGTAACCACCAAAGGGAGCTTCTGCTCAGAATTCATTTCTAACACATTCACAACAGTACCCCCCCTTGATGAGGGGTCAACGAACCCTCATTTGGGCAACCAGGTCGGTCAGGATGAGCTCTGTGATACGCACGGATCAGTCTCGTAGCATGGATGTCCGAAGCAAACACCCAAGAATTGTCCTCTTGACCATAACCTCTCCACTTAACCAAATACTGGAGTTTCCGTCTAGAAAAACGAGAATCCAATATTTTCTCAACCACATACTCCAGATTGCCCTCAACCAAAACAGGGTCAGGAGGCGCAGCCATAGGAACCACTGGCTCGACAAACCTCTTCAATAAGGACTTGTGGAACACGTTATGGATCTTAAATATCCCTGGAAGAAGTAAACGAAAGGAAACAGGATTAAGAATCTCCATGATCTTATAAGGTCCAACGAACCTAGGCTTAAACTTAGGAGATGCAACTCTCATAGGGATATTTCTTGAGGACAACCAGACCAAGTCCCCCACTTCAAACCGAGGACCATCAGTCCTATGCCGGTTGGCAAACCGCTGGGCCCTCTCCTGAGAGAGGGACAACCTCTCCACTACCTGGTCCCAAATCTGCTGCATATGCTCCACAACAGAGTCAACACCTGGACAGACAGAAGCCTCCGTCTGTCCCGAAGAAAATCGAGGGTGAAAACCCAAAATTGCAGAAAAATGGAGACATCAAAGTGGCAGAGCTAGCCCTATTATTAAGAGCAAACTCAGCCAAAGGCAAAAAAGAGACCCAGTCATCTTGATCAGCAGACACAAAGCATCTCAGATAAGTCTCCAATGTCTGGTTTGTTCTCTCAGTTTGTCCATTGGTCTGAGGATGAAAAGCCGAGGAGAAAGACAATTGAACACCAAGTTTAGAACAAAAAGTCCTCCAAATTCTGGAAACAAACTGGACTCCTCTGTCAGACACAATGTTCTCAGGAATGCCGTGTAACTGAACCACGTGCTGAAGGAACAAAGGCACCAATTCGGAGGAGGAAGGCAACTTAGGTAATGGCACAAGATGTATCATTTTGGAAAACCTATCACAAATCAACCAGATAACGGTCATTCTCTGAGAAACAGGGAGGTCAGAAATGAAATCCATACAGATATGGGTCCATGGTCTCTTGGGCACAGGCAATGGCATCAACAAACCACTAGAGCAAGGCTTGGAACGAGAGCAAGTCCCGCAGGACTGCACAAATTCCCTGACGTCACGAGACAAACTAGGCCACCAAAAGGACCGACTAACCAAGTCTCTGGTACCAAAAATTCCGGGATGACCGGCCAACGCGGAACAATGAATCTCAGACATCACACTCTTTTTCCACCGGTCTGGGACAAATAATTTCCCAATAGGGCAGCGCTCGGGTTTATCCTCCTGACACCCTTCCAGAGCCAGTCTCAAATTGGGCGAGATGGGGGAAAGAACTACACCCTCTTTCAAAATAACAGCAGGATCAGATAACTCAGGAGAGTCCGCAAGGAAACTCCTCGAGAGGGCATCCGCCTTAACATTCTTAGTGCCAGGAAGAAAGGAAACCACAAAATTAAAACGTGTGAAAAACAAGGCCCACCTGGCCTGTCTAGGATTAAGTCGCTTGGCTGATTCCAGATAAACCAGATTCTTATGGTCCGTGAGGACCACCACCTGATGTTTGGCTCCCTCCAGCCAATGTCTCCACTCTTCAAAAGCCCACTTCATGGCCAATAACTCCCGATTACCCACGTAATAATTACGTTCAGTTGGAGAAAATTTTCGAGAGAAAAAGGCACAAGGGTTACTTTTAGAGGTCTCTGGATCTCTTTGGGACAAAACGGCACCTGCCCCAATTTCAGAGGCATCAACCTCCACCTGAAATGACAGAGAAACATCAGGCTGCTGTAGAACAGGAGCAGAAGTGAATCTCTGCTTAAGTTCCTGAAACGCAGAGACTGCCTCAGGAGGCCAATTCACCACATCAGAACCCTTTTTGGTCAAATCAGTCAATGGTTTAACAATAACAGAGAAATTACCAATAAATTTACGATAAAAATTGGCAAAACCCAAGAATCTCTGAAGAGCCTTTAATGAAGTAGGTTGGACCCAATCACAGATGGCCTGAACCTTGACCGGGTCCATTTCAATAACAGATGAGGACAAAATGAATCCCAGAAATTAGATCCTCTGTACGCCAAAAAGACACTTTGATCCCTTCACATACAGAGCATTCTCTCTCAAAATCTGGAACACAGTCCGAACATGTTTCACATGAGAGTCCCAGTCATTGGAAAAAATCAAGATATCATCCAAATAAACAATCAGAAATTTATCCACAAAATCCCTGAAAATGTCATTCATGAAGGACTGGAAGACAGAAGGAGCATTAGTGAGCCCAAAGGGCATACTAGGTACTCAAAATGCCCCTCTGGGGTATTAAACGCCGTCTTCCATTCATCCCCGTGCTTAATGCGAATAAGGTTATACGCCCCCCTGAGGTCAAGCTTGGTAAACCAAGTTGCACTTTTCACCCTGGAAAACAGGTCAGAAATCAAGGGTAACGGATATTGATATTTCACAGTGATATTGTTCAAGAGACGATAATCAATACACGGCCTTAATGAACCATCCTTTTTGGCCACAAAGAAAGAACTGGCACCCAAGGGTGAAGAGGATGGTCTGATATGACCCTTCTCCAATGACTCCTTGATATAAGACCGCATAGCGTCATGTTCAGGTACAGACAAGTTAAAAAGGCGACCTTTAGGGAATTTACTACCAGGCACTAATTCAATAGCGCAGTCATAGCTCCTATGAGGGGGCAAGGATGCAGATTTACTTTCGCTAAACACATCAGAAAAATAAGTCAAAAAGTCAGGAACATCCTGAGCCTGGGGAGAGGCAGAAAAAACAGGAGTGCTGGCACCAACACATTGGCAGCCCCAACTGGTTACAGACACAGATTTCCAATCCAAAACAGGATTATGAGACTGTAACCAAGGGAAACCTAGTACAATAATGTCATGCAGACTATACAGCACCAAAAATTTGCAACTCTCCTGATGATCAGGTTCAACCCTCATTATCACCTGAGTAGAGAACTGGGGTTTATTCTCAGCCAAAGGGGCAGAATCAATCCCCAGTAGGGGAATAGACTTCCGTAGGGGTATCAAGGGAAACCCACAACGTTTAGCAAAATCAAAATCCATCAGGTTAATAGCTGCTCCCGAATCAACAAAAGCCTGAGCAGAAAATGTGGACAGGGAGCAAATCAGGGTAACAGTCAACAGAAATTTAGTCTGAACACTACCCAAGACAACTGAGCGTGCAAAACGTCTTCCCCGCTTAGGGCAGACTGAAATAGCATGAGAAGCGTCACCACAGTAGAAACATAACCCATTGCGTTTTCGAAACTCATGACGCTGTGCCCCAGAAGCCACTCTATCACACTGCATGGGTTCAGAAGCTGGTTCACAAGGCAACACTATTCCACGCATACCTCTACGCTCACGCAAACGTCTGTCAATTTGAATCGCTAATGACATAGAATCATTGAGACCAGAGGGAGCAGGGAAACCCACCATAACATCTTTTACATTCTCTGACAGACCCTTCCGAAAAAGGGCTGCCAAAGCATCATCATTCCATTTGGTCAGGACTGCCCACTTTCGGAATTTCTGACAGTATAACTCAGCGTCCTCAAGCCCTGATTTAATGCCAACAAGGTTTTTTCAGCTTGATCAGTGACATTAGGTTCATCGTACAATAACCCCAGAGCCAGAAAAAATGCATGAACATTACTCAAAACAGGGTCCCCAGGTGTCAGGGAAAAAGCCCAATCCTGAGGATCGCCGCGCAGGAGAGAGATGACAATTTGAACCTGCTGTGCTGCGTTCCCTGAGGACTTAGGTTTTAAGGCAAAAAACAACTTACAGTTATTTTTGAAATTCAGAAATTTAGCTCGATCCCCTAAAAACAAATCTGGCATGGGGATCCTAGGTTCCACAACCGGCAACCCTGCAAGATAGGTAGCAATTAGAGTTGAGCGATACTTTCCGATATCCAAAAGTATCGGAATCGGAATGGTATCGCCGATACCCAAAAAATATCGGCGATACCCGATACCGATACCGGAAATCCAATGTAAGTCTATGGGAACAAAATATCGGAATTAAAAAAACCCCATTCTTGCCTTGTTGGTTAATTGTACATGAAGGAAAACAACGAAGAGTAATGTAGAATGTATTGGGGAAGGTTGAGGAGACATTAAAGGCATAGATGTTTAACCCAATCAAATGGAATAGCATAAATATTTTTTTTTTTTAAAGATGTTCGGATTGACGAAGAAATTGACAATGTTGTTCACGTTTTTTCTATTTTGGCAAATATGTATATTTCACAACTTCCATGCTCTTCACCTTTTTAACTTTTGACACACTTTCTCCTTCATAATCTTCAGCAGCATCATCTTTTTCATCAAATTATTCTTCATCTTCACCTTCTTTATCTTCTTCTTAAACTTCTTGCTATTCATCTTTTTCTTAACATTACTCATATTCTTCTTATTAAACTATTATTCTTATTCATATTCTACTTCATCTTCTTCATCATATTCTTATTTGTGACAGAGAATCCTGTACTTGTAATCTGTCAAAGTATGAATTTTTCATTCTTCCGTTCTTGCTGTCACAAAAGATTTAAATTACAACTGTATTTGTCCGTGTTCAGTTTAGCCTGCAGCAGCAGCAGGCATTTTCCAGGGGCACCACGAGGAGGAACGGACTCACCCCCATACACTGCTTAGTCTTCTTCTGCTTATAATTTAGAGCATATATTTTTAGATCTTCTGCTTATTGTTCTTGTGTCTCTTGTTCTGTATCTTGTATTTGTAGTACAACCTTGTACCAGCTGATGTTACTGGGACACGGTTACTAAGCAGGAGGTACCTGTGCTCCAAAGCACTACCAAGGACCAGCAGACGTTGCAGGAACTCGGATACCGAGATGGAGGCACCTAGGCCAAAGGCACTGCGGAGAACCAGTTGACGGTACTGGAACCCGGACGGGTAGCAGAAGGTACAAGAGCCAATGCAAGTAACGAGGACCAGCTGACTGTGCTGGAACCCGGAGGGGCAGCAGAAGGAAAAGAGCCAATGGCACAACCGAGGACCAGCTGACGTTACTGGGACACGGTTACTAAGCAGGAGGTACCTGTGCTCCAAAGCACTACCAAGGACCAGCAGACGTTGCTGGAACTCGGATACCGAGATGGAGGCACCTAGGGCAAAGGCACTGCGGAGAACCAGCTGACGGTTCTGGAACCCGGACGGGTAGCAGAAGGTACCCATGGAAATTTAAGTTGACAGGCCGCGAGCCGGCCGCAGTTACCGAATCCCACAGTACTACAGTGGGTGATTGTCCTATTGTCACAACGGAAACAGCCTTTATTTGCATATCCCGCAGCACACATAGGAAGCACCTAAACTCCAAGCACCATAGAGTCGGCTAACCCGACCGCAACACGACAGGACAACTTATTGGAGGCTAAGTGACGTTTACACTGACAGGAAACAGATGGCGTGCTGTAACCAGTCTGGGCAGGAGTGAGTACCCGTGCCAATGACACTTCCGAGCAGCAACTGGCGGTGTTGAAGCCCAGGGATGAGAAGACAACAGGGTGGAGGCAGCATGACTTTTTGCCGTTCACACAGCAGGGGAACAGCTGACATTACTGAACGCCAGTAACACTATAGCTTTTGTATTGGTCTATGGACACGACACTTCTGAGCAGCAACTGCCAGTGTTGTAGCCCAGGGAGTAGAGTTCAGGTGGTAGAAAGATGAACATAACAGGAGACATGGATAACGTTGCGAACCAGTTATTTAATCTGAAAACGGACAGACAAATTCTGGCGAGATCCATGCCTTGTTCATTTTCAGAAAAGTAAGCCGGTCTACATTATCGGAGGATAGTCGCATGCGACGGTCTGTTAGTACACCACCTGCAGCACTAAAGACGCGCTCCGATAATACACTGGCAGCAGGGCAAGCCAGCACCTCCAATGCATACTGGCTAAGCTCTGGCCATGTATCCAGCTTAGAGACCCAAAACTTGAATGAGGAAGAGCCATCTGGGAGTACACTGAGAGGGAAAGACATGTAGTCTGTCACCATCTTACGGAAACGTTGCCTCCTGCTGACTGGAGCCGTCTCGTATGGTGTAGACATTTGTGGCGCTGCCGCAAAACTTCGCAACATTTGGAACATACTGGTGTTGCCCTGTGCAGAGGCGCTGCTTGTGCTCCCTCTTGTTGCAGAGCTGTCTCCACTGCCTCGACGCACAGAGCTGCTTTGTAAAGCAGTAGCAGCAGCGCTCTCGGCTGGAATGGAGAACATTATGGATTGCACCAGTGTGTCTTGGTACTCCCGCATTTTACGCTCCCGGTTCAACGGTGTGATGAGGCTTTGTAAGTTGTCCCAGTAGCGAGGGTCTAGGAGGGTGTACACCCAATAATCAGACGTGGTGAGAATGTGGGCGATGCGGCGGTCGTTTCTCAGGCACTGCAGCATGAAATCAACCATGTGCTGCAGACTCCCAACTGGCCAACAAACGCTGTCCCCTGCAAGAGGCGTCATCTCTGCCTGCTCTGCATCACCCCACCCTCGCTCTACATACTGACTAGAGCGTTGTGTACCTCCCTCTGGAGCGATGTCTTCCTCCTCCATTGACTCCTCCTCCTCATCCTCCTCACAAAGTGAGCCCTGCCCAGCCCTTTGTGAGGAACCACGTTGCGCTGACTGTCCAGAAGGTGGTGGAATTAGTGACTCCTCATCCTCCACCTCTTCCAAAACCTCATCCCTTAGTGTTTGAATTTTTTTTTGAAGCAGGCAGATAAGGGGGACAGTCAGGCTGACTAGTGCATCATCTGCACTCGCCATCCGCGTTGACTCATCAAACGGACGCAAAACGTGGCAGATGTCCTTCATAGAGGCCCACTCAGTAGTGGTGAAATGTGAACGGCGCAAATTGCGAGTTGATTGCGCCTGATGCAGCTGATACTCCATTACTGCTGGCTGCTGCTCACACAACCGCTCCAACATATGTAACGTGGAATTCCACCTGGTGGGTACGTCACATATGATGCGATGTTCAGGAAGGCGAAATCTGCGTTGCAGAGCTGCAATGCGCGATCTGGCCATGCTGGAACGTCGCAAGTGAGCGCACTCTAGTCGGACCTTGTGCAGCAGTGCATCAAGATCCGGATAGTCCCTCAAAAAACTCTGCACGACCAAGTTGAGCACATGTGCCAGACATGGTATGTGAGTGAGGTTGCCAAGGCCCAGAGCTGCCACCAGATTTCGGCCATTGTCACACACTACCAAGCCTGGCTGTAGATTCGCTGGCAAAAACCACACGTCGCTCTCCTGTTTGATGGCATTCCAGACCTCCTGCGCTGTGTGGCTTCGATTCCCCATGGAAATTAATTTCAGGACGGCCTGTTGACGTTTGGCCACGGCTGTGCTCATATCGGTCGCATCAGGTAAGCATTCACGGGTCCATGTGGAGGTAGACCGTGACGGCTCCTGCAGTGATGATTCTGAGGAACTGGAGTAGGAGGAGGAGTCAATGTGGACAGACTTGATTCCTGCAATCCTTGGAGTTGGCAGAACACGTACAGCGCCACTCGCAAGATCTGTACCCGGCTCCACAACATTGACCCAATGGGCAGTGAGGGAAAGGTATCGTCCCTGGCCATGGGTACTGGTCCACGCATCGGTGGTCAGGTGGACCTTGCTACTGACGGCGTTTAGCAGCGCATGTTTAATTTTTCCCTCAACATGCTTTTGCAGAGCAGGGACGGCTTGCCTGCTGAAATAAAATCGGCTGGGCACATTGTATTGTGGGACTGCCAATGCCATTAAGTTACGGAAACTGTCAGTCTCCACCAGCCTGAATGACAGCATTTCAAGGGACAGGAGTTTTGCAATGCCAGCATTCAGAGCCTGTGCTCGTGGATGGTTTGCCGAGTATGGCCGTCTTTTATCCCATGCCTGTGCTACCGATGGCTGTTTTGTGGCCTGGGAGTGTGAGGATGACAGGGAACTTGCAGCTGTGGGTGGAATAACACTGGGTCTCTGGACAACAGTGACAGAGGTTCTTCCATGGCGATCCTGTGAGTAAGCAGAACCAGCTGTGTGTGAGCTGGAGGAAGAGGCTCCAACACGAGCTGAAGATGTAGGTGCTGCTGTAGGTTGGCCTATATCTCCAGTGTGTCTTTGGAACTCAACCACGTGCTTTGACCGCACATGTTTCCACATATTTGTGGTATTAAGGTTACTGACATTTTTACCTCTTTTTACTTTTTGATTACACAGCTTGCATTTGACATAGCAAATATCATCTGCAAGTGTGTCAAAAAAGGACCACGCAGTGCAAGTCCTGGGAGCGCCCGTTTTTGCTGTTGGAAGAGAACTGCTACGAACGGTGCCAAACTGGAGGCTACAGGCAACCGAGTCTGCAGCCTAACTCTCCCTACTGTTTGGACCGCTGGGGCAATCTCTTCCTCAGAGCTGCTACCACCACCTTCCTGTTCCTCACGCCATGTTGGGTCTTGGACCTCATCATCTCCACTACCCTCTTCCAGCACCTGCTGCTGTTGGGTGGTCTGGCCAGCACCATGCTCAACAGAAAATGGCACCTGAGTCTCATCATCATCAGATGCGTTCTGCGGTGTGCTGACCATCGGCACTGGCTCACCCGCCTCTTCACATTCAGAGAGACACAGCTGTTGCGCATCACTGCATACTGCCTCTTCTTCACATTCCAGAATGCTGCTTGGCTGGGCCCCTGTTTGCAAGCCAACAGATTCTGAGAACAGAAGCAGAGACTCAGCTGGCTCCAGTTCAGAACTCTCTGACTGCCTGGGCAATTTGGCAGGCGGTGAAGAGACAGATGGTTGTTCAACAGTGCTGTGGTCCTGAGAGGAGGTGGAAGGAATTGAAGTCGATGCATTGGCTGCCATCCAACCAACAACGGCTTCAATTTGTTCTTCCCGCAGCAGGGGGGTACGCTGAGCTCCTACAAAAGTGCGCATAAAGGAACGCTCACGGGGAAAACTGGTGAATGCTGTGTCACTGGGTGCGGCAGCAGCCACAGAATCCCCACGTCCTCTCCCTGCTGAAACTCCACGGCCACGACCACGTGCCTTACTCCCTGCCTTCTTCATCTTGGTAGATTGATAAAGAAAGTCAGAAAAGTTATAAGGCCTAAGTGTGGTTATTCCTCAGAGACTGCAGTGAACACTGAAACACAACTGTCCACAATCTGGGAAGGGCTACTCCTTTGTCTACTTCTATAGTGTTTGCAAGTAATGTATTGTATACGGATGGAGGCGCGTCACAATAATAGATTAGATTTTAAATGGAATGGAGCAGAACCAATTGGAGATAAATGAAAAGGATGAGCCACTGAGACACGCTCAGCAGAGTACAAGCAGCAGTGCTTGAACAAGTAACTGGAGCGTGATGTGCACTCAAAAAATAAAAAACACAGACTGAAGTGAACACTGAAACACAACTGTCCACAATCTGTGAAAGGCTACTCCTTTGTATACTTCTATAGTGTTTGCAACCAATGTATTGTATACGGATGGAAGCGCGTCACACTAATAGATTAGATTTTAAATGGAATGGAGCAGAACCAATTGGAGATAAATGAAAAGGATGAGCCACTGAGACACGCTCAGCAGAGTACAAGCAGCAGTGCTTGAACAAGTAACTGGAGCGTGATGTGCACTCAAAAAATAAAAAACACAGACTGAAGTGAACACTGAAACACAACTGTCCACAATCTGGGAAAGGCTACTCCTTTGTCTACTTCCATATTGTTTGCAACCAATGTATTGTATACGGATGGAAGCGCGTCACACTAATAGATTTGATTTTAAATGGAATGGAGCAGAACCAATTGGAGAAAAATGAAAAGGATGAGGCACTGAGACACGCTCAGCAGAGTACAAGCAGCAGTGCTTGAACAAGTAACTGGAGCGTGATGTGCACTCAAAAAATAAAAAACACAGACTGAAGTGAACACTGAAACACAACTGTCCACAATCTGTGAAAGGCTACTCCTTTGTCTACTTCTATAGTGTTTGCAACCAATGTATTGTATACGGATGGAAGCGCATCACACTAATAGATTAGATTTTAAATGGAATGGAGCAGAACCAATTGGAGAAAAATGAAAAGGATGAGGCACTGAGACACGCTCAGCAGAGTACAAGCAGCAGTGCTTGAACAAGTAACTGGAGCGTGATATGCACTCAAAAAAAAAAAACACAGACTGAAGTGAACACTGAAACACAACTGTCCACAATCTGTGAAAGGCTACTCCTTTGTCTACTTCTATAGTGTTGGCAACCAATGTATTGTATACGGATGGAAGCAGCGTCACCTGCACTCACACACACCTTGCACAGAGCTGTTAAAACAACACTGGCAAAAGGAAGCTTTACACAGCGGTTGGTAAACTAGCCTGCCTAAAGCCCAGTACACAAAATCGCAATATCTAACTGTCCCTCAGAGTCAGCAGAGCAGCGTTCTGTCCCTAACTGAGTTCACAGCACAGTGACGCTAAAATGGAGGCGGCGCCTTTTATAGTGCATTCTGACATCATTTCAGCAGCCAATCACAGCCATGCCATTAGTTAAGATGACTGCAGCATTACAGGATGTGCCCACACTTCATAAGATTCCTCATTGGCTGACTAAAATCACATTGCCTCTCAAAGAATTATGGGAACTTCCGATTTCGGTATACGATATAGGAAAAATATCGGAACTAAGTATCGGAATTCCGATAACGCGAATATCGGCCGATACCCGATACTTGCGGTATCGGAATGCTCAACACTAGTAGCAATACTCCTAACTTCAGTGGCAAGCTGATCCACACGGCCAGACAACTGTGCAAACTCCATTGAGAGAAAAAAAAAAAAATCCTCAGCACCCAGAGAAACAGAGGGAAAAAAATGCAACAAACAGAAAAAAAAAAAAATCTCTGACAACTCTGACAACCTTTTTTCTTTTCACACTATTCTTCCCTTCTGTGAGTACCATACAACTTTCAGTTAGGCCGGTGATACTGTTGTGATTTGGTAGCTGAGGAGAGCAGGCAAAAACGGCAATACACCAGAGAGGTTGGAATCTACTGGATTGCAGTACCCTGACTAACCACCACAACTAAAGGCAGCCGTGGAGCGAACCTACGTTGGTCCTAGACGCCTCGTCACAGCCTGAGAGGCTAACTACACCTAAAGATAGAAAGAGGAAAGCTATCTGCCCCGGAGCAGATCCCCAAAGAACATAGGAAGCCCCCAAACATGTAATGGTGGTTAGACAAGAGGAAATATAGACACAGACAGAAAATAGTATGGGCAAATGTTGGGGCCCAATCTTCCTAGAAAGAAAAGGATAGGAAGGACACTTACTGCAATCCAAAAAACCCTAAAAAAATACCAACTCTACTAATTGCAAAAACACCTGAGATCACACGACCTCTACCACCTAAATTAGTTCTCTGGTGTAACAAAACTAAGCCGCAGCCACTGAAAAAACTGGAAAAGGCAAAAGAACAAATAACAGTGGCTAAGATAAACTGAGAGGAGCACAAGCCCCCGGAGGGGACCTGGCTGACCTCCACAGAAGTGCAGGAAAAAAATGCAAAAAGGAAGCACAAAAATAAAAGTAGAAAATATCTTATCTGTTAGCTGCTGATGCAGGCAAGACTCAGCAAGCTTCCAAGTGAACCAGGAACTAAAGTTGAGACAAGAACAATTGATCACCGGCAACCCTGATGGGAGGGAACCTCTCTTATATAAGACCAGTCTGTAACTCCTGATTGCCAAGCTTCACAACTTCATTTAATGGTTCAGTACTGTTTGTAACCACCAGAGGGAGCTTCTGCTCAGAATTCATTTCTAACACATTCACAACATTGCCCTCACTATATATGAGGGATCCCTTAGTAGTCTCCACTATACATGAGGGTCCACTGAGTAGCTCTCACTATATATAAGGCCCCCTTGTCAGGAGTGTGACACACCAACCTGGGAGTTCTGGGGGTAGAAGATCACTGTGCATTGTGACTCGCAGATCTTCCATTTACCCTGGGTGTTTGGATCCCAAATAAAATTTATTTGGTTTCCTTTGGTGCTAAAGAGGTTACCGACCCTCTCTATGCTGGTCAGAAACATGCAGCACCATTTCAGCTGCTTCTGATCTGGTTGTTAACTCTTCCTATAAAACCTGGCTAGACCCTCTCTGTCTTGCCAGTGAAAGCTCTGTTTCCTTGCTCTTAGGAGACACTGTGCTGAATAGAAATTTGTTGTTGCTATTGTAGATTCTTCTTCCTGTGCTGTGTGCTTAAGTTAAGTGTTTGGAGAGAAGTTGTTGTGGAGGTGTTCTGTAGTACGTGTGTATTTATCTCCTGGTTCCCGTTACACTTAAGTTTATTCCTCCCTGTCCATATCCTCCTTCCTTTTGTTGGTTGGTGATTTTGTATGATACTGTAGAGGATTTCTGTTATCCCTGTTTTGTCTTTTGTGTCTTGTTCATATTACATTTCTGTCCCAGGCTCCATGAGGTGGGGGAAGGGACAGACCAGGGATCAACAGGAGCATAGTAAGGTTAGAGACTTTTGGCCTCTGTACCATCAAGAGTTTCCAAAGGGATAGTTAGGGTCCCAGTTCCAGGGACAGTTTAAGGCCCCCTGCCCTACCTAAGCCCATCACAGCATGACACCCCCTTACTAGCTTCTAATATATATATATATATATATATATATATATATATGAGTGCCCCCTTAGTAGCTCCCACTGTGTATGAGGATCCCCTTAGTAGCCACCACTATTTATGAGTGCCCCCTTAGCAGCCATCACACATAAAGACCCTGACATAATATTAAAACAAAAACTAAACATCATATACTCACCCCAACTGGCGAGTCTAGTGGCCTACAGCAGCACGTTCCAGGCAGAACAAAGCAGTGTCGACATTGCTCTGGTACTCTGAAGTCCTGTTCATATTACGGTGCAATGACATCATCACGTTACTCTGCCTGTAATCCGCAGTCCTGCATCCTGTCCCCTGCAGAATGTGAAAGCAGTATTGCAGGGATACTATGTCTGCACATTCCAATACAGTTAAAGGTGGCGGTTGCTCTGGGTGGCCCCCTCCAAGTAAGCTATTGGTCTGGCTTCATGAAGAAAAGAGGATGGTTTTTTAGGAGCAGCTACACTGTTCAAACATGTCTCCATGAGTTTTGTACAGACACAAAGTCCATGTGAATAGCACATTAGATTATAATGGGTACATATTGCATCCGTGAGAAAATCGGATACAACACGTATGTGCAACATGGATGTCTTAATGAGGCCTTAGTAAAAACTTAGTAATTTTTCATTGTTTATTAAAGTTCAATATGTAATAAGCTTTAGTTTCAACAGTGATGGGAAAAATATTTTAGCAAAAATAATAAAATAGTAAGAATTTAGATTTAATTATTATTGAATGTGTTACAGAGGTTATTTGCAGTAAAAATAATAAAATTAATACTTTTTTGGTATTAGTAATACTTTAGATAAACAACATCTTTATGCGAAACAAAAATACCTTACAAAAGTCTAAAAAACATGTCAAACTTTAACAACAGTGCTCAGACCATATCTTCACTCAAACTTTGAAAATTGTACTCACTAAGACAATAATCAATCATTTCTCATTTCATACTCTATAGCATCAATCTATTTTGACAGTTTAAAAAAAGTCCACAATTACTTTCTGTTGAGCTTGAAGTAGATACTTGGCAGGATGCAATCATGTGTGTCTTTTTCTATAGCAATTAACTTTGTGAGGACTGTATGCTCAATTATTTTGTTACAGACCACATTTTAACATGACAACTTAATGACCTAACTAATTTCACCTGTTCCATGGTAATAAGATACAGCTACAAACCAACTGCAATGTTTCTAAGGGGAAATAACCTTGCCGAATAACTCCAGAAACACTAGATAGTTAGTCCATACGAGTGATTGCGCGCCCCCGGGCACGCGCTGTGATTGCGAGTCACGCAATGGGGTGTAACCACGCAGCAGACTGACCTCGCAATGGGGTGTACCCACTTACCAGACTGGCATATGTGCAGACTAACAGCAAACATAAATACCTGGTGTACCTCTCCTGCCACTCCTACCTTGTGTATGGAAAAGCTCTGTAGTTAATACTGTTCAGGTAGAGCTATCTGATAGCGCTATCCATGAAGAAAGTGAATGGGTAGAGCCATCCCATAGCCCTATTCCTAAAGGAAATGAACGGGTAGAGCTATCCGATAGCGCTATCCCTCAATGTTCCTGAGCGTAAGCTATTTCTCATGGTTAAGCGCACTTGGGATCTGCCCCCAAGGCCCTGCCCAAGCCCAATGATTGGTCCGTAGACCGTGGCTAGGAGTTAGTCCTGCTTTTGTGTACAAAATTTTTTGGCTTTTACAGTTGCTAAAAGCTTAATAAAAGACTTCTTTGTACACACAGTTGACAGTAAACCATTTGTCAACGTTAGGAATAAGTTTACCTTGCTTCTGGGTCTCAAATATTTTGGCTTTCCCCTGGAGAAAGCCACATAACTGCCCATGTAAAAACCATGGGAGAGGCAAACAAATTCCTACAATATCCAAGGACTGTCCCTGAGATTTATTGATGGTCATTGCAAAAGCCAACATGATAGGAAACTGACAACGTCGCATCCGGCCTGGCAAGTTTTTATCTTTGGAAATCAGGTCAATTCTTGGAATAAGAATTGTCTGACCCTTGGCTTTTCCATTTAAAGCAACGGCATGAATAAGGTTTGCTTTTAAGCTTTTCACATAAATCCTTGTGCCATTACAAAGGCCACGCTTTCTGTTAAGATTATGCAGGAGCATAATTACAGCTCCTGGTTTCAGCTTTAGTTCATGAGGAGACATCCCAGTGGGATTCAAAGAGTTAAGAAACTCTACAGGGTAATCTATGAGAATCACACCCTCCTCTTCCGCAATTGTGTCGACGTAGCGATATGTTGAGTGTTCACCTTGAACTTGACTAAGAATTTTGTCATTCAAGGCGTGAACGTCATCATTCAATGGCGTAAGAATTGCATTATTGGCAATTGCTTCTACCTAATCTCAATTGAGTCGCCAAAAATAGCTGTAATTAAATCACCCTCTTCAATAAAAGAATTCGGGATTTCAATTGTCTGGTAGACCATATGCATTTGACAATTCTCCATTGCCAAGTTTCAGTAACCATGAGTTGTACTCAACTTCGTCCTGAGACGTTCTCATATTCTGTTGTAACTGGAACTGTGAAAACTGATTCCAGGATTTTGAGTATTTAATGGTGGACTGTACAATTTGGAATCTTTTTCCACCTTCCAATATTGGTAGGGTTTGATGAAAGTCACCACCATTTATGAAAACTTTTCCACCAAATTGTCTTTGTTTTCACATATGTCTTGGAACAAATTTTCCACAGCGTTCATATTAAAACAGGGAGTCATTGTTACTTCGTCCCAAACAACGAAAGATGACTCCCTAAGCTCCTTTTGCTTGAAGTGAGGTTGGCTTAATTTTGACACTGTGGTCTCATTTGTTGTAATTCCAAGGCCAAACTTGGAATGGTAGGTGCTACCGTTTTGTAGTAATTTAAGCCGCTAATCCAGTGGAGGCTACTGAGCAAATAATTTCTCTTCTGCTTTTAGTGTTTTGTGCAAGCAGTTGTACAAAAATGTCTTCCCACTGCCTCCTGGGCCGTCCAGAAAAAAACAGTGTGAGCTAGTGTCGTCTGGCTGTGATGCAGCATTGACTGCTTGCATAATTGCATCAAAAGCTGATTTCTGAGCTTCATTAAGCATAGCTTTCAAATGCTGAGTCTCCTGCTTTATTACAGCATAATTCGTTGGTCCAGTATTTCATCTGGAACATTTACTGGAGTTGCAATCCATAGTCATCACAGGACTTTTTATTGCTTAAGAGCACTTCATTAATATCACGAAGAGCCAGTTGCTCAGCAATTTCTAGAGTATACTTGCCTGGTGTAACCCTCCATAAATTCGGTTTTATATTTTTGACCATAATGTCAATGATTTAGCTGTTCCCCATATGCACAAATTATAGCAAATAATTTGCGAAGTTGGTAGGGCATTTGAAAAGCGATTGCATCCGTTATACCGTCTTCCCATTAGGAATCATCTTCCAAAAGATGAAGAGCAATGCACGCCTTTTTTTACATGTCATGTATGATTGCATTGACCCGGGCTGCCACTAGGAATTTCGGGGCCCCATACTGGCAAAATTTATGGGGCCCCCTTGAGACTCTGCCCAGGCTCCACCCCCCAGTTCCGCATCCACCCTAGCTCCTCCTCCACCACGCAAACCTTCCAAAATCCCTCCGCCCTTTCATGGAAAAACTTCACTTCTGCACCATGCCCTCACCAATGACACATTCAGGCTATGTGCACACGTTCAGGATTATTTGCGTTTTTTCCGCAGGAAAAAACGTGTCAAAAACGCATGAATTAAGCATCCTATCATTTAGAATGAAGTCCGCAATTTTTGTGCACATGGTGCGTTTTTTTCCGCGAAAAAAAACGCATCTCGGAAAAAGAACCAACATGTTCATTAATTTTGCGGAATTCTAGCCTTTTTCCCGCTATATTATTGACCTAGAAAGTTTACCGCGGAAAAAGTCTGTTTTTGCTCAGGAAATTCTGCAAACATTCCTGAACGTGTGCACTTCGCCTAACACCAATCACTCGATGAATATGCACCATTTTGCTTGTTTAGTATAATACACCCCATAGTCCTCCATATATTATAATGTGCACCACAGTCCTCATATTGTAAAGTGCACACCCCATAGTCCTCATATAATATAATGTATCCATAGTCCTCCATATAGTATAATACACTCCTAATAGCCCTCAATATATTAAAATACACTCAGTCATCCATATAGTATAATACACTCCTCATAGTGCTCCATATAGTATAATGCACCGCCATAGTCATCCATGTAGTACAATTCACTTCCCATAGTATAATGCACCCCATAGTTCTTCATATGGTATAATGTATTCCCCATAGTCCTCGATACAGTATAATGCAGCCCACATATAGTATAATGCAGTGACCCTATAGAGCATAATGCAGCCACCCCACAGAGCATAATGCAGCCACTCCACAGAGTATAATGCAACCACCCCACAGAGTATAATCTAAACCCCCATAGAATTGAGCCCCCTTTATAGTATAATGTAGCCCCTCCATAAAATACAATGTAGCCCTACTCATATAGTATAATGCAGCCCCCATAGAATATAATGTAGCCCCCTCATAAAGTATAATGAAGCCCCCATACAATATAATCTAGCCCCTTATAGAATACAATGTAGCCCCTCATAGAGTATGATGCAATCACCCCTCATAGAATATAATAAATATAATACAGCCCCCCATAGAATATAATGTATCCCCGAATAGAATATCATACAGCCTGCCTCCCCAAAGGAATATAACGTAGCCCCCCATAGTATATAACACAGCCACAAAGTATATAACACAGCCACATATATTATATAACACAGCCACCCTATAAAATATATATCCCCCCATAGTATATAACACAGCCCACATAGTGTACAGCGTGGCCCACATAGTATACAGCAGGGCCCACATAGTATACAGCAGGGCCCACATAGTGTACAGCAGGGCCCACAGTGTACAGCAGGGCCCACATAGTGTACAGCAGGGCCCACATAGTGTACAGCAGGGCCCACATAGTGTACAGCAGGGCCCACATAGTATATAGCAGGGCCCACATAGTATATAGCAGGGCCCACATAGTGTACAGCAGGGCCCACATAGTGTACAGCAGGCCCACATAGTGTACAGCAGGGCCCACATAGTGTACAGCAGGGCCCACATAGTGTACAGCAGGGCCCACATAGTATATAGCAGGGCCCCCATTGTATATTGCAGGGCCCACATTGGATATAGCAGGGCCCCCATAGTATACAGCAGGGCCCACATAGTATATAGCAGGGCCCCCATTGTATATTGCAGGGCCCACATTGGATATAGCAGGGCCCCCATAGTATACAGCAGGGCCCACATTGGATATAGCAGGGCCCTATAGTAGACAGCAGGGCCCCCATTGTATATTGCAGGGCCCCTATAGTAGACAGCAGGGCCCCCATTGGATATAGCAGGGCCCCCATAGTATACAGCAGGGCCCACATTGGATATAGCAGGGCCCCTATAGTAGACAGCAGGGCCCCCATTGTATATTGCAGGGCCCCTATAGTAGACAGCAGGGCCCCCATTGGATATAGCAGGGCCTCCATAGTATACAGCAGGGTCCACATTGGATATAGCAGTGCCCCTATAGTAGACAGCAGGGCCCCCATTGTATATTGCAGGGCCCCTATAGTAGACAGCAGGGCCCCCATTGTATATTGCAGGGCCCCTATAGTAGACAGCAGGGCCCCCATTGTATATTGCAGGGCCCCTATAGTAGACAGCAGGGCCCCCATTGGATATAGCAGGGCCTCCATAGTATACAGCAGGGCCCACATTTTACAGCCCTCATCTCTCCTCCCCCCCCAGGAATGTCCACACAGCAGGACAGATTTATAAAAAAAAAAAAAAAACACTCCTCACCTCATCCTGGTGCCAGCGCTGCTCCCAGCTCCTGTCTCCTGCTCTGCCGGCACACAGTGAGCGCGCTGTGTCAGAGGCAGAGCAGGGAATGATGAGAGAGGGAGCGTCAGCTGACGCTCTCTCCTCCATCATCGCTTTGAACTGTGCCGGCAGACGCCGGTATAGTTCAATGCAGCGGCAGGGGGAGTCGGCGCAGGGGGCAGGCGGGCCCCCCTGCCACACAGGGGCCCCATAGCGGCTGCGTGATGTGCCGCTAGCTGGGGGCCCCTTGAGGTGCAGGGGGAGCCTCAAAATGTTGGGGGGCCCCCCGGGCCCGAGCGTGGACCTGCGTGCTCGGGCGGCGGGCCCCCCCTAATGACCGGGCCCCATACAGCAGTAAGGGTTCTCATGCCCTGATGGCGGCCCTGGCATTGACAGTGATTAAGTCAGCATAAGACTTTGCTCCTCTTACGTGAAGTAACACGAGTCTTAGGTAATACAGCTCACCATCTGTTAAAGAGACTGTATACATTCGGGCAATTGTTTTCCCAAATTGAGCCTGTCATTTTTTCCATCCTTCTGGAACAGCTTTTCTATCCCAGACATAGTGTTCAGGGATTTCACTGTACAAATACTGACAGGCAGAAGCGTCAACTCTGTTTAGCTCAAAATAAGCCTGCAGAGTGCAGAGTAGAGGCTTTTGAGTCCGAAATAACCATATCCACATTACCATCTTCAAAAAATGCTTGCACCATGTTTTCAAGGTGAACAGCAAGCCTTTTAATGGTATGTGAAGCATCATGCATTTTATTTTTTCTGATTCTCCACATGCCCTCAGGGGCGCTTATATAACGAGAATCTAGGTACATGGCTGGTTCATTTCCGTTTAATGTATCAAGCTTGATATTGGTACAATCATGTCCTTTGTATACATATTTGAAAAGATATTTAACACTTTTTATTGAAGCACATATCTCAACATTGATATGGCAATTATACTTGAGTAATAAATAGGTGTTGTATGGAACTACCAATTGTCGATTTCTTGAGTTCCTCGTCTGGTTTTCCAGTATTGTGTCGATTGTACTGTGTGGGGTTTGTCTCTGTATTAAATTCGTTTGGGAATTTTTTGCGCATTGACCATCTGTCATGCATATAGCACCAGGTTGATCTTTGCCACATGGGCCATGAATCATGTGCTTCATCACTGCCTCATGCAGTTTTGGATTTGCAATCTCATTTGGGATTTCATCAGAGACCAATTCGTCAATTATTTCTTTGTCCCTCGGTTTATCTTCCTCTTCGAGGATAAAGAGCATGTGAGCGTGTGGTAGTCCACGCTTTTGAAATTCTATTACATGCACATAGGCAACTACACGGCCAAAAATGTGTTTTTTCAAATCTCGGTAAGCACGGTTTGGAGTTTGATTTTAAATACTCATGCAACCAAATCTGGTCTGAACTCTGGCCTTTGCCATGGTTCTAAGTTTTCCATAATTTCTTTCCACTTTGGGTTACAGGTCATCTTAACAAAAGATCTGGATTTCCGAATTTTCGGACAATTGTCATGGCGACTTGGTAATTTTGCTGCATAGCTCTTGAGCTTCCAATGAAAGTGGACGGTAAAATTACTGGTGTCCCATCTTTTAGCTCTTGGTGTTACGCAGGATTATGGATGTGATCCATAACGCCGGCATAACTGTCGCCACGTAATGCCTTTCGATTTTGTTTTATATATTCGATCCTATCGGATTCAATTTTGCCGTAGTTGTCAATGATAAATTGTTGCGTCAACTTCCCAGCATTTAAAAGGGGATTGAACTTGTCACGAATAGCAAGCCTGTATGCATAGTACTGCAACAGGTTGATTTTTCCTTGCCGATCTTGATCCACTGGTATGGATGGTAGATGAATGTCACCAATTCCTTGATGTTGCACACTTAGGGCAATTGTAGTTTTCAAATTTATTGTCCATCCACTGTCCCCATATGGGAATAGAAGTGGATATCTCATTGCATCACACTTTCTGTGAAGAAAGCTGATTTGAACTGTTTGGTTTTCACTTTTGAGGTGAACTCTGATGTCCCTATTAAATGGGGGTTCTCCCATTGCATTTTGATAAATTATAGATACTTCATTGCACCTTGGTGCATTGTAGCAACTCTGGTCATCATTGTAGTAATTTATAATTGACATTGTTATTTCGAGTGGATTGCGATTTTCTAATTCATCAATCCTCTCTTCCTCTATTTCAAATTCCCTCATCATTGTGAAGGTGCTTGTGAGTGAGTTAATTGCTTTCATTCTCTCTCCAAGAGATGACAGCAGTGCTGTGAGGCACTTTTTATTTGCTTGACTTCTTGCACTTAATGCTTCTTCACTGTCCAAGATATACATTTGGGCAAACTTGGGAGTACTACCCACAGTCGGATGCAATGGGGAAGTTCTGTGGTAAATTTGTCCATGAATTTGAAAACAGTATGGACCATGCCCAGGAGGTGGCGCTACTTGTGCTCCCATTGATGCCAAAGCAAGCGAGCTATTGTAGTGCCTTATATTAGCCATAAAGTTATTGGAGTGCTGATGCTCTCCTTTCATCAACTTGACTAATTGATAATCCATACGAATGGGATGTAATTGGATGCACCCTCTCTTGCAGCAGAAAGGGAATGTTTTGTCCTGCGCCATTTCGTCTTTTAAATTTTTAGATTGGCACAACTGACATCGAAATGTCAGTTCGCCAGCATAGTGCTCTTCAATACGTGTCTCATCAATTTGATTGAGAAGTCCTCTAGCGGCAAATGTATCTTGCCGTTGTTGAGTGGCTCTTGCATTTTGGACACGTATTTTACCTTGTTCTCTTTTTTGTGAAATATGTGTATCATTTTGTGCATTGCATGTTGCTCATTGTCGTGCAGCATTAAATGCTCTACATGATTCAGTTACTTCATTCATTTCTCTTGCTCTGGCCACCCTCTGTCGGGCTGCATCAGCAGTTCTTCGACAATTTCGTTTGTCTCCTGTTTCATTAAAGGCTGGGTCTCACATAACGATACACCAGCGATCCGACAACGATATGCACTTGTCAGGATCGCTGGTGTATCGCTACATGATCGCTGCTGAGCTGCCAAACAGGCAGCTCAGGCAGCGATCTGGGACAGCGACACTGCGGGTAACATCGCTTAGTTACCCACAGTGTACCTTGGATACCAGCGCCCTGATGCAGGGAGCTGGTATCCAAGATACACAGCGGGTTTCCAAGCGCTGCGCGGTGCCTGGAAACCCGCTGTGTACCTTGGATACCAGCTCCCTGCATCAGGGCGCTGGTATCCAAGGTACACAGCGGGTTTCTAGGCACAGCCCAGCGCCTGGAAACCCGCTGTGTACCTTGGTTACCAGCGGATCGCTGGTCTCCCGCCTGTCACACGCAGCGATGCGTGCCTGTCAGCGGGAAACCAGCAATCAAAAAAATGTCCTGACATTTCAGCGACGATCAGCGATACCCGGCAGGGGGCTGATCGTCGCTGAATGTCAAACACAGCGATATCGCTGGTGAGCTCGTTGCTGCGTCACAAAACTAGTGACTCAGCAGCGATCTCGGTTAGCGATATCGCTATGTGAGACGGGCCCCTTTAAAACGCAGGTTACGTGAGAAGCGCGCTCAATTTGATCCATTTTTGCAATGTTTCCTCACACTGTTGCCTCATGTTGCCTGGTGTTTTCCTCACAATGTTTCCTCACAGTGTTGCCTCAACCCATTGTCTCCATCATTCATCACTGGGGGCCCAACAGAGCCGTGACATCACCTGATGTCACTGTTCTATAGGGGAAATCGTCGTGGGGCATTCGTTTATAATTAGACTGCGTCGGACAGGGAGTAAAGGGTTGTTTTTTTTTTTTTACTTTTTATTACAGGAGATCAGGGCGTTGCTTGAATTGGGAGGGGAATAAAGATATGAAAAAACCGTGTTGCGTTTTATTTCATTAAAATACTTTATTCTTAAAGTGTGTGTTTTTAACCCTTTAATAATTAGATTAAAGATAGGAGTCTAATTGATGGGCCCCTCCAAATTAATAATTAGGGTTAATGTCACCTTACAATAGCAAGGTGACATTAACCCCTTATTTCCCCATATCCCACCACTACAGGGTAGTGGGAAGAGAGGGGCTAAGTGCCGGAATTGGCGCATTGTACAGATGGCAATTCTGGGGCGGCTGGGAGTGGTTTTTAGCCAGGAGGTTTCGCCAATATCCATAGCCCCTTCCTAGGCTAGAATAAATTATTGTCATTTTTTGGGGGTCCCTCTATTTTAATAGCCAGTAAAGGTAGTGTGGGCTGATATTCATAACCTGGGGAAACTCCATGGTATTAACCCCTTCCCGGCATAGAAATATTGGCCTGAGATGTCAGCTTTCTCGCTCTGGCGCAGAAAAAATTTCACAGGAGAACCCAATCCTTTCTTTTCTAATTTTTTTTTTAAATAACGCATTGCGGGAAGATTTTGTGTGTGTGTGTTCATTACCTATTTT
>JARQOD010000001.1:126572960-126611541 GCA_033576555.1 Oophaga sylvatica
GTCCACCTTTGGGCGCCGCCATCTTTAATGGCGAGAAAATGGCGGGTGCATGCTCAGTGCGCCCGCCGCGATGTGCCGGGGGGCTTGGGCAATTTTCTCCGGGGTCTCGGCTGCCGGAGTAGCCGAGACCCCAGAGAACATGATCCGGGTCGGTATTTACCGACCCCAGTGTTGCGATCGCTGTTTTAACAGTATAACGGCGACCGCAACAAAAAAAATGATTTCTCTCCCCTCTGGTGTGATCGCACATCAGAGGGGTGAGAATTAGGGTCCCCCGATCCCCCCCTGTACCTGCAGGTGTCCCCTCTGTGTCCTGCAGCTCCCCCTGTCCTCCGATCCTCCCGGCATCTTCTTCCTGAAAAAAAAATGGTGGGCACATGCGCAGTGCGGCCGCCGAATCTGCCTGGCGGCAGATTCAAAATCTGATTCATTCATTCTCTAAAAGTACATTTTGATCACTGTGATAAACTATCACAGTGATCAAAATAAAAAAAACAGTACATAAACCCCCCTTCATCACCCCCTTTGTTAGAGACATACAGTTATATGAAAAAGTTTGGGCACCCCTATTAATCTTAAGCTTAATGTTTTATGAATATTGGTGTTTTTGCAACAGCTATTTCAGTTTGATATATCTAATAACTATTGGACACAGTAATGTTTCTGCCTTGAAATGAGGTTTATTGTACTAACAGGAAATGTGCAATCTGCATCCAAACAAAATTTGACAGGTGCATAAGTATGGGCACCTCATCAGAAAAGTGACATTAATATTTAGTAGATCCTCCTTTTGCAAAAATAACAGCCTCTAGACGCTTCCTGTAGCTTTTAATGAGTTCCTGGATCCTGGATGAAGGTATTTTTGACCATTCCTCTTTACAAAACAATTCCAGTTCAGTTAAGTTTGATGGTCGCCGAGCATGGACAGCCCTCTTCAAATGATCCCACAGATGTTCAATGATATTCAGGTCTGGGGACTGGGATGGCCATTCCAGAACATTGTAATTGTTCCTCTGCATGAATGCCTGAGTAGATTTGGAGCGGTGTTTTGGATAATTGTCTTGTTGAAAGATCCATCCCCTGCGTAACTTCAACTTTGTTACTGATTCGTGAACATTATTGTCAAGAATCTGCTGATACTGAGTGGAATCCATGTATCCCTCAACTTTAACAAGATTTCCGGTGTCGGCACTGGCCACACAGCCCCAAAGCATGATGGAACCTCCACCAAATTTTACTGTGGGTAGCAAGTGTTTTTCTTGGAATGCTGTGTTTTTTTGACGCCATGCATAACGCCTTTTTGTATGACCAAACAACTCAATCTTGGTTTCATCAGTCCACAGCTCCTTCTTCCAAAATAAATTGGCTTCTCCAAATGCTTTTGCATACCTCAGCCGATTCGGTTTGTGGCGTGCTTGCAGAAATGGCTTCTTTCGCATCACTCTCCCATACAGCTTCTCCATGTGCAAAGTGCGTTGTATAGTTGACCAATGCACAGTGACACCATCTGCAGCAAGTTGATGCTGCAGCTCTCTGGAGGTGGTCTGAGGATTGTCCTTGACTGATCTCACCATTCTTCCTCTCTGCCTTTCTGATGTTTTTCTTGGCCTGCCACTTCTGGCCTTAACAAGAACTGTCCCTGTGTTCTTCCATTTCCTTACTATGTTCCTCACAGTGGAAACTGACAGGTTAAATCTCTGAGACAGCTTTTTGTATCCTTCCCCTGAACAACTATGTTGAATAATCTTTGTTTTCAGATCATTTGACAGTTGTTTTGAGGAGCCCATGATGCCACTCATCAGAGGAGATTAACAGGAGAACAACTTGCAAGTGGCCACTTTAAGTAGCTTTTCTCATGATTGCATACACCTGGCTATGAAGTTCAAAGCTCAATGAGGTTACAAAACCAAAAAAGTGCTTTAGTAAGTCAGTAAAAAGTAGGTAGGAGTATTTAAAACAAGAAAATGATAAGGGTGGCCATACTTATGCATCTGTCAAATTTTGTTTGGATGCAGATTGCACATTTTCTGTTAGTACAATAAACCTCATTTCAAGGCAGAAACATTACTGTGTCCAATAGTTATTAGATATATCAAACTGAAATAGCTGTTGCAAAAACACCAATTTTTATAAAACATTAAGCTTAAGATTAATAGGGTGCCCAAATTTTTCATATAACTGTATAATAAAATATAGAAATTGTATTTATTTTCATTTTTCCATTAGGGTTAGGGTTAGGGCTAAGGTTAGGGTTATAATTAGGGTTAGGGTTAGCATTAGGCTTAGGCTGGTTTCATACCGCGCTATGGCAGTCAGTTAGACGGACTGCGTTACACCGCGGTATAACGCGGTGTAACGCAGTCCGTTTACGCTGCCATTCACCCCCATTTGAGGGCGCATCGCAATGCATGCTGTAAAGCGGCATGCATTCGCGACGTGCCGTCATTCAGTGACGGAGCTTCGGACGCAGGCTGCAGCGTCTGGGCTCCGTCACCGCTAGCGCAGATGAATCATCTGCTGATTCCTCTGTACTAGCGGGTACAGCATAACGCGATCGCGTTATGCTATACCGTTACCAGCACGTCAACGCTATGTGTTGAACGGGCTGGAAGAACGCAAAATGAACCTAGCCTTAGGGTTAGGGTTATAATTAGGGTTAGGGTTACAATTAGGGTTAGGGTAACAATTAGGGTTGGAATTAGGGTTGGGATTAAAGTTGGGATTAGGGTTAGGATTAGGGTTGGGATTAGGGTTAGGGGTGTGTTGGGGTTAGGGTTGGAGCTAGAATTGAGGGGTTTCCACTATTTAGGCACATCAGGGGGTCTCCAAACACGACGTGGCGTTCAAAAAGTCAAATGGTGCTCTCTCCCTTCCGAGCCCTGCCATGTGCCCAAACAGTGGTTTACCCCAACATATGGGGTATCAGCATACTCAGGACAAATTACACACCAATTTTGGGGTTCTAATTTCTTCTGTTACCCTTGGGAAAATAAAAAATAGCTGGCTAAGAAAATCATTTTTGAGGAAAAAAATGAATTTTTATTTTCACTGCTCTGCGTTTATAAATTTCTGTGAAGCACTTGGGGGTTCAAAGTGCTCACCACACATCTAGATAAGCTCCTTGGGGGGGTCTAGTTTCCAAAATGGTGTCACTTGCAGGGGGTTTCTACTGTTTAGGCACATCAAGGGCTCTTCAAACACAACATGACGTCCGCAGAACATTCCATCAAAGTCTGCATTACAAAATGGCGCTCTTTCCCTTCCAAGCTCTCCCATGTGCCCAAACAGTGGTTCCACCCCACATATGGGGTATCAGCATACTCAGGAAAAATTGCACAACAACTTTTGGGGTCTAATTTCTCCTGTTACCCTTGGGAAAATAAAAAAAATAGTGGGCCAAACATAAAAAACTGGGGACTAAAAGATCATTTTTGAGGAAAAAAATGATTTTTTATTTTCACGGCTCTACGTTATAAACTTCTGTAAAGCACTTGTGGGTTCAAAGTGCTCACCACACATTTAGAAAAGTTCCTTAAGGGGTCTAGTTTCCAAAATTGTGTCATTTGTGGGGTTTTCCACTGTTTAGGCGCATCAGGGGCTCTCCAAACGCGACATGGCGTCCAATTTCAATCCCAGCCAATTTTGGTTTGAAAAAGTCAAACGGCGCTCCTTCCCTTTCAAGCCCTGCCGTGCGCCCAAACAGAGGTCCCCCCCACATATGGGGTATCAGCGTACTCAGGACAAATTGGACAACAACTTTTGTGGTCTAATTTTTCCTGTTACCCTTGGGAAAGTAAAAAATTGGGGACTAAACGATCAGGTTTGTGGAAAAAATATGATTTTTTATTTTCACGCCCGGGCGTTATAAACTTCTGTGAAGCACTTGGGGGTTCAAAGTGCTCATCACACATCTAGATAAGTTCCTTAGGGGGTCTAGTTTCCAAAATGGGGTCACCTGTGGGGGGTTTCCACTGTTTAGACACATCAGGGCCTCTACAAACGCAACATGGCGTCCAGCCAATTCTGCGTTGAAAAAGTCAAATGGCGCTCCTTCCCTTCCAAGCTCTGCCATGAAACCAAACAGTGGTTTACCCCCACATATGGGGTATTAGCATGCTCAGGACAAATTGCACAAAAACTTTTGGGGTCTTGTTACCCTTGGGAAAATAAAAATTGGGGTGAAAAGATCATTTTTGTGGAAAAAATATGATTTTTTATTTTCACGGCTCTACGTTATAAACTTCTGTGAAGCACTTGGAGGTTCAAAGCGCTCACCACGCATCTAGATAAGTTCCTTAAGGGTCTAATTTTCAAAATGGGGTCACTTGTTGGGGGTTTCCACTGTTTAGGCACATGGCGTCCAGCCAATTCTGCGTTGAAAAAATCAAATGGCGCTCCTTCCCTTGCGACCTCTGGTGTGCGCCCAAAAAGTGGTTTACCCCCACATATGGGGTATCGGCGTATTCAGGAGAAATTGCACAACAAATTTTGTGGTTCATTTTTTCTTTTAACACTTGCGAAAATAAAAAAAATTGGTTCCAAAGTAAAGTTTTTGCAAAAAAAGTTAAATGTTAATTTTTTTCTTCCACATTGCTTTAGTTCCTGTGAAGCACATAAAGGGTTAATAAACTTCTTGAATGTGGTTTTGAGCACCTTGAGGGGTGCAGTTTTTAGAATGGTGTCACTTTTGGGTATTTTCTATCATATAGACCCCTTAAAGTGACTTTAAATGTGATGTGGTCCCTAAAAAAAATGGTGTTGTAAAAATGAGAAATCGCTGGTCAACTTTTAACCCTTATAACTTCGTAACAAAAAAAAATTTTGATCCCAAAATTGTGCTGATGTCAAGTAGACATGTGGGAAATGTTATTTATTAAGAAATTTGTGTGACATATCTCTCTGATTTAAGGGCATAAAAATTTAAAATTTGAAAATTGCTAAATTTTCGCCATATTTCCGTTTTTTTCATAAATAAAAGCAAGTCATATAAAAAAAAATTTTACCACTAACGTGAAGTACAATATATCACGAAAAATCATTCTCAGAATCAGCTGAATTTGTTAAAGCGTTCCAGAGTTATAACCTCATAAAGTGACAGTGGTCAGAATTGTAAAAATTGGCCCGGTCATTAAGCTGCAAAATGGCTGTCACTAAGGGGTTAAAGATTCTTACATACTTTACCGGTTATGCGGATTCCCTGTAATGCATAATCTTTTCAAGTGGCAGAAACGCTGAAGTTATGAGCACTTTTCTCTCCATCTCTTCTCTAACCAGACTGTCTCTTAAAGTGGTATTTTGGTTTCAAGAAACTTCAGTTTCCAAGCATAGTTTACTTTAAAAAAAACATGTCAAATGAGGTCAATGTGAATAAGGTCAGAGCAGGACAGGGTCCGAACCGAGACACCCATCTATGCAAAGATATACAGATTAAATACTCAAATGCCAAGCCCCCTATTTGTACAAAGTACAAGATATTGCAGCAAAACCAAAGAAATGAGCCGGTCTATAAGCTGACATACTTGCAAAGTGTAATAGCCCGTTCACACTGTGGTCATTTCACAGAAAAAAACTGAAGAAAAAAATGAGCATATGTGAGCAGATTGCAGGATGCAGTGACAGGCAGGAACAGAGCAAGGGTTAACTGGGTTTTAATCAAAAGTGGGATACTCCACCCAGGGAGGTAAAGGGCTAAGCAGGGAATAAAACAGTTCAATGGTGAAATTGTGGGTAGCGTTAAAGAACAGTTAAGACCGTAGAGACAGTCCTTGTGGGGTTTACTTATCCTATCCGCTGATCCTCAGGCCATGGGTGTTGTGAAGCAGTGATGGCACTAACAACGGCTAACGTGATTCTGATCCGATGAAGTCCTATGGGTAACGAGGATCCGTCTTCTGGCGGCAGAAGTTTGCTCCCAGTACCTTCCGCTGAGCCTTTAGTCCATCTACTGATGCAGCCAAGAGGGTATAGGTCTCGACACTCTCCGGGTTACAAGTAGACCGGTAGACGTATATGGGGTAATCAGGGCACAGCTTACGGTCCCACACTGAGTCTCTCTGAGGTGAAGCGTGCGCGGTACTCACAAGCCCGGAGCGCTTGGCACCTCGCCTGAGAGTGACCAACGGGCATCCTGGTGAACGCTGCTAGTCGCCGTGAGGATCTGCGGGCATGGATCTGCTCTGTGACAGGGCTTGAGGACCAGAGCACTCACTTCTAACTGCCACGCGCTGTCTGTTGCCGCAACAACTAAGAACTTCCGCGGGCGCTGTGGCTGCAGCAGCTTAGCCACACCCACTACTCCCAGATGTCTAGGTTTGTCCGGTCTCATTAGCTTTCCCCGGACAACAGAGGAAACAGCCCCGACAGTTCCGGACCCGGCACAGAACAGGTACCCGTGGTCCAGTCCTTCTTCTTACACATATACCCTACAACAAGTTTATAAGTAAATGGTAATAGTACAAGTAGATACTTAGTAAACACTATTTTGATCAAATAAGCACAAGAGCCATCCCAATAAAACAGGGTGCACACACTGGGATGGTCCTAACCCATCTCTATTATTAAAACCTTATCATGAGTCAAATGACATCAGTATAAATAAAGGCAGAGCAGGAAACAGCAGAGCATGGGACAGGGATAAAAACAACCCCTAGTAACTGTGGTTGAGACTGAGTACTGGACCTGGGGAGGATGAGTAAAGTCCTGTTTGCATTTTTAAAACAAAAGTGCACCTGGGGACTAAGGTTTTCTGACATTGGAAAACCCCTTTATTGTAAATAGATGGGAAGAAGCTCAGACACATATTTACACACTGGGGAGAACAAAGCGGAGACTATGCCTAGGAAGAGTCAATTGAACTAATACCATGGACTCTCTCCAACACAATACGTATCTGCTAAAGAGGGAAAGTCGTAAAATCAACCCTAACATTGATTGGCTGCAGCAGCTCAGCCATACAGTGTTAGGCGTAATACCAGCGAGCAGGAGCAGTGCAGGCAGCTAACAGGGGCAGCCCAGCCAGCTAACAGGGGCACGGCAAGCAGCTAACAGGGGCAGCACAGGCAGCTAACAGGGGCAGCGTAGGCAGCTAACAGGGGCAGCGCAGGCAGCTAACAGGGGCAGCGCAGGCAGCTAACACAGGCAGCACAGACAGCTAACAGGGGCAGTGCAAGCAGCTAACAGGAGCAGCGCAGGCAGCTAACAGGGGCAGCGCAGGAAGCAAACAGGGGCAGCACAGGCAGCTAATAGGGCAGCCTAGGAAGCTAGCAAGGGAAGGAAAGCAGCTAACAGGGGCACCGCAAGCAGCTAACAGGAACAGCGCAGGCAGCTAAGAGGAGCAGCGCAGGCAGCTAAGAGGAGCAGCGCAGGCAGCTAAGAGGAGCAGCCCAGGCAGCTAACAGGAGCAGCACAGGCAAGAAAAGATTACCGTTTCTGTGAGTAGATGAGAAAATGCAGCAGTAGTGCAAGTGCTTGAGACCCACTGGAGGATGGGCTAGTACTATGCTGGTTATACAGGCCTGCTGCCTAACAAGCCGAGTTTTAAGTTCAGAATGCTAGAAAAGACTCAGTGACAGCCTTGGGGAGACGTTATTGGCATCACATTGAGTATCTCTAGCTTTCTCACAAATACAAATAACTGAGAAACAATTGATCAGAACTTTTCTCAGACAAGTACAACATAGTGACCTGTTTATTGGCAACGTGATGATTTTTGGAATAAATGCTTTAATAAAAAAGATAAAAAGACTTATGAGAATGAGTTTACTATGTATTAAAAAATACATTTTCTGCATTATTTATTTCTTACATAATATGAGTTATATATTAACTGAAAATTAAAAATGCAGGGGAGTTACATTCAATAAAAGAGAGATTTTGCTGGAATCTCTTATTGTAAGTAACCTTATTCTCAGGCGTATTTAATAAAAATTGACATTTTGGTGTAGATTATACATTATGATAAAAACAGCAAATGAGGTTATCAGCTGCTTAAAAATTACAGACAGATATATTTTCCTAAAACTGTGAGATGAGCTAATGTGACTTTTCCAGGCAATATATAAAGCTTCAGGTTTTGCTCTTTCCAACTGTTTTTGCATAATCTTCAAGGCTGCATAAATTCTTTGCATATGCAGCAGAAGCGTATTCCACCTAAGAAATAATTTAAGTGATATGTTTTGAAAAGGTTGACCATTTTCTATTTCTTATTTGTTTTAATCTGAAATATTTAATGCAATCTATGTATAATCAGCATCATGAGACAGAAAATAGGGACATACTGCCACCTTGTGGCAATCTGGTGAAAGAAACAGTAAATGAAACCGTAAATTAAAAGGAAGACAATGCGGGCCGACATGCTCTCCAATACATTACGCTATTTCTCCTGAAATATGCTAAATAAAATCTGCTTATGCCAAAATATTGTTTGGTATTATCAGGATTTATGCTTAAAGCAAAAACCCTTTTTGGGAGTTTGGATATTTCACACGTGCACTGCCGGTTTGCCCATTGTAAGAGCACGTACTTAATGGTTACAAAGTGTAAACTATATTTGGCTGGATGTATTTATTTTGGATGTATTAATTTAAATTTGAATTACCAATTAAATTATAGCATATTAAATAGCTCATCTGATAAAAGGCAAGGCAAATTTTCACAGTCGACTACAGATCATAAATTCTGGACTGACTGCAGCGCTACTGAACTTACTGTATGAGACTGTTAAGTTCAGATCAGGGAACCTGGAGTTTGTACTCAGACCGTAAAAATTAGATATGAAAAACTGGGGTACGGAATATAAATTTTATTACCTAAAACTAAATCAAAACCATGGGCCAGAATTTCTGTTAGTAAAAGTGAAATGTGTAGGTTCACATTCACACTGCAGATATTAACAGACAAAACCTAGAATAAAAACAATGACTAGATACCATGCTATAAGTGAATAATTAAAAAGAAATACATGTAAAAGTCATAGGGTACTTCGTTGGCACTATTCTGATCTAAAGAGCGTAAAAGCCATCCAACCACGAAAAGGTGTACCCAATAAGGATGGTCCCTAACTCTACTGACCTTGTGTTATACCAGGAGGCCTCAAAATAGATGGGTGCAGAGCAGGACCTAGATCTGAGCTTGGCACCTGCCTGTGGAAAGCTAAATAGACAAAGTTCACAGCCAAAAAGGGGAGGCCATGCCCCCCATATGTACCTGTCACGTCGCTGTTGGACTCAGTGGCTGGTGTTCCTGCCTCGGCCGCTGGGAGGCGCTGGACTCCTTCGGCTGGTGGTGCCGGTGATAGGAGAGTGGTATCCTCATATGGTTCCGCTCCTTTGACGCCGGCCTCTGTCGCTGCACATCGCATGTTTCTCCTGTGGGTAATGTTGGTGACAGAGAAGGGGTCCCTGCGCAGGCGTCTGGTGGGCGCAGGCTTCGCTCTTCTGTCAGAGGTGAAGTGGTTGGTGTCAGTCATGCATCACCATCTGGCCTGGTTCTGGGGGCGGTCCAGATGAGGTCATGAGACTGTGAGCCTGTGGGAGGTAGCCATGCCCTTCAAATGCCTTGGAGCCTGGCTTGCAGGCCGCCAAATATAATCTTGGTTTCCCCAGTGTGCTAGTATGCTTTTGCTATTGTATCTCTGACCTTTGCCTGGATTTCTGACTCTTCTACTGCCTGCCGACTTTGTACCTTTGCTGCCCGCCTGGTTTTGACTTTAACTTTAGCCTGAACTTCTGACTCTTCTACTGCCTGCCGATTTTGTACCTTTGCTGCCCTCCTGGTTTTGACTTTAACTTTAGCCTGAATTTCTGACTCTTCTACTGCCTGCCGATTTTGTACCTTTACTGCTCTCCCGGTTTTGACCTTGACTCCTGACTATTCTTTCTGTCCAGTTTATTATTCCCTTCCTAGCGTCCTTCCTGCTCCGGTCCACTGCTCTCATAGGCAGCTACCCCCTGGGCTTCGCTGTAATTCCAGATCCCTGTATAGGGGTAATGGGTCTCAGGGTTTCTCGGGGTGCTGTCTTACCTGCAGTTCAGACCTGCAGTGGGTGGACCAAGTACCAAGTAAAAGAAACTAGAGCTAAACCAAAACCATGGGTCAGAATTACTGTTAGCAAAAGTGTAATGTGTAGATGTATATTCACACTGTGATCATTACCAGACAAAGCTTAGAACAAAAACAATGAATAGACACCCTGCAGTAAGAAAATAAGTAGTAGTAATGCAAGTAAAAACAAAGAGTAGTTAGTAGACATTATTTTGATCAAAAAAGGATAAAATCCATCCAACCATGACAAGGTGTACCCAATCAGGATGGTCCCAACTAGTGACTCACCTTGCTAAGTGCAAACAGGCCTCAAAATAGATGGAGGGCATGACCTATCGGAAACTGTGAACTAATTAACGATGGGAGGTCTCATCATTGGGTAAAAGTGGAGTCACTATAACGCTTGCAGTAGTCAGAAGATTTAATATATATTTCAAAGAGAACTGTGTCATGTTGCATTTGTCCTGCAGAAGCGCTGTAGGGATATCAAACACTTGATGCCTGGATCACATATAAAATTAAATTGCTGGCATCTGTTACACAAAGGAATTTTGAAGCAAATAATATTCAATATAACTTTTTATGGGAACAGAAACCCAGGTATTTAGAAAGTAATAAGAGTTTGAGGACAAAGTCAAGATACTTAGAAGAAGGCAAATAGCTTGAATATTAACCCTGCACACACACTGGGCATAAACCACAGAGATATCCAACCAGTAATGATTGAAGTTATCATGGTGCAGACAAAATGCAAATCCACAGACTGATACTGCAAGTTAAAGTTCTGGTAGACCTGCAAGGAATCGGGGAATCGGAAAGAAAAAGAACTTGCAATGGAAAACGATATGAACTGGTGTGAACTGACGTTAGCATATTGCTGGGTGCTGCTGACAAGTGATAGAAAGAGTTTTAAAAGAACATCTTATGTCCACGAAAAAAGATATTCAACTGCAGATATATGGTTAATCTGGAAGTAAATAGTTTAAAATCCTGCCTGGCTGGCGTAATGGAGGAGCGGCTAGAGAGAAGATGAAATGACTGTATATGTCCTCTGTAGCTGCTCTCTTGCAGTCATAGGGGTGGTGCAAGGAACTCTGTAGTGAGCGGTGACCGTCATGGCTCCCCTCCACTGCTCCTATGACTGGAATAGAGTTTCTACAGGTAAGCCATAAGTTAATTTTCTCCCTGTAGTCATTGTTACAGTAAGGCAGGCGTAATGTTAATGCCATTTACCTGTTGCATTACATATAGTTTTTAGACATGACAGGTTCCCTTTACATCCATGGCTCCCTGCGGTTTTTCTTTAAATTCACATTCCTAACTATTAAGAAGCTTCCTTCATAGTTAGATTACATAACTATATGTTTAGGCAAATAACCTGCCACCAAGTACAGCAGTCTATATTCACATTATGTAATGCTGATAGAAAATGACCACTCAGCAGGAGAATGGTTGGATGGCAATAGCTGAGTTTCAAGAGGGTCCAAGAAGAAGAAAAAGGCTACACAGCCAGTTTGATATTGTTTTATACCTGTAGAGATGATGTTGAAGTGGAAAAATGACAGATGGAAAAACTAGTGCTGCTCACTAAAAGGTAAAAAAGGGGGATATTTCTTAAAAAACAAACGCGTTTTGGAGCTTGTTCAGCTCCGAAATGCGTTGCTAGTTTTTGAATGAGTATATTCAAAATCCAGAAAAAAAAACTTGGAAACACTAAGCACCTGGTGTACTCTAATTGTAGCATAAGGTAGAATCTTTTAGAGAGCTCCCTTATTTTAGAAAAAAATGTGTTTTAAAGAGCAGGCATCTCAAACTATTGCTACATACCTTTTCCGGCTCGCCAGCTTATTCATGATGAAGCTGCGAACTGAGAAGCCAGCATGAAGTTCATGTAAAGTATGACAAGAAGGCAACACCTCCTGAAAACCGTTTGCAATACCTGAATTTTAGACTTTTGGCGTTTTCATGCCAGTTTGAATCAGCTCCACTGGAATATACGGAGCTGGGCAGGAGACAGGGCTGGGGATCTGTCAGCCCATTAAATGGTCACTGTTTCTTTAGGAAAAAAACATTAAGATAAAACAATAGTACACATAAATCTAAAAACATTGTAATATATTTTATTAGACAAAAATGCTTCTTTCTCCTGTTTAGATCTATTTCATCCTTTCCCCTGCAGTCATAATTTAGTCTGTAATATAGGTCAATTCGGCAAGCACACTGTAAAGTCAGGTTACAGGTTCCAGTCTATGGAGCAGGAGGTGAGGAGAAACAGAAACAATCATAGACCCCCATGTAGTGCTGTATTTTCTAGCTTTCAGTGCTGAAATCAGTCATATTTCTTGTCTCTGCTGCATATGGACATGTACTACATAGAGAAAGAAGAGCTGGAATCTCTCTGTACTGTGGGCGACATTGTAAGCCAGTTGTCACTAGCTCAGAGACAACTGACAATGAGAAACAGAGCCTGCAGTGGAAAAAACTGGTGCGAAATGCTGGATCATATAATCACAGAACAACGTTACACTTTAAGCATTCCACAATTCCTGATGTATGGGGTTTTCAAATTTACAATAGACCTTACTTTATACATTGCGAAGATTGGATTCTGCAGCATTTCTACAAAAAAATGAGCAAACAGAAGATTTAAAAAAAAAATCTTCTTCCAATTGTATTGTATAGTAAGATACCTGACATTTAGCAGCCAATTCTGTCTTATTAAATGTACATCTGATTTAAAAAATTGTAAAATTCTTCAGGCTTTATAAAAAATACCATTAAGATCCATACATTTTACACCTCACTTCATGATATTTATTAAAGTCTGCATTGATACTCATGATGATCTTTCTTAGTATGTTAAATAGAAGTGATGCACTGCATAGCCATGCACCAGAGAACCCATGCATGTTTTCTACCATTTTACTGAATCCCAATGGGGCACTGCTCTATTTAAAAGAGATCCAGATCTTTCTGGAGAATTTGCCAATTGGAACTCATTTTAAATTTGTGCAAAACCACATGAAGTCCCAAATGCACTTATCTAACAGGTCAGGTGGTGCACGATTGCCCGTCAAACATACTGTTTAAAGAGGCAAGTGAGACTCATTTTTGAAACTAAGAAAAAATTGAAAAATGACTCTTAATTGAAAGGGCAGATCTTTCAGACACATGAACCACTATAGTGGGGGTTCTTCTTCTAAAGACCCTCTCATTATTAGTCAGTATGTGCAGTTACAGCAAAGAGTGGCTGACTCCCCAATGAGATGGTCTCCTGTCTGGTCACCCATTCATTTAGAAGCGATGGTGGAGTAGATAAGTGGCTGCCGCCTCTCTAAGCTCATCATATCTGCAGCAACTCACCTACTATTAAAGGATGTTCTTAAAAAAAATCAGGTATGAAACCCTCTATAACTCCAAAAAGGAAGAAGATGAATCAGAATTGTCAAAGAAAGGAGTCATTACACAGTATTCCAGAACTAGGCAGCTAGGAAAGATTGATTCAGAATACTATTGTCCTTAGCATAGACTACTTCCCCAAAGGTTATATTAGTTAATGATGTATTTAATGATGTGAAGAAGTCACTGGGGAGTACTGCAGATCAGAACAGGATCTCTTGTTGTCCACAATACATGTGCAGTGCAGCTACGTTCAATGTTTACATCTGGTGATTGCCGCAGTGAATAGCTGCTGATAAGTTACCGGGTGTGTGAGCGCCACCAATCTGATATTGATGAACTATGCTTATATATTATAGGTCATTATTTCAAATCTCAGTAGAAACTGTTTAAGTCTCAAATCCTAGTCCAATCAGCCTGGGAAGACCCCCAACCTGAGAAAGGCATTCCACTTTATGGCAAGGTGTATATAAAATCCACAAGCTTTTGGCCCAATCCTGAATTTGTCAAAATTTTACCTGAAAAATTGTAATGTTCCCAACAAATTTGGGGATGTTGGCAGCTATGTTTTTCTCCTGACAGCTTTATTTCTTGGCAGCTTCCTCTTCCCCAAACGCACATGCTCAATTCAGCATGATCATGCATAGGTTGTCAATGAAAAAAGTTCAGTTCTGTAAGACAGTCACCAATGGAAGCGGCATATCTCCAGAGGAAGAAAAAAGATCAGGTGTTGTAATACAACATGCCTGATCCTTCTCTCCCCAACATCAATTCACAGGGAAGAGTTGGGAAACCACTCATACACATAGGCTGTTTTGATGGTCCTGTTGAAATCGGTGTGTTTGGCAAATGATGATCTAATGTCTATATATCTAAAGAGTAACGGAAGAAGATAGCATGGCACAATGCAACCAGAATGTTTCTTTTGGGGAAATTACTTCACAATATATGATTCACAATTAGGTATTTTATATCATATTATGACTTATTCCGTTTTCAATATAGTATTTATTAATATTTAACATTTAAGCTAGGTTCACACACATACAGTGCTATTCTTCACTGAGCAGTATGTCCCAATTTTTGTTGGAATCCCCAAAAAACAGGATTTTGACTGAAACCCCAAGAAAGTTTTAACAGAGCCATTCACTTCAATGAAGCCATCAGAGCCATTTAGGACACTATCTGGCCTGTGTCCTGGCAGAATTTTTCTTTTTCAGACGTGCACAAAAAACGTAGCAGACAATTTTTTTCATGTCTAAAGAAGAGAAACACTGCCAAGACGTAGGCCAAATATGGACTGCAGCAGCTTCTTTAAAGTGACTGGCTCTTGCAGGGTTTTCATCACAAACCTGTTTTTTGGGGATTTCGACAAAAACACTGATGTAGTGCTCAGCACAGAGCACTGTGTAGCACCGACATCCTTGCACGCTGCTCCTCACCCCATGCAGGGATGCTAACTCACCGCCGTGGCCCCCGTCTGGCACTTCCTCCTACTGCCTACAGCTCGGGGTCCGCCCACTGCAAGTAGATCCCTAGATCCCCTGGCACTGTGCTTAGGGCGTGCGCTCTCTCCTTCTCAAAGGGGATGCACATGCCATCCTAAAGTGTCCCCAGCCAATGGCTGGGAAACATTTATTATTTAAGGCACCATTACCTCCATGGAGGTGCCTTGCAACATTGTTAGTTTGTTCACAACACACTTGCTAGTTCTCAGGTTGCTGTCCATTAGTTCCTTCTTAGTTCTGCTAGTGCCTGTCCGTCCCTAACCTCTGGGCCAGTACTTGCTTTGTCTGTCTGTATTTCAGCTAGTCCGGTCTGCACCTGCAATCTCAATCTGTATATCAGCCGGCCCCCTGCAGCTGCCATTCCAATCTGCATATCAGCCGGACACACCTGCATGTGGCAGTGCTCATCTGTATTCCAGCTATACCCATCTCCATTTATGATTCCTGTGTTCCCGCCATGCCTGCCTGTATCACCTGTATTCTCCTACTGGGCCATTCCAGCAACCTGTCCCCTGTGGGTTAGCTGCCGTGCGTCCTTGCTATGCCCTGGATTAGCAATTGGTGTCCATCATAATACCACCATCAGGGTCTCTAGTGAAGAGTCAGGTGTTCACCTAGTCACGCCCATCCACCACTCCTGTTACACACTGTGTGTGAAAATAACCATAGTCTTCTTTAATTCTACAGCCATTACAATCACCAGCTTTATCACAATAGCTTTGAACTCTAAATAAAGTCCTGAAATGTGACATTTTTATAAGATTTTAGTACTCTGGTCCTCACACAATTTATCAGTTAACAAAATGTAAAAAGTAATTTTCTTTCAATCTTTACATATTAAGAGCAAAAGAGATCAGAGAGAACAATTTGATAGTTTCCAGTTATCTGGATGTTGTATTTGACTTGTACATAATGACTCAGATCTAAGTACAATAGTTACTTTATGAGTTCTAAAATTGTATCATTTAAGCCACATGTTGTATCCTCACTAGAAGAACAGTTTCCCTTAAAGGAAGACCATAAGAAATTGATTTTACTTTCCAGAATGGAGCATTCCCTGCTGCTACAAAAATTGACACAGCAAGACTCTGATAAAGGTATGTAACTAAGAGGGTATAATAACAATAACTTTACAGATAAGTAACCTGCTTTTTTCATACAGAGAAGACAGAATAATAATTTAACTTGATGCAATAGTAATTCTGCAAATCTCTCTAGGGCAGCAATCTGCAGTACAGTGACTACTGTTAACTAAATGGAAGAAAATAAACCCATAATCCTATATTATTTTCCATACCAACCTTGGTATTCTGTAAGAGGTTAGCTGACTAGTATTAAAGGACACATGACTTTTTTAACATTATGGATAAATTCATTGCTGTGATTATGCTGTGAAGAGAGTTTGTCATCGGCAAAAACATTGTAACTGGTGAAACAGCTTAAAAGAAAAGATGTTTAGAAGTGTGCAGCTCCCACAAGTGCTCCATGTTATGATTCTCTAGCGGGATTTCCCAGGGCAATGGGCTCCTTCTCTGTCCCTCTAGCTGAGAGGACATCGGCTATTCCTGTTCCACAATTTACCCCTGATGTTGGAGGTGTTGGGCTATCGTATCTTGCTATGCTTCCTCATGAAAGCTGATCTGTTTTCTCCCTGACCAAGGGAGGTATGGGACAGAAGTGTATAGGATAACACAAACCTTACAGACATGGGAAACAGACAGGTATAAAAGAAAACTACAATCATACAAATACTCACAAAAGAGCCAAGTGGAAATCAAGGGAACAATAGAAGGGACAAACCAAATGGCAAAGACGATTAGAATAAAACGCAATACCAAATCCACGCAGATGTCTCCTGTCAACACCACAAACTGACTTCTACTAATTCAGAACTCTCATTACTACCAAACAAAGAAGTTGTAAACTATTGCCAGCAATTCACTAGTGCAAATGTGAGCATAGATACCTGAGAGGGGTGGTCAACAAAGAACAATTGAGACAATTCAGGACAGAGCGCACGAGATAGACAGACCTGAATAACCCTTGCAATAACAGCAAGAAAGACCTGCATTGCTGAAAAGATTGTGAAGCAGATCTAATACATGCAGGAGTTTGTGTAATCAGATTCCACGATCTTCCGACCCCTCAGTGTTGCGGTATCCAGGTGCCTGTAATGCGGTGCAGGGCGGGAGCCATGGGTGAGTGGAGTGCCCACCAGGGCAGTGGGGATACTCAGGACCGGGCTGCTTCTTAGGCCGGGATCACACATGCGGCAAAATCGTCCGATACTCGCATGTAAAATCCCAGCTCTGGCGCCGGCACTCGGGAGTGGAGTGCGCGGCTGCATGTAAATACATGCAGCCGCACACTCCACTCCCGAGTGCCGGCGCCAGAGCATTTCACATGCGAGCATCGGACGATTTTGCCGCATGTGTGATCCCGGCCTTAAAGGGGCAGTGTCACGTTAGCAGTGACCCGGTCCGTGGCCCTGGGCGTCAATAAAAGGGTTGATGATGAAAAGGGATAATAGAGAGTTTGTAATAAAGTGTTTGTGAAGCCAAATAAATAAATTGCTCCTTTAACAATCTGTCTCCATCCTGCATGCTGTCTGGGTCAATCTGCTTTATAGCCCGCAGTGCCTCCTGAAGATTAAGGACATAGTCCCGTATACTCAAATGCAACAGAAGACACAGCGCTCCATCCAGGTGAAATCATTTTCAAATAGCTTTATTCCGCCATATAAATGCGACGTTTCGACCCATCACAGGTCTTTTTCAAGCATGTTACAAATCAAACAAGGCTGACCTTAAATAGTCCTGGTGTACACAATCCACCAATCATAAAAAGGTTTCAGCCCATTCACCAATTACATAGCACATCGTACAATCCATTACATAATATACAAAATTATTCATATAATATCAATACAGATAATCATATCCAATAAATAATCGCTTGAAAACAGTATAATATTCAGATGGATCGCTTATCAGACACATTTGAAATCCCCCTTTGTTATTGTGTCCTCATTGCCATGGAAACAGTTCTCCAATGATCTTCTATGTCCATCCTTCATATCCATGACGAAACTTGTTGTTCCCCAATCACCACGAACACCTATCGTGGCGCTAAAAGTATTCCAGCCAATCAGACTATATCTCTCATAAATTCATAGACTTACATACCAATCACAGCGCCGCTATTCTAACATGTAAACCCAGATATCAGCGTCTCCTATCCCGGAAGTACCGCCCACATCATGTGACCAACCAAAGCAAAACACAGACAGATGGGAGCGCAGCGTCATCAGGGAGGGCCGTGTCACATGACCGCAGCCACACCTCCGATGACAACAGCGCTCACCATCCAATCAGTGAGTGCTTCGCTGCTCACAATGACGCGATTGTTACCATGACAGCACATATAGATTACATGGACATAGTCACAAGGAATACAATATAACCATGTCATTTGATTCAATAGTAGAAAAAAGCAAACTAAAATCAACTATGCAATCGAGGGACAGAAGGAGCAAACAAACAGACCACAATTCCATCAGATAGATGACCAAAAAGCATCCATTATCATATATCAAAGTCGATTATCCACTCCTTCTGGCCACCGATCACAGCAGTGCACCTGCAAAAAGAAAAAAAAGGAAAAAAGGAAAAAAGAAAAAAAAGAAAAAAATCATCATCATCATTTGTACCATATAACAATCATATACAGAGAGACCTCAATTAGGAGGGGGTACAATTATCTACCTCATTATTATAGGACTGTAAGGTTGAAATCTAAGTTCAAACCCCTAGGTTGTAAAGAATCCAAAATATAGATCCATTTCATCTCCTTCTTTTTTAATATCTTCAATCTATCACCCCCTCTCCTAAGAACAGGCACACTATCTATAACCCTGAACCTCAATTGGTTCACTGAGTGTTTACTTTCTATAAAGTGTTTTGGTATAGGCAATTCCGTTAATCCTGTCCTGATGGTGCTTTTGTGTTTACTAATCCGGGCTTTTACCTCCATAGTCGTTTCTCCCACGAAAACTAGCCCACATGGGCACACTATCATATACACTACATAATCAGAAGTGCAGGTATACCTACCTTTGAGCATAAATTTCTTCCCAGTCAAAGGATGATAGAAACAATCACCTTTCAATAGATTATTACAACAAGCGCATCCTAGACATGGGAAATTCCCATGTCGAGGTGCACTAAGAGTCCTCTGTACAGATAATTTACCTGGGCCAAAATCCGATTTCACCAATCTGTCTTTCAAGTTACGACCCCTTCTATATGATAATAAGGGGGGATATTCAAATTCCGGGACCACTGTCAGTCCTTGATGCAACAAAGACCAATGTTTCTTCAGAATCCAACCAATACGATTACTCACTGGGTTATATGTAGAGACAAAGGGAATACGTTTACATGTTTTTTGAGAAGTATGTCCACCCCGTGTATCCTCACGTGGAAGATTCAATGCCTTATCTTTATATTTATAAACTTCCTTCTTAGGGTATCCTCTGGCAATAAATTTCATACACATTTCCTCTAACCTAGTATCCACAATATCATCATTGGCCACTATCCTCCAAACCCTCAGCAATTGACTCCATGGTAAAGAGCCCACCATCCTCTTTGGATGATTGCTCTCAAAGCGCAATAATCCATTTCTATCAGTCGGTTTTATAAAAATATCAGTACCAAGTTTATCACCATCTTTGTACACCAAAGTGTCCAAAAATTGTATTTGGACATCAGAATGTGTCAAAGTAAACTGTAACTCAGGATAGATCTGATTAAGCTCTACATGAAACTCAGACAATTCTTCCACAGTACCTCCCCACACCAAAAAAATATCATCAATATAACGCCACCAGGCTCTGACATGGCGCCAGATGTTGGACCTGTACACAAACCTGCTCTCGAATACCGCCATGAAGATGTTGGCATAAGTGGGGGCCACATTGGACCCCATGGCGGTACCCCGACGCTGCAAGAAGTAATCATCCCCAAAGAGGAAATATTTCCTCCTGAGGATGAACTCAAGCAGCGTCAGAACAAGCTGTGCACACTCCGGGGCCATGTCAGAGCCTGATAGCACACATGAAACTGCATCCAAGCCCTTGTCATGTTCAATTGATGTGTATAAATATACTACATCAAATGAAGCTAAGATAATGGAATCTGTCACCTCCACTTCACTGATCTTATCCAGAAAATCATTAGTATCCCTTATAAAGGAATTCATAGAAACCGCAAAGGGGCGTAATACCCGGTCAAGAAACATTGCCACTTTATTACATAGAGAACCCCTCCCGGAGACAATCGGTCGTCCGGGAGGGTTCTCTAAATCCTTGTGTATTTTAGGCAAGGTATACAGGATTGGAGTGATGGGATTATCTACAATCAGAAACTCAGATAACTTGGAATCTATCAGGCCAGCCAATAATGCTTCCTATACCAAAAGCCGCAATTCATTCAAAAACATAGGGGTAGGATCCGATCGCATTCTCTCATATACATTCCCATTGTGGATACTAGGTTAGAGGAAATGTGTATGAAATTTATTGCCAGAGGATACCCTAAGAAGGAAGTTTATAAATATAAAGACAAAGGCATTGAATCTTCCACGTGAGGATACACGGGGTGGACATACTTCTCAAAAAACATGTAAACGTATTCCCTTTGTCTCTACATATAACCCAGTGAGTAATCGTATTGGTTGGATTCTGAAGAAACATTGGTCTTTGTTGCGTCAAGGACTGACAGTGGTCCCGGAATTTGAATATCCCCCCTTATTATCATATAGAAGGGGTCGTAACTTGAAAGACAGATTGGTAAAATCGGATTTTGGCCCAGGTAAATTATCTGTACAGAGGACTCTTAGTGCACCTCGACATGGGAATTTCCCATGTCTAGGATGCGCTTGTTGTAATAATCTATTGAAAGGTGATTGTTTCTATCATCCTTTGACTGGGAAGAAATTTATGCTCAAAGGTAGGTATACCTGCACTTCTGATTATGTAGTGTATATGATACTGTGCCCATGTGGGCTAGTTTACATGGGAGAAACGACTATGGAGGTAAAAGCCCGGATTAGTAAACACAAAAGCACCATCAGGACAGGATTAATGGAATTGCCCATACCAAAACACTTTATAGAAAGTAAACACTCAGTGAACCAATTGAGGTTCAGGGTTATAGATAGTGTGCCTGTTCTTAGGAGAGGGGGTGATAGATTGAAGATATTAAAAAAGAAGGAGATGAAATGGATCTATATTTTGGATTCTTTACAACCTAGGGGTTTGAACTTAGATTTCAACCTTACAGTCCTATAATAATGAGGTAGATAATTGTACCCCCTCCTAATTGAGGTCTCTCTGTATATGATTGTTATATGGTACAAATGATGATGATGATTTTTTTCTTTTTTTTCTTTTTTCCTTTTTTCCTTTTTTTTCTTTTTGCAGGTGCACTGCTGTGATCGGTGGCCAGAAGGAGTGGATAATCGACTTTGATATATGATAATGGATGCTTTTTGGTCATCTATCTGATGGAATTGTGGTCTGTTTGTTTGCTCCTTCTGTCCCTCGATTGCATAGTTGATTTTAGTTTGCTTTTTTCTACTATTGAATCAAATGACATGGTTATATTGTATTCCTTGTGACTATGTCCATGTAATCTATATGTGCTGTCATGGTAACAATCGCGTCATTGTGAGCAGCGAAGCACTCACTGATTGGATGGTGAGCGCTGTTGTCATCGGAGGTGTGGCTGCGGTCATGTGACACGGCCCTCCCTGATGACGCTGCGCTCCCATCTGTCTGTGTTTTGCTTTGGTTGGTCACATGATGTGGGCGGTACTTCCGGGATAGGAGACGCTGATATCTGGGTTTACATGTTAGAATAGCGGCGCTGTGATTGGTATGTAAGTCTATGAATTTATGAGAGATATAGTCTGATTGGCTGGAATACTTTTAGCGCCACGATAGGTGTTCGTGGTGATTGGGGAACAACAAGTTTCGTCATGGATATGAAGGATGGACATAGAAGATCATTGGAGAACTGTTTCCATGGCAATGAGGACACAATAACAAAGGGGGATTTCAAATGTGTCTGATAAGCGATCCATCTGAATATTATACTGTTTTCAAGCGATTATTTATTGGATATGATTATCTGTATTGATATTATGTGAATAATTTTGTATATTATGTAATGGATTGTACGATGTGCTATGTAATTGGTGAATGGGCTGAAACCTTTTTATGATTGGTGGATTGTGTACACCAGGATTATTTAAGGTCAGCCTTGTTTGATTTGTAACATGCTTGAAAAAGACCTGTGATGGGTCGAAACGTCGCATTTATATGGCGGAATAAAGCTATTTGAAAATGATTTCACCTGGATGGAGCGCTGTGTCTTCTGTTGCATTTGATTGACGTGTCCAAGACGGTTCCTTGGCTTTGATACGAGCGCCCCAATACAGTGAGTGCTGTCAGTCTATCTTACTTCATTTGATAGTCCCGTATACTGTCCTGCACCCTTTGTTTGCACCCAAAGAACCTCATTTTTATTTCTGCTGCAGTGTGGGTGTCAAAGATGCTCCTCAGCTTAGCCGGAATTTGCTTAACAGTCTCTGTATCAGTGTCCTGCCAGGACTTTACTTCTCTTTGAGCTGCACCAGTTAACTGTCCAATGAAAATGCTTACTTTTGGCTTTCAGACAGGGGGTACACTTTAAATAAACTGCACAGTCCCTCCTTGAAATTGTCCAGGGTATGCGACTCCCCTGAGTATTGCGGTAGCCAGGCCGCTCCCGGTATATATGGCATTGATAGCGGCATTATAGGGACTGCGGTGGTGGTCGCCAGATCTTGTGGCGCTCTGGGGGCTGCGGCTGCGTTGGCCGCTGGATAATGCTGTCTTATGGGGGCTGCGGCTGCACCTGCCTGACTCTTCCGGCACCATGGGGGCTGCGGCGGTGTCCACCTCTAGATCTTCTCCTGCATTAGACATTCTCTTCCCCACCTAGTGAATCTTAGCCAGCCTCTGAGTTTCCCCTGGCTTACCAGTCTGTTTGTCGGCAGGATGAACGGTGTGCGCCAGGATTCCAGGCCTCAACTCACTGTTCTCTGCTGGCTGAAGTCTCCGCGTGCAGCACTTCGCTTTTTACGCTCTCTCTCAGGCTCCGCCCACGACGGCACGCCCATTCTTCTCCTGCGCGCCTCGTGGCGCTGTAATGGCAGCAATTCACACAGTTCAATACAGTCTTTGGCACACAGTACCCGGCAATGCCGCGGTATGGACCCTGTTCGTGACGCCAAGTTGGAGCGCCCACCAGGGCAGTGGGGATCCTTGGTACTGGGCAGCTTCTTAAAGGGGCAGTGTCACGGCAGCAGTGACCTGGTCCATGGCCCTGGGCGTCCAATAAAAGGGGTGATGATGAAAAGGGATAATAGAGAGTTTGTAATAAAGTGTTCATGACACCACCTGTGGTATTCAGCAATAAAGATGTTAGCCAACGCTGCAGATTCATTTCACTGGGACAGTTTTTGATGTAGCAGAGTTAGTTCAGCTCTCCACAGGCAGAGCTATGTCCCAGGGCAGTTAGGATAATAAAGGGGATGTTAGTGGTGAGTGTGGTGCAGAGCAGGTGATTCAGGAAAGATTCAGAAGACACAGCTGAATGCAGTTTCCTTTACCTTTTACTGACCAGTGCAGGTACAGTCCGGGGCTCAGGTTACAGATTGTTCTGGAGCAGGTCAGCCTGAAAGCAATTTGGGAATCTCCTTAGTCAGGTGGGTTGTGAGGCCTCCTTTGTAGCGGTATTCTCTGAGGTCCTTGCTGCTGTAGCTCTATTCAAGTTCCTCTCTCTGCTACTGAGTTAGAACTCCACTCGCATGTCAGGCAGCTGTAGCCTACTTCAGGGATCGCTCCTCTCTGGCGTCTCCAGCTCACAAGTGCTGCTGTGTCATCAAATATCAATTGGGGACAGAGGATCTGTGGTCTTCTGCCCTCCAGATTCTACTGCTAGGGCTTTAGTACTCACACAGCCTCTGGCTCCAATGCCTGGTCTCTGGTGCTAAAGCCTGGGGTGAGCTCAGCTATAGCTCCTAACCCCAGGATCTCTCCACACATCCTCTCTCCACCCTATTCAAGGTTCTAACTCTTTACTAACCTCCTCCTTCTGACCAGAGAGAGCAGCTCCCCTGAAGTCGGGTTAGAGCTCCCTCTGCTGTCCTGGAGCAGGAACTGTGTTGTATGCTGGAACTACCTCGTAAGGGGATCCCTTCTTTGATTCAAGGCATGACATGACTCCCCCCTAGAGGGAGGCAAGGCCATTGTGGCAACCGAACTCCTGGGGTGCCACATTAGGTACTCATCTTCCATGCCTATGCCACACATGAAAATGTGGGTCCTGGCTAGGTGTGTGCTGCTGTAATATGCCTCTGCAGACCGCATTTTACCATCATACTTGGTAGGCCAAGACCAGATGGTACAGATATAAATGAGGAAGGCCAAAATCCAAAAATAAATCTTTTTTTTTCCAGAACAACAGCTTGGTATGAACTATGTACATCAGATCATAGGCATAACACTTCACAGATGCTTCATTTGCCATATGCAGGTATAAGAACTTTCCGGTTATGAAGTTGCATTGCTTTCCTTACATTTCACAAGAGTCCACAGATGGGGCAGGATGGAGATACATGAGGCAGGATCATGGGCAGAATGGATATGATGGAGACGCATGGGGCAGGATTATGGGACACATGGGGCAGGATCATGGGACAAATGAGGCATGATCATGGAACAGATGGGGCAGGGTCATGGGACACATGGGGCAGGATCATTGGACACATGGTGCAGGATGGAGACAGATGGGGCAGGATGGGACATCACATGTGGCAGAATGGAGACACATGAGGGCAGGATTTGAGGACATATGGGGCCAGGTTGGGAGAACATATGATTGAGGCCAGAATTGAGACGCAAGGGGGCCAGGATGGGGGATATTATTACTGTAGGGCTAATTAAGGAATAATATTCTTTAGCAGTGATGTATTTTATTTTTGAGGATACTGTTTTCAATGGGAGGGCGGTGCTGATACTGTGCAGGATGATATTATGTTGTCTTTTTTTCTTCATCTGGTGTAGCGTATAAGTTGGGAAAAATTAAAGTAATGTTCTCTGCAAGCGGTGCTCTAGATAACTGTTATTTCCTGCAGAGACGAGTTTTAGCTGGAAGAAGTGATTGCAGTCTGTGCCGGATGAAGAAGAAAAGATGAAGGACTTCAACTACAGACGTCACTTGTGAGTCAGTGTAGTACATGTACACTTATAATATACACTGTAAATTAGATACAGAGCTTTTGTGTATAATGTCACCAATGATCTGTGAATTACCTGTACACTGACACTATATACAGAGCTCCTACGTATAATGTCACCGGTGATCACTGTATTACCTGTACACTATATACTTCAAGCACACAAAAAATATGCCTTTTTGTGTACTGAAAAGGTGAAATGTTACGCACGTGGTTAAAATTGTTGATAACCCTCGTTTAATGACAGAAAAACCTATAGTGGTCACAGAAATAACTTGTACCTGACAAAAGTAATAATAAATCAAAAATCTATAAAAATGAACAAATAAAAGTCAGACATTGTTTTTCAACCATGCTTCTACAGAACTTTTTAAAAAATCAAACTCATGAAATAGGCCTGGACAGAAATGATGGTACCCCTGAAAATTATGTGACAAAAGGGACATGTTAAATCAAGCTGTGTCCACTAATTAGCATCACAGGTGTCTACAATCTTGGAATCTGTGAGTGGGCCTGTATGGGGGGCTACAGATACTCACTGTGCTGTTTGGTGATATGGTGTGTATCACACTCAACATGGACCAGAGGAAGAGAAAGAAAGAGTTGTCTCAGGAGATTAGAAAGAAAATTATAGACAAACATGTTAAAGGTAAAAGTTATAAGACCATCTCCAAGCAGCTTGATGTTCCTTTGACTACAATTACACATACAGTTAGGTCCATAAATATTTGGACAGAGACAACATTTATCTAATTTTGGTTCTAGACATTACCACAATGAATTTGAAACAAAACAAATCAGATGCAGTTGAAGTTCAGACTTTCAGCTTTCATTTGAGGGTATCCACATTAAAATTGGATGAAGGGTTTAGGAGTTTCAGCTCCTTAACATGTGCCACCCTGTTTTAAAGGGACCAAAAGTAATTGGACAATTGACTCCAAGGCTATTTCATGGACAGGTGTGGGCAATTCCTTCATTATATCATTCTCAATTAAGCAGATAAAAGGGCTGGTGTTGATTTGAGGTGTGGTGTTTGCATTTGGAACGTTTAGCTGTGAAGGAAACATGCGGTCAAAGGAGCTCTCCATGCAGGTGAAACAAGCTATCCTTAAGCTGCAAAAAACAGAAAAAACCCATCCGAGAAATTGCTACAACTTTAGGAGTGGCAAAATCTACAGTTTGGTACATTCTGAGAAAGAAAGAAAGCACTGGTGAACTCATCAATGCAAAAAGACCTGGGCGCCCACGGAAGACAACAGTGGTGGATGATCGCAGAATACTCTCCATGGTGAAGAGAAACCCCTTCACAACAGCCAACCAAGTGAACAACACTCTCCAGGAGGTAGGCGTATCAATATCCAAATCTACCATAAAGAGAAGACTGCATGAAATTAAATACAGAGGGTTCACTGCACGGTGCAAGCCACTCATAAGAATCAAGAATAAAAAGGCTAGGCTGGACTTTGCTAAAAAACATCTAAAAAAGCCAGCACAGTTCTGGAAGAACATTCTTTGGACAGATGAAACCAAGATCAACCTCTACTAGAATGATGGAAAGAGAAAAGTATGGCGAAGGCATGGTACAGCTCATGATCCAAAGCATACCACATCATCTGTAAAACATGGCGGAAGCAGTGTGATGGCTTGGGCATGCATGGCTGCCAGTGGCACTGGGTCACTAGTGTTTATTGATGATGTGACACAGGACAGAAACAGCCGAATTAATTCTGAGGTATTCAGAGCCATACTGTGTGCTCAGATCCAGCCAAATGCAGCCAAACTGATTGGTCGTCGTTTCATACTACAGATGGACAATGACCCAAAACATAAAGCCAAAGCAACCCAGGAGTTTATTAAAGCAAAGAAGTGGAATATTCTTGAATGGCCAAGTCAGTCACCTGATCTCAACCCAATTGAACATGCATTTCACTTGTTAAAGACTAAACTTCAGACAGAAAGGCCCACAAACAAACAACAACTGAAAACCACCGCGGTGAAGGCCTGGCAGAGCATCAAAAAGAAGGAAACACAGTGTCTGGTGATGTCCATGAGTTCAAGACTTCAGGCAGTCATTGCTAACAAAGGGTTTTCAACCAAGTACTAGAAATGAACATTTTATTTACAATTATTTAATCTGTCCAATTACTTTTGGTCCCTTTAAAAACAGGGTGGCACATGTTAAGGAGCTGAAACTCCTAAACCCTTCATCCAATTTTAATGTGGATACCCTCAAATGAAAGCTGAAAGTCTGAACTTCAACTGCATCTGATTTGTTTTGTTTCAAATTCATTGTGGTAATGTCTAGAACCAAAATTAGATAAATGTTGTCTCTGTCCAAATATTTATGGACCTAACTGTATTATTCAGAAATTTAAGCTCCATGGGACTTTAGCAAACCTCCCTGGACGTGGCCGCAGTAGGAAAATTGATGACAAATCAAAGAGACAGATAATACGAATGAGCCCTGACCTAAATCCTAAGGAGCATTTTTGGAAAGAACTGGAACATGCCGTCTGGAAAAGGCAACCTTCAAACACAAGACAACTGGAGCAGTTTTCTCTTGAGGAGTGGGCCAAAATACCTGTTGAGCAGTGGCGTACCGTCAATTGTAGCAGACCACGCAGCTGCTATGGGGCCCTGACAGGTGAGGGGGCCCGCGACGGCCGCTGCGGTTTGGCAGCTGTGCAGACTCAGTACTACCAGGGGGTCGGCGGGGGAGGCTGAGCACAGCTGTGCTATATACTCACCTCCTCCTGGCGTGGTCTCTGCAGCCCCCCTGCTCTTCTCCCACGGTCTCCGGCGCCTGTGTTCAGCAGTCAGGTGGTACCGCTTATTAAAGTCATGAAAATGCACATATTCATGACTTTAATGAGCGGTACCACATGACCGCTGAACACTGGCGCCGGAGACTGCAGGAGAAGAGCAGGTGCTGCAGAGACCGCGCCGGTGGGAGGGTGAGTATAAGGGATATTTACCTGTCCCGTTCCACCGCTGCGCTGCTGTGTCCTCGCGTCCACCCTAGCTGTGAATGTTCAGACAGAGGGTGCGATGATGTAGTTTGTGCGCGCCGCGCCCTCTGCCTGAGCAGTCACTGCGGAGGACCCAGAAGACAGCAGCGGTCAGCGGTGCACCAGGTGACAGGTAAATATCACAGGTGCCGGGAGGTGAGTATGTCTTTTTTTTTTTTTTTTGGTTTCAGCAGCTGCGGCAGTATAAGGGACCTATATCATGGGGCACAATCTATGGAGCATCTATGGGGCACAATCTATGGAGCATCTATGGGTGCATAATATATGGAGCATCTATGGGGGCATAATATATGGAGCATCTATGGGGGCATAATATATGGAGCATCTATGGGGCATTATCTATGGAGCATCTATGGGGCACAATCTATGGAGCATCTATGGGGGCATAATCTATGGAGCATCTATGGGGCAGCATCTATGGGGCACAATCTATGGAGCATCTATGGGGGCATAATACATTTTTTTTTGTTAAATGTGTCCCCTCACTGTGCTGGCACTTTACATTTACAAAGGCTCTGGCTTTTTTTTTGGGGTGGCCCATTCAGACTTTTGCTATGGGGCCCCATGATTTCCATGTACGCCCCTGCTGTTGAGGGGTGCAGAAGTCTCATTGACAGTTGCAGGAATCATTTGATTGCAGTGATTGCCTCAAAAGGTTGAGCAACAAAATATTAAGTAAAGGGTACCGTCATTTCTGTCCAGGCCTATTTCATGAGTTTTATTTTTTCTGTAATTCTGTAAAAGTTCTGTAATTATTCTTCTTGGCATAATTTTTTTTACATTACAAAAACCTGGCACTTTAACATGTGTGCAAAGACTTGTCATATCTACTGCGTATAGGACCATGTTCCACAGCACTTTACAGACATTACCATCACTGTCTCTCTATTAAGGATCACAGCCTAAATAATCCAGTGTTATAATATGTTTACAACTTGTGGTAAATTGTAATCAGTTTTATTACAGTGTCCATTTAGATATTATACAGCAATGTCCAAAAGTGTAGACATCCTTGAAATTGTTAGAGAAAATGAAGTATTTCTCCCAGAAAATAATTCTAATTACACAGGTTTTCTTATACAAGTACACATCTTTATTTCCTTTGTGTGTACTGGAACTACACAAAAAAAAACTGAGGAAAAAAAGCAAATTGGACATAGTTTCCCAAAAAATCCAAAAATGGGCAGGATGAAATTGTTGGTACCTGTCCAATATTGTGGGTAAACAACTTTGTTTGAAGCATGTGATGATCATTCAAACTCACCTGTGGCAATTAACAGGTGCGGGTAATAAGAAAATCGCACCTGAAACCAGATAAAAGTAGGTGAAGTTGACTCAATCTTTGCATTGTGTGTCTGTGTGTACCATACTAAGCATGGAGAACACAAAGTGAAGAGAAATGTCTGAGGACTTGAGAACCAAAACTGTTGAAAAATATAAACAATCTCAAAGTTACAAGTCCATCTCCAAACATCTTAATGTTCCTTTGTCCACAGTGTGCAACATAATCAAGAAATTTCCAACTCATGGCACTGTAGCTTATCTCCCTGGACATGGACTGCAGAGAAATATTGATGAAAGGTTGCAATGCAGGATAGTCAGGATAGTGGATAAGCAAGTTCCAAAGAAATTCTATCTGTCCTGCAGGTTCAGGGTGCATCACTGTCAGTGCAAACTGTCTGTCTACATTTGAATGAAATTAAACTCTATGGCAGGAGACTCAGGAGGGCTCCATTGCTGACACAGAGACATAAAGAAGCTAGATAGTAGTTTGTCAAAATATACATAAGACAAAATCTTTCTGGGAAAGCGTCTTGTGTAGAGATGGGCGCACCTGAACAGTAAAGTTCGGCGTCCGTATTGAACACCTACTGTTTGGGCACAGACACGAACATGGACTTCACCAGGAAGTCTGTGTTACTGTTCGGGTTTGGCCCCCCGAACACCAGATGTTTGTCGCGCTGTCATGTGCATGACAGAACGGCAAACATCACTTCTGGTCAGCGGTAAAATTATCACCGCCGGTCAGACAGTCACGGTTCCCATGCTGTCAAATGACAGCATGAGCGCATCTGTAATCAGAAGTATAAAGTTTACCTCCAGACACTGGTGTCAGCTGATGGGGCGACTATTCCCATTAGCTGCCGCTAATAACAGTGAGAGCAGTAGCGGCTGATGAGAGTATTCATCAACCTCCACTCACTCTGTAAATAGATTTTTTTTTAAAAAATGGCATGGGTTTCCCTGTATTTTTGATAACCAGCCAGGTAAAACTCACAGCTGGGGGCTGCAACCCTCAGCAGTCAGCTTCAGCAAAGCTGGTTATCAAGAATAGAGGGGTCCCCATGCCATGCTTTTTAATTATTTAAATAAATAATTTAAAAAACAGCATGGGGTCCCCCCATTTTTGACAACCAGCCTTGCTAAAGCAGACAGCTGTGGGCTGGTATTCTAAGACTGATAAGGGAGCATGGATATTGGCCCCCTCCAGTATAAAAATAGAAGCTCACAGCCACCTAGAAAAGGCACATCTGTTGTGAATGTGTTAGAAATGAATTCTGAGCAGAAGCTCCCTCTGGTGGTTGCAGACAGTGCTGAACCATTCAATGAGGATTGGCAATCAGGAATTACAGACTGGCTGGATATAAGGGAGGTTTCCCCCCATCATGGTTGCCGGTGATCAATTGTTCTTGTCTCAACGTTGTTTCCTGGTTCACTTGGAAGCTTGTTGAGTCTTGCCTCTTCTCCTGCTCTCAGATAAGATATTTTCTGTTTTTTGTTTTTGTGCTTACCATTTGCATATTTCTCTGCATTTCTGTGAGGTTAGCCAGGTTTCCCCCCCGGGGGGCTTGGGCTCCTCTCAGTTCCTCTGGAGCCACTGTTATTTGTTCATTTGCCTTTTCCAGTTTTTTCAGTGGCTGCGGCTTTGTTTTGTTACACCAGAAAACTAATTTAGGTGGTAGAGGTCGTGTGATCTCAGGTGTTTTTGCAATTAGTAGCGTTGGCTTTTTTTAGGGTTTTTTTGGATTGCAGTAAGTATCCTTCCTATCCGTTTCTGTCTAGGCAAATTGGGCCCCAACGTTTGCTCATACTATTTTCTGTCTGTGTCTGTATTTCCACTTGTCTAACTGCCATTACATGTTTGGGGGCTTCCTATGTTCTTTGGGGATCTGCTCCGGGGCAGATAGCTTTCCTCTTTCTATCTTTAGGTGTAGTTAACCTCTCAGGCTGTGACGAGGCGTCTAGGACCAACATAGGTACGCTCCACGGCTGCCTTTAGTTGTGGTAGTTAGTCAGGGTACTGCAATCCAGTAGATTCCAACCTCTCTGGTGTATTGCCGTTTTTGCCTGCTCTCCTCAGCTACCAAATCATAACAGTATCACCGGCCAAACTGAAAATTATATGGTACTCACAGAAGGGAAAAATAGTAAAAAGGAAAAAAAAAAGGGGAGTTCTCAGAATTTTTTTTTTTCTTTGTTTGTTGCATTTTTTCCCTCTTTTTCTCTGGGTGCTGAGGAGGAATTTTTTTTTCTCTCTCAATGGAGTTTGCACAGTTGTCTGGCCGTGTGGATCAGCTTGCCACTGAAGTTCAGAGTATTGCTACCTATCTTGCAGGGTTGCCGGTTGTGGAGCCTAGGATCCCCATGCCGGATTTGTTTTTGGGGGATCGAGCTAAATTTCTGAATTTCAAAAATAACTGTAGGTTGTTTTTTGCCTTAAAACCTAATTCCTCAGGGAACGCAGCACAGCAGGTTCAAATTGTCATCTCTCTCCTGCGCGGCGATCCTCAGGATTGGGCTTTTTCCCTGACACCTGAGGACCCTGTTTTGAGTAATGTTGATGCATTTTTTCTGGCTCTGGGGTTATTGTACGATGAACCTAATGTCACTGATCAAGCTGAAAAAACCTTGTTGGCATTAAATCAGGGCTTGAGGACGCTGAATTGTACTGTCAGAAATTCCGAAAGTGGGCAGTCCTGAACAAATGGAATGATGATGCTTTGGCAGCCCTTTTTCGGAAGGGTCTGTCAGAGAATGTAAAAGATGTTATGGTGGGTTTCCCTGCTCCCTCTGGTCTCAATGATTCTATGTCATTAGCGATTCAAATTGACAGATGTTTACGTGAGCGTAGAGGTATGCGTGGAATAGTGTTGCCTTGTGAACCAGCTTCTGAACCCATGCAGTGTGATAGAGTGGCTTCTGGGGCACAGCGACATGAGTTTCGAAAATGCAATGGGTAATGTATCTACTGTGGTGATGCCTCTCATGCTATTTCAGTCTGCCCTAAGCGGGGAAGACGTTTTGCATGCTCAATTGTCTTGGGTAGTGTTCAGACTAAATTTCTGTTGACTGTTACCCTGATTTGCTCCCTGTCCACATTTTCTGCTCAGGCTTTTGTTGATTCGGTAGCAGCTATTAACCTGATGGATTTTCATTTTGCTAAACGTTGTGGGTTTCCCTTGATACCCCTACGGAAGTCTATTCCCCTACTGGGGATTGATTCTACCCCTTTGGCTGAAAATAAACCCCAGTTCTCTACTCAGGTGATAATGAGGGTTGAACCCGATCATCAGGAGAGTTGCAAATTTTTGGTGCTGTATAATCTGCATGACATTATTGTACTAGGTTTCCCTTGGTTACAGTCTCATAATCCTGTTTTGGATTGGAAATCTGTGTCTGTAACCAGTTGGGGCTGCCAATGTGTTAATGCCAATACTCCTGTTTTTTCTGCCTCTCCCCAGGCTCAGGATGTTCCTGACTTTTTGACAGATTTTTCTGATGTGTTTAGCAAAAGTAAATCTGCATCCTTACCCCCTCACAGGAGCTACGATTGCGCTATTGAATTAGTGCCTGGTATTAAAGGTCGCCTTTTTAACTTGTCTGTACCTGAACATGATGCTATGCGGTCTTATATCAAGGAGTCATTGGAGAAGGGTCATATCAGACCATCCTCTTCACCCTTGGGTGCCGGTTTTTTCTTTGTGGCCAAAAAGGATGGTTCATTAAGGCCGTGTATTGATTATCGTCTCTTGAACAATATCACTGTGAAATATCAATATCCGTTACCCTTGATTTCTGACCTGTTTTCCAGGGTGAAACGTGCTAGTTGGTTTACCAAGCTTGACCTCAGGGGGGCGTATAACCTTATTCGCATTAAGCACAGGGATGAATGGAAGACGGCGTTTAATACCCCAGAGGGGCATTTTGAGTACCTAGTGATGCCCTTTGGGCTCACTAATGCTCCTTCCGTCTTCCAGTCCTTCATGAATGACATTTTCAGGGATTTTGTGGATAAATTTCTGATTGTTTATTTGGATGAAATCTTGATTTTTTTCCAATGACTGGGCCTCTCATGTGAAATATGTTCGAACTGTGTTCCAGATCTTGAGAGAGAATGCTCTGTATGTGAAGGGATCAAAGTGTCTTTTTGGCGTACAGAGGATCTCATTTCTGGGATTCATTTTGTCCCCATCTGTTATTAAAATGGACCCGGTCAAGGTTCAGGCCATCTGTGGTTGGGTCCAACCTACTTCATTAAAGGCTCTTCAGAGATTCTTGGGTTTTGCCAATTTTTATCGTAAATTTATTGGTAATTTCTCTGTTATTGTTAAACCATTGACTGATTTGACCAAAAAGGGTTCTGATGTGATGAATTGGCCTCCTGAGGCAGTCTCTGCGTTTCAGGAACTTAAGCAGAGATTCACTTCTGCTCCTGTTCTACGGCAGCCTGATGTTTCTCTGCCGTTTCAGGTGGAGGTTGATGCCTCTGAAATTGGGGCAGGTGCCGTTTTGTCCCAAAGAGATCCTGAGACCTCTAAAAGTAACCCTTGTGCCTTTTTCTCGCGAAAATTTTCTCCAACTGAACGTAATTATGACGTGGGTAATCGGGAGTTATTGGCCATGAAGTGGGCTTTTGAAGAGTGGAGACATTGGCTGGAGGAGCCAAACATCAGGTGGTGGTCCTCACGGACCATAAGAATCTGGTTTATCTGGAATCAGACAAGCGACTTAATCCTAGACAGGCCAGGTGGTCCTTGTTTTTCACACGTTTTAATTTTGTGGTTTCCTTTCTTCCTGGCACTAAGAATGTTAAGGCGGATGCCCTCTCGAGGAGTTTCCTTGCGGACTCTCCTGAGTTATCTGATCCTGCTGTTATTTTGAAAGAGGGTGTAGTTCTTTCCGCCATCTCGCCCAATTTGAGACTAGCTCTGGAAGGGTTTCAGGAGGATAAACCCGAGCGCTGCCCTATTGGGAAATTGTTTGTCCCAGACCAGTGGAAAAAGAGTGTGATGCCTGAGATTCATTGTTCCGCGTTGGCCGGTCATCCCGGGATTTTTGGTACCAGAGACTTGGTTAGTCGGTCCTTTTGGTGGCCTACTTTGTCTCGTGACGTCAGGGAATTTGTTCAGTCCTGTGGGACTTGCTCTCGCTCCAAGCCTTGCTCTCGCTCTAGTGGTTTGTTGATGCCATTGCCTGTGCCCAAGAGACCATGGACCCATATCTCTATGGATTTTATTTCCGACCTCCCTGTTTCTAAGAGAATGACCGTTATCTGGGTGATTTGTGATAGGTTTTCCAAAATGATACATCTTGTGCCATTACCTAAGTTGCCTTCCTCCTCCGAAATTGGTGCCTTTGTTCCTTCAGCACGTGGTTCGGTTACACGGCATTCCTGAGAACATTGTGTCTGACAGAGGAGTCCAGTTTGTTTCCAGATTTTGGAGGACTTTTTGTTCTAAACTTGGTGTTCAATTGTCTTTCTCCTCGGCTTTTCATCCTCAGACCAATGGACAAACTGAGAGAACAAACCAGACATTGGAGACTTATCTGAGATGCTTTGTGTCTGCTGATCAAGATGACTGGGTCTCTTTTTTGCCTTTGGCTGAGTTTGCTCTTAATTATAGGGCTAGCTCTGCCACTTTGATGTCTCCATTTTTCTGCAATTTTGGGTTTCACCCTCGATTTTCATCGGGACAGATGGAGGCTTCTGTCTGTCCGGGTGTTGACTCTGTTGTGGAGTGTATGCAGCAGATTTGGGACCAGGTAGTGGAGAGGTTGTCCCTCTCTCAGGAGAGGGCCCAGCGGTTTGCCAACCGGCATAGGACTGATGGTCCTCGGTTTGAAGTGGGGGACTTGGTCTGGTTGTCCTCAAGAAATATCCCTATGAGAGTTGCATCTCCTAAGTTTAAGCCTAGGTTCATTGGACCTTATAAGATCATGGAGATTCTTAATCCTGTTTCCTTTCGTTTACTTCTTCCAGGGACATTTAAGATCCATAACGTGTTCCACAAGTCCTTATTGAAGAGGTTTGTCAAACCAGTGGTTCCTATGGCTGCGCCTCCTGACCCTGTTTTTGTTGAGGGCAATCCGGAGTATGTGGTTGAGAAAATATTGGATTCTCGTTTTTCTAGACGGAAACTCCAGTATTTGGTTAAGTGGAGAGGTTATGGTCAGGAGGACAATTCTTGGGTGTTTGCTTCGGACATCAATGCTAGGAGACTGATCCGTGCGTATCACAGAGCTCATCCTGACCGATCTGGTTGCACAAATGAGGGTTCGGTGACCCCTCCTCAAGGGGGGGTACTGTTGTGAATGTGTTAGAAATGAATTCTGAGCAGAAGCTCCCTCTGGTGGTTGCAGACAGTGCTGAACCATTCAATGAGGATTGGCAATCATGAATTACAGACTGGCTGGATATAAGGGAGGTTTCCCCCCATCATGGTTGCCGGTGATCAATTGTTCTTGTCTCAACGTTGTTTCCTGGTTCACTTGGAAGCTTGCTGAGTCTTGCCTCTTCTCCTGCTCTCAGATAAGATATTTTCTGTTTTTTGTTTTTGTGCTTACCATTTGCATATTTCTCTGCATTTCTGTGAGGTTAGCCAGGTTTCCCCCCCCATGGGGCTTGGGCTCCTCTCAGTTCCTCTGGAGCCACTGTTATTTGTTCATTTGCCTTTTCCAGTTTTTTCAGTGGCTGCGGCATTGTTTTGTTACACCAGAGAACTAATTTAGGTGGTAGAGGTCGTGTGATCTCAGGTGTTTTTGCAATTAGTAGTGTTGGCTTTTTTCAGGGTTTTTTTGGATTGCAGTAAGTATCCTTCCTATCCTTTTCTGTCTAGGTAGATTGGTCCCCATCGTTTGCTCATACCATTTTCTGTCTGTGTCTGTATTCCATCTTGTCTAACCGCCATTACATGTTTGGGGGCTTCCTATGTTCTTTGGGGATCTGCTCCGGGGCAGATAGCTTTCCTCTTTCTATCTTTAGGTGTAGTTAACCTCTCAGGCTGTGACAAGGCGTCTTGGACCAACGTAGGTACGCCCCACGGCTGCCTTTAGTTGTGGTGGTTAATCAGGGTACTGCAATCCAGTAGATTCCAACCTCTCTGGTGTATTGCCGTTTTTGCCTGCTCTCCTCAGCTACCAAATCATAACACACATCTCTTCCCACTTGCCCTGTAGTGGTGGCAAGTGGGGTTCATATTTGTGGGCTTGATGTCACCTTTGTATTGTCAGGTGACATCAAGCCCACGGATTACTAATGGATAGGTGTCTATAAAACACCTATCCATTACTAATCCTAATTTTACTTTTTTATTTAAAAATAACAAACACAGTTATACTCACCTAACACCTAATTCCACTGAATACCCTCATCTCCTGTAATAAAACGAAAATAAAAAACAACAATACCCTTCACCTGTCCATTGTTCTGTCCCATGCCATACCGGGATGGTGCCAAGATGTGACCGTCCAGGCTGAGAACCTCTGGTGAATGAACTGTAAGTCTGTAAGTCTCAGGGTGCAGAGGCAAGTTCACCGAAGTTCAAAGTCACTGAAGTGAAATTCTACAAATGAACTCGCCTTTGCACCATGAGACTTTGTCACAATGTAAGCAGGGATCTCACCGTGGTCAACGCAGTTCAGCATGCCTGGGAAAGCAGTCTCAGTGACCGGCAGTAAACCGCTAGTCACTGATGCTGCTCTCTCAGCAACTCATTCATCAGTGGTTCTCAGTCTGGACGGTTGCATCTTGGCACCATCAAAGTAAACATTTAATGTTTGGGACCCCTATTCACTGGTCCGGGTTCGGTTACGGGTACTGTTCTGGTAACCGGAACCCGAACTTTTTGTAACTGTTTGGCTGAACCCACCGACCCGAACATCCAGGTGTCCGCCCATCTCTAGTCTTGTGGACAGATGAGGCCAAAATAGATCTTTTTGGTAAAGCACATCATTCTACTGAGGTCTACAAAGAAAAGAACACTGTACCTGTAGTCAAATATGGTGGAGGTTCAAAGATGTTTTGGGGTCGTTCTACTGCCTCTGGCACTGGGGTGCCTTGATTGTGTGCAAGGCATCATGAAATATGAAGAGAACCAAAGGATTTGGGTGGAAATGTATTGCCCATTGTCAGAAAGCTAGTTTTGCATCCTAGGTCACGGGTTTTCCAGCAGGACAATGACCCCAAACATACTTCAAGAAGAACCTAGAAATGGATGGAAACAAAGCATTGGAGAGTTGTGGCCAGCAATGAGTCTAGATATAAATCCCATTGAACACCTGTGGAGAGATTTTAAAATTGCTTTTGGGAGAAGGCACCCTTCAAATTTGCGAGACCTGGAGCAGTTTCCAAAAGAAGAGGGGTTCAATATTCCAGTTGAGAGGTGTAAGAATCTTGTTATAGGAAGCAATTGATTTCAGTTATTTATTCCAAAAGCTGTGCAACCAAATATTAAGTTTAGGTTGCCAACAATTTTGTCCTGCCCATTTCTGGGGTTTTTATGTTAAATTATGTCCAACTTGCCATTCTTTCTCTATTTTTGTGTTATTTGAATATACACAAAGGAAATAAACATGTGTTTAACAAAACGGTAATTGCAATAATTTTCTGGGAGAAATACTTCATTTTCTGCAACAATTTTAAGGGTACCAACATTTTCGGCCATGACTGCAATTATCAGTTTTATCATAATATAAAAGCCACGTATACAAATACAAAATGATATAATAGATATAATGTTATATGTTGCTACGTTCAATAGCAAACATCCTGAGTGAGCCATATATGTCTACTGTTTGTATGGCCAGATGTGAAGTTCTGCAGTCTTAGGTTGTTCACAGACATCTTAACCTTAAATCTTGACCTATCTCGTCCACAAATGCCTAAATCACACTGCTTGCTTCTGAAGCACTGTCAGCATTTTAAGAAAATGATAAATGAGATATAAGAAAACAATCTGATTCCATGCCACTGGCTTT
>JARQOD010000001.1:126611641-126661917 GCA_033576555.1 Oophaga sylvatica
GGAGTGTATAGACTTGTTTTTACTTGCTAATTTGCTTTTTCAGTCGTCCTGGGCTTATCCTGGTTAAAAATGCATAATCCTTTGCTGGACTCGTCGTCTAGTACTACAGTTAGGTCCATAAATATTTGGACAGAGACAACATTTATCTAATTTTGGTTCTAGACATTACCACAATGAATTTGAAACAAAACAAATCAGATGCAGTTGAAGTTCAGACTTTCAGCTTTCATTTGAGGGTATCCACATTAAAATTGGATGAAGGGTTTAGGAGTTTCAGCTCCTTAACATGTGCCACCCTGTTTTTAAAGGGACCAAAAGTAATTGGACAATTGACTCCAAGGCTATTTCATGGACAGGTGTGGGCAATCCCTTCATTATATCATTCTCAATTAAGCAGATAAAAGGGCTGGTGTTGATTTGAGGTGTGGTGTTTGCATTTGGAAGGTTTAGCTGTGAAGGAAACATGCGGTCAAAGGAGCTCTCCATGCAGGTGAAACAAGCTATCCTTAAGCTGCAAAAAACAGAAAAAACCCATCCGAGAAATTGCTACAACTTTAGGAGTGGCAAAATCTACAGTTTGGTACATTCTGAGAAAGAAAGAAAGCACTGGTGAACTCATCAATGCAAAAAGACCTGGGCGCCCACGGAAGACAACAGTGGTGGATGATCGCAGAATACTCTCCATGGTGAAGAGAAACCCCTTCACAACAGCCAACCAAGTGAACAACACTTTCCAGGAGGTAGGCGTATCAATATCCAAATCTACTCTAAAGAGAAGACTGCATGAAATTAAATACAGAGGGTTCACTGCACGGTGCAAGCCATTCATAAGAATCAAGAATAAAAAGGCTAGGCTGGACTTTGCTAAAAAACATCTAAAAAAGCCAGCACAGTTCTGGAAGAACATTCTTTGGACAGATGAAACCAAGATCAACCTCTACTAGAATGATGGAAAGAGAAAAGTATGGCGAAGGCGTGGTACAGCTCATGATCCAAAGCATACCACATCATCTGTAAAACATGGCGGAAGCAGTGTGATGGCTTGGGCATGCATGGCTGCCAGTGGCACTGGGTCACTAGTGTTTATTGATGATGTGACACAGGACAGAAACAGCCGAATGAATTCTGAGGTATTCAGAGCCATACTGTGTGCTCAGATCCAGCCAAATGCAGCCAAACTGATTGGTCGTCGTTTCATACTACAGATGGACAATGACCCAAAACATAAAGCCAAAGCAACCCAGGAGTTTATTAAAGCAAAGAAGTGGATTATTCTTGAATGGCCAAGTCAGTCACCTGATCTCAACCCAATTGAACATGCATTTCACTTGTTAAACACTAAACTTCAGACAGAAAGGCCCACAAACAAACAACAACTGAAAACCACCGCGGTGAAGGCCTGGCAGAGCATCAAAAAGAAGGAAACACAGTGTCTGGTGATGTCCATGAGTTCAAGACTTCAGGCAGTCATTGCTAACAAAGGGTTTTCAACCAAGTACTAGAAATGAACATTTTATTTACAATTATTTAATCTGTCCAATTACTTTTGGTCCCTTTAAAAACAGGGTGGCACATGTTAAGGAGCTGAAACTCCTAAACCCTTCATCCAATTTTAATGTGGATACCCTCAAATGAAAGCTGAAAGTCTGAACTTCAACTGCATCTGATTTGTTTTGTTTCAAATTCATTGTGGTAATGTCTAGAACCAAAATTAGATAAATGTTGTCTCTGTCCAAATATTTATGGACCTAACTGCATAAGGTCCTGGGTTCAGGGGTGTTATGGTAAATGTTGTAATGTTCACATTGCTGCTGTTGTGTAGAGGGAGCTACCTGAAGCCATTCAGGATTTCTGGAAGGTATTTTCGGAAGTTGAGTCACAAGCTCTATCACCCCATAGAGATTATGATTGCGCTATTGAGTTCATCCCAGGTGCTTCACTCCCTAAGAGTCGTTTGTTTAATCTGACGATTCCCGAGAGGGAGGCCTTAAAGGAATACCTACAGACTAATTTAGCTGCAGGTCATAGAAGACCCTCTAAGTCCCCTGTGGCTGTAGGATTTTTTTTTGTCAAAAAGAAGGATGGGGGCCTTAGGCCCTGTCTGGATTTTCCGGAGATTAATAAGATCACTGTGCGCAATCCTTACCCGTTGCCGCTAATTCCGGATTTGTTTAACCAACTAACCGGAGCTAAGTGGTTCTCTAAAATTGACCTTCGTGGGGCATATAATTTGCTGCGGGTGAAGGAGGACGATGAATAGAAGACAGCCTTTAATACTCCAGAAAGTCATTTTGAGTGTCTTGTGATGCCTTTTGGCCTTACTAATGCGCCTGCATTTTTTCAAAATTTCATTAATGACATTCTGAGGCCGTAGATCGGTAGGAGTGTTATTGTTTATTTGGATGATATTTTGATCTATTCTCCTGATCTGGAGTCACATTGGCAGAGAGTCCGCAAAGTTCTACAAATTTTGATTGAAAACACACTCTTTGCTAAATTGGAGAAGTGTGAGTTTGCGGTACAGAAAATGAGCTTTTTGGGGTACTTTGTCTCCAGTGATGGGTTTGAGATGAATCCGGTGAAGGTTCAGGCAGTACTGGAGTGGCCTAGGCCAGAATGTTTAAAGTCGGTTCAGAAATTTTTAGGGTTTGCTAATTATTATAGAAAATTCATAAATAATTTTTCTGTTATCGCTAAACCTATAACTGATCTCACCAAGAAGGCTTCTAATACTGTCAAAAGGTCCACTCAGGCTGTTAAGGCTTTTGGGCATCTCAAGGAAAGGTTTAGCTCTGCTCCTGTTTTGAGCCAGACAGATGAGACCAAGCCATTTCTGGTAGAGGTCGATGCCTCATTAGTAGGGGTGGGGGCAGTTTTGTCCCAGGAGGGAGGGGATGAGGTGCATCCCTGTACTTTCTTTTCTAAAAAAATCTTCGGAGACTGATGCTCAACTATGATGATGGGAACCGAGAGTTGCTGGCTATTAAACTCGCGTTTGAGCATTGGCAACATTTTTGGAGGGGCTAGACATCCGATACAGGTTTTACTGATCATAAGAATTTGATATATCTGGATGCTGCTAATGTTTAAATGACCGTCAAGCTAGGTGGGCACTGTTTTTGCCCTGTTCCATTTCTCTGTAACATATATCCCTGGGACAAAGAAAGTTAAAGATGATGCTTTATCTCATAGTTTCTCTCCAGCAGTTGATACTGGCAAGGTAGAATGCATTTTGCATAGAGGGGTGGTGGTGGCAGCATTGGGTTATGAGTTGGAGAATAGCATCCTAGAGGCCCAGAACGCTGCACCAACAAACACTCCATATAGAGCTTTGTTTGCTGAATGTCATGAGTCTCGGTTGGTGGGTCATCCAGGGATTTAGGAAACTAGAAAGTCGATCGGTCAAAGTTTCTGGTGGCAAAGAGAAATCATCAAGTGGGTGCGTCAGTGTATTGTGTGTGCTCGGTCGAAGGCCTTACATGCCCCGGCTGCAGGGTTGCTGTTCCCTGTAACGAATGGAAGTAGAGGCAGAGATGGTGAAGTTCACATTCGTCTTTATTTTTTAATGTGGAACCTCGAGACCGCGGTCCGGGGGGCTCCGAAGGGGCGTGACTAGTGAGCCCCGGGTACCCGTAGTAAGGCCCTTCGAACAGGACCAGAATGGAATACCCGGAGGACACAGGTGCTACCTCCAGTTAGACCCCAGACACGTGGCAGCTGTCCCAGAGGGACCAAAAGGGGTAACAGGTAAAATAGCAGAAACTGTGGAGGTTAGACAGAGATGAGGGAGGTCCTGGTCCAGAGTGGATGGTAGCAGGCTGGCTCCAGTGACCTTGTCACAGTCCACGGATACGGATGGCTGATGGCGGAACGGGATGACACTTGCGCCAGTAATAACCGAGATTGTCAGAGTTAGCCGGACACAGGATACCAATGATCTGAGGAGACAAATAGAATGAGCGAAGCACAGAGACTGCTAACGCAGCGCAGAGAGATCAGAATCAGAACTGGATGTAGCAATGATAGAAACACATTGCTCCGACACTCTCCTTATGGAGGAGTGACCAGATATAGTAATGAGTGCGCTGCCATTGGTTAATTGACATTTTCAAAAATGCACGCTGCTCCTTTAAGAGAGACGGTGGGCGCGGCCCCACATCCTAAGCAATCTTCCTGGAGGCCTGCTAGCAGCGTGCCATGAACTGGGAGAGCAAGCAGGACGCTGAGAAGCAAATGGAGCAGGGGACTTCAGCCTGCGCACAGACTGCTGCAAAGGGACAGCTGGAGGAGCAGAAGGTAAGAGACCAGGAGGGAGTGCAGAGCCAGCACGGGGACCGAGTGTAACAGTATCCCCCTCTTCACCCCTCTCTTTTTCAAGCCTGCATGAAATTTTTTAAGAAGAGGAGCCTGGATGTTCTCTTTAGGCTCCCAAGACCTCTCCTCAGGACCAAAACCTTTCCAGTCCACCAGGTAATAGGTCCTACCTCTTACTTTCTTAGTGGCCAAGATATGTTTTACCTCAAAAACATCATCCTCAGAAACCGGATCTGGAGTGGTACCCGGGTCCTTAAAAAAGGAGCTCAACACTACTGGCTTGAGGAGGGAAACATGAAAGGAGTTAGGCACACATAGAGAATTAGGCAATTTCAGTTTGTAAGAGACCGGGTTGATTTGTCTCAATACTTCAAAGGGACCAATGAAACGGGGACCCAATTTGTACAACGGTAACTTCAAACGGATGTACTTGGAGGAGAGCCATACCTTGTCTCCGGGACGAAAGATGGGAGCCTCCAAGCGTCTTTTGTCCGCATGCCTTTTCATACGTTGAGAGGCTTTCTCCAAAGCAGTCTTGGTATCTTTCCAAATGTTCGAGAAATCTTTAGACAAGGTATCTGCTGCCGGAACACCAGACGATCCAGAGATAGGAAGAGAAATTCTGGGTTCAAGTACAAACACAATCTAAAAGGGAGATTTTCCAGAAGATTCACTTACTTGGTTGTTGTAGGAGAATTCCGCCCAAGGCAGTAGTTCTACCCAGTCGTTATGATGAGCATTGACGAAGTGACGCAGGTATCCAGCCAGGATTTGATTGATCCTCTCCACTTGCCCATTGGACTGGGGATGGTATGCCGAAAAAAAATCTAGTTCTATTTTTACCATTTTACAGACTGCTTTCCAGAACTTAGAGGTGAACTGGACGCCCCTGTCGGACACGATGTGGAGAGGAAATCCATGTAGACGGAAGATGTGCTGAATGAAGTGAGCGGCCAGTTCTGGAGCAGACGGGAGACCAGATAGCGGAACGAAGTGAGCCATTTTAGAGAACCGGTACACCACAACCCATACCACTGAGCAGCCAGAAGAAATGGGAAGATCCGTGATGAAATCCATTGCGATGTGCTGCCAGGGAGTGGACGGAATCGGAAGAGGCAGAAGCCTGCCGGCTGATAGATGTTTATCAGTCTTGTTACGGGCACATGAAGGACAGGCTGCGACGAACTCCTGGATATCATTGCCCATGGTAGGCCACCAGTAGTAACGGGAGATGAGTTGCTGAGTCTTTTTCTGACCGGCATGGCCAGCCAACTTAGAAGAATGACCCCACCGCAGGACACGATTACGTTCAGAAGCGGACACGAGAGTCTTCCCTGGAGGAAGCCTGGCAAGATCAGTGGAGGCAACATAGACTAACCTAGAAGGTTCAATAATGTGCTGAGGTTATTCGTCCAGTTCAGGAGGCAAAAAGGCTCTGGAGAGTGCATCTGCCTTGATGTTCTTGTCAGCTGGGTGGAAATGAAGGACAAAATTGAAACGAGCAAAAAACAATGCCCAGCGGGCCTGACGGGATTCAGCCTTAGAGCAGATTGGAGATAGGCAAGGTTTTTATGATCGGTGAATATGACTACCTGGTGATGAGCTCCCTCAAGAAGATGTCTCCATTCTTGCAGAGCCAATTTGATAGCCAACAGTTCACGATCTCCAACAGAGTAGTTCCTTTCTGCAGGAGAAAAAAACATTGAAAAAAAACCACAATAGATCATCCGCCCGGTAGATGACTTCTGGGTGAGAACTGCTCCTGCACCTATGGAAGAAGCGTCTACCTCAAGAAAAAATTGCTCATTAGAATTTGGACGATGGAGAACAGGTGCGGAAGTGAAGGCTTTTTTGAGAGAAACAAAGGCCTCTTCTGCCTCGGAGGACCATTCCTTAGAGTTTACACCTTTCCGGGTTAAGGCTGTGAGAGGAGCCACTCGGGTGGAAAAGTGTGGAATGAATTGCCGGTAGTAGTTGGCGAACCCCAGGAAACGTATAGCTTTTAGCCCAGACGGACGAGGCCACTTGAGGACAGCAGAAAACTTCTCCGGGTCCATTTTTAATCCTGTGGAAGATACAATGTACCCAAGGAAAGGCAAAGAAGACTGCTCAAAGAGGCATTTCTCATATTTGGCATATAGCCTGTTCTCTCTCAGTCTTTGTAAGACCAGGCGTACTTGCCTCCGGTGTGAGGCCAAGTCGGCAGAGAAAATCAAAATATCGTCCAGGTAGACAATGACACAAGTATAGAGCAGGTCCCTGAAAATGTCATTAACAAATTCCTGAAAGACCGCAGGTGCATTGCTTAGGCCAAATGGCATTACCAGGTGTTCGTAGTGGCCATCACGGGTGTTGAAGGCTGTTTTCCATTCTCCTTCTTCTCTGATTCTGATCAGGTTGTAGCCCCTTTGAGATCCAATTTGGTGAAGATCTTGGCCACTCGGAGACAATCAAACAGCTCTGAAATAAGAGGTAATGGATACCTGTTTTTTACTGTGATCTGGTTTAGACCCCGGTAGTCGATACAGGGCCGCAAGGATCCATCCTTCTTCACAAAGAAGAATCCAGCTCCTGCCGGTGAGGATGACTTTCGGATAAATCCTCTTGCCAGATTATCTTGGATGTAGTCCGACATAGCCTGAGTCTCTGCCTGAGAAAGAGGATAAACTCTCCCGCGAGGAGGAGATGCTCCAGGAAGAAGCTCTATCTGACAGTCATATGACCTGTGTGGAGGTAGCCTCTCAGCCTCCTTTTTCCCAAAGATGTCAGAGAAGGACCAATAGGAGGAAGGCAACCCTGGCAGGGTATCAGGCTGGACTGGAGGCAAAACAGGTTGAATCCGGGTTAAGCAACGATTCATGCAGGTATCTCCCCAACGCAGAACTTCTCCAGTTCTCCAATTTAGGACAGGTTCATGCATCTGAAGCCAAGGTAAACCTAAAAGAAAGGGATGAGACAAACCAGGATATACATAAAATCGGATTAGTTCAGCATGCATTAGACCTACCCGGAGTTCCACCAACTCGGTTTGAAACTGGACGGGCTCGGTCAGTGGTTTGCCATCTACGGCGGTCACCCGCAACGGATCAGGAAGACGCAGGACTGGTAAGCGGTAACGATCCACAACCGCCTGCTGGATGAAGTTCCCTGCAGCTCCAGAATCCAGTAGACAATGTTCGGAGAATTTTATTGCTCCGTAGGACACTGAGACCGAGACTTGTAATGAGGGAGAGGACTGTTCTCTACCTAGGTTGGCCCCTCCTACCGAACCTAGGCACTGGAGTTTCCCGACTTCTTTGGACAGAAATGGATCAGATGCTCAGAACTACCGCAGTAGTAACAACTTCCCTCCTTGCGATGCGCCTCTTGGCGGCGGGTGGCCAAACTTACACGATCTACCTCCATGGCCTCGGGGAGGAAGGCGAGGTACCTGTTTTGAACAAACTAGAGTCCAGGTGATAGGACCTTTTGTCCCGCTTGATCTCCATGGAACGCTCCTGAAAACGCAGGTCAATTCGGGTTGCCAAGGATATTAGCTCTTCCAAGATGGTAGGTCTGTCCTGTCCCGCCAGCTCATCCTTGATTCTTCCGGATAGGCCTTCCCAGAAGTTAGGTACCAAGGCCTCATTGTTCCACGACAATTCAGATGAGAGGGTGCGGAATTTAACAGCATACTGAGCCACCGTGAGAGTTCCTTGGCGCAGGCGAAGCAAGGCTGAAGCGGTCGAAGTGGTGTGACCAGGTTCATCGAAGGTCCTGCGAAAAGTCTCTAGGAAAGATTGAAGATCATTAACCAGCGGGTTACCTCTCCCATAGCGGGTTTAGCCAGGCGAGGGCCTCTCCTCCCAGATGTGACATGATGAAGCCCACCTTGGCTCGGTCATAAGCAAACATATGCCCCAAGATTTCGAAGTGTAGAGTGCACTGATTGAGAAAACCCCGACACTGAGTAGGATCACCCTGGAAGTGGGTAGGAGCCGCCAGGCGGGGACCTTTACTTGCCATGGGAACTGGTACCTGAGTGCTGATAGATGAGTCAGGTGCAGATGAGGACACCAAGGAATCCTTGAGGGTAGACAAGTTGCGTAGATTAGTCGTGATCTTGTCCTGTTGAACTCCTAAACGGGCCATCTCCTGGCACAGTTCCATGGTCGGAGGTCTCTGGGATCCAGTGGGTTCCATGACCGGAGCAATCTGTAACGAATGGAAGAGGAGGCAGAGATGGTGACGTTCACATTCGTCTTTATTTTTTAATGTGGAACCTCGAGACCGCGGTCCGGGGGGCTCCGAAGGGGGAGTGACAAGTGAGCCCCAGGTACCCGTAGTAAGGCCCCTCGAACAGGACCAGAATGGAATACCCGGAGGACACAGGTGCTACCTCCAGTTAGACCCCGGACACGTGGCAGCTGTCCCAGAGGGACCAAAAGGGGTAACAGGTAAAATAGCAGAAACCGTGGAGGTTAGACAGAGATGAGGGAGGTCCTGGTCCAGAGTGGATGGTAGCAGGCTGGCTCCAGTGACCTTGTCACAGTCCACGGATACGGATGGCTGATGGCGGAACGGGATGACACTTGCGCCAGTAATAACTGAGATTGTCAGAGTTAGCCGGACACAGGATACCAATGATCTGAGGAGACAAATAGAATGAACGAAGCACAGAGACTGCTAACGCAGCGCAGAGAGATCAGAGTCAGAACCGGATAGTAATGAGTGCGCTGCCATTGTTTAATTGACATTTTCAAAAAATGCACGCTGCCCCTTTAAGAGAGACGGTGGGCGCGGCCCCGCTTCCTAAGCAATCTTCCTGGAGGCCTGCTGACAGCGTGCCAGGAACTGGGAGAGCAAGCAGGACACTGAGAAGCAGATGGAGCAGGGGACTTCAGCCTGCGCATAGACTGCTGCAAAGGGACAGCTGGAGGAGCAGAAGGTAAGAGACCAGGAGGGAGTGCAGAGCCAGCACGGAGACCAAGTGTAACATTCCCTTTGAAGGTTCCTAGTTCGCCATGGACGCATCTTGCTATAGATTTTATCACTGATCTGCCGGTCTCTGAGGGTTTTTCTGTCATCTGGGTTGTTGTGGACCGGTTTAGCAAGATGTGTCATCTGGTCCCGTTTAATAAATTACCCTGCGCCAAGACTCTAGCTAAGGCATTTGTGAAAGAGATTGTCAGGCTCCATGGTGTTCCCACGGACATTGCTTCCGATAGAGGACCACTGTTTGTGGCTTGCTTTTGGCATGCTTTTTGTGACAGATCAAAGGTTCATTTGTCATTTTCGTCAGGTTATCATCCGGAGTCCAATGGACAGACCGAAAGGAAGAACCAGGACGTCAAGCAGTTTTTGAGATGTTTTGTAGCAGACAATCAGGAGATGAGGTAGGAATATCTACCACTAGCTGACTTTGCTCTTAATAATCATACGTCTTCCTCGGGTGGGTGTTCTCCTTTTTTTTGCTGTACAGGGAGGCATCCATCTTTTGGTCCATTTTCAAAGATTGGGGCCTGAGGAGAGATTTCTGGAAATTTGGAAAGGGTTTGGACCAGTGTATGCCATAATCTGAAAGAGGCGAATAGGAGGTCAAAGAAATATTTTGACAAGAAAAGAAGGGAGGCGTTGTTTGCAGTTGAGGACATGGTCTGGTTGTCCTCTAGGAATCTGCGTTTTAAGATCCCTTCTAAAAAACTGGGGCCTAAGTTTGTAGGACCCTTAAAGTGGTTCAGGTTGTCATCTCGGCAGCGGTGAGATTAGACATCCCCTCGTGCTGGAGAATTAATTCAGTTTTTCATGTATCTTCATTGAAGAAAGTTGACAAGCCAGATAAGGAGGCAATGCCAACTGTTCCTCCAGTTGATGAGGATGGCGAATTTGAGATTTCACGCATTTTAGATTCCAGGTGGCACAGAGGAAAGTTGCAGTATCTCCTTTCCTGGAAGGGTTTCGGTCCCAAGGATAATTCCTGGGTGAAAGCTGAGGACATCTCGGCCTCAAGGCTGATTAAGGCTTTTCACAGGAGATTTCCGAATAAGGCTCGGCCAAGAGGAACCAGAAGATCCTCGTAAAAAGGGAGGTATAGTTAGAATCTATTTAGTTTTGACCATCCACCATCTTGTTTTGGTTTTCTGGTTGCTGATCTTTTTCCCCTGGTGCTGGGTTTGTCTAAGGTCAGGTGATTGTATCACCCTTTATTACCCAGCACCTGACTCCCAGTCCTTGCTGGACAAGAGTGTTTATCAGCTAGAGTTCTGGCTAGGTGCTTTGATAGCTTTCTATGTTTGATATTGTGCTGTTCTGGGATCTCTAGTTCTGCCTGCTTTGTTTTTTGGTTTTCCTTTAGTTTCTGCAGCTTCCTCTATTTTCCTACTATGAGGTTACCTGTTTTTGTTCTCAGTCCCTAGATCTTTCAGGGATACCCTTCCCCACCTTTAGGTCTTCATTTGAGTTTTGCCTAGGAAACGTCGGTGGTTCTATTCACAAGGAATAGGTGGCCCACTCCATCATAGGGCTTCAGCCTTGTCCTATTACAGGGTCAGCTTCTCCCCCTTCTGCCCTAGTCCTGAGTTACAGATCCGTAACAGATGTTACCTTTAGTAGCCATTCAAACCCATTTGTGTCAACTTCTGTACTTCAGGCCAAAATCACCAGGGTATGTAAACTTTTGATCAAGTTCATTTGGATGTTTTAGGTTGTTATTATGATTTAAATAGAGAAAACACAGTAGCTTGACAATAAATGGCTTCACCTAACCACTAACCATGAGTGGAGAAAACGTTTCGGTGTTAACATTCATATTCTTTGAAAAAGACCAAGAAAGCAAAAATTCTGCCGGGGTATGTAGACTTTTGAGCACTACTGTATACAGGAGCTCTGGAATGAAAGCAAGCAGAACATTAGGGCTGCGGTATCAGCGGGCTGTAGGCACATGCAGGATTTGGAGATCGCACATGTTGACGTTGACCCCTGCGGAGACGCTCAGGCCGCAGCAGAAGGGGCTGTTCTGGTGTTTTCTATTGGTAGCTGTGCTTTTAATAAGGCAGCCAGGCAGCATTGTAAGCTATTTACCTGCAGATTTACATATATTCTCAGTTAAATAGCATTTATTGAGGTGATCGGTTCTCTTTAACAAGTCAGAATAATTTTTTCATGTTCATTGAATGTAAATCCCTAATGCCTACTTTCTTTGTAGATGGATGTGCAATAAATCTAAAGACAAACATCCACCAGCAGTTATTTCTATCAAGTAAAAGAATATAAAACTGCATGAAGTCTAGTACACCTAAGTGAGTTACTCTTTCAAAGAGTATTTAAACTACAGAACCATGGAGAAAAATATATTGTTCATCCTTATATTTTGAGAAATGTCTTTACACCAGCAAAGTATATCTAGTATTTAATCTTTTTAATTAAGTGTTGTCCTACTAAAATAATGGCATTTGACAAGGATGTCCAACAGGTTACCAAACAATGCGAGTCATGGCCATTAGTGCATTGAACTACAACATAGTCCTATTCAAGAGAAAAGTGTGTTCATGCAGCAGATGATATATCCAAACAAAAAGATCTAAAACTTCACATTAATTAAGATAAACATTAAAACTGGGAAAACATAAAAAGTCTTGCCTACATTTTTCGAGGAAAAAACGCTCTTAATCTCTAAGTGACCTACACAATTTTGACCTTAACAAATAAGCCAAATTTTGCAATTCTGACCACTGTCACTTTATATGGTAAAACCCCAGAAGGTTTCAATGGATCACACTGATTCTGAGTCTGTTTTTAATGAAATATTGTACTTCATGTTAGTGGTAAAACGTCTTTGATATGACTTGTGTTAACTTGTGAAAAAATTAAATTTGGTGAAAATTTGGAAAATTTAGCACTTTTCAAACTTTCAATTATTATGCTTTTATATTAGAGAGTTATGTCACACAAAATAATAAATAAATAACATTTCCCACATGTTTACTTTACATCAGCACAATTTTTCAAACAATTTTTCTTTTGTTAGAAAGTTATAAGGGTTAAAAGTTGACCAGCGATTTCTCATTTTCCAACAAAATTTACAAAACCATTTATTTAGGGACCACATCACATTTGAAGTGACTTTGAGAGGTCTACATGACAGAAAATACCCAAAATGACACCAGTCTAAAAACTTCATGCCTCAACGTGTTCAAAACCACATTCAAGAAGTTTATTAACACTAGAACTACTGATGGAGTCATTTTGACTCCTTTCGTTTTTTATTTCTCTTCTGTGACTACATTTTTCAGAATTCCGGCTTGAAACTCGGTGACTTTTCCTCAAATATGATGTGAAAAAAGATTTTGTGAGAATAAATAATTTTGGTGAAAAATTTGCGCGTTTTTTTCAAAATTTACCAAGAACTACTGAAGGGAGTCATTTTGACTCCCTACTATATTTTGAGGTCCTTTTGTCACTAAATGTTGCTATAAAGTTTTGTGCATAATTTTTTCACTCTGTCTTATTTACCCTGATGTTCATATAGATGTAGTTCAATTTACATGTCAACTTTTCACATTTTCCTTGTGTTTTACCTGCTTGTATTACTGTGTAATGCTGAACAAAATAGCTTGTTTACTCTAGGCTCTTATCTTATGCTAATTTTTGATTCATATATATTGACACATATAAAGAACTGTTCGCTTGCAGAAGCATGCAGGAACAATAATTTACAGTTTACTCTATCTGATGAGGAGCTAGATGCATTCATTGCGATATTCTATGCTCGTGGAATATCTGGCACGAACCGTCACTCGATTAGCAGTATTTGGTGTAATGACTGGGGAATACCGTTTTGCAAAGCGACAATGTCTAGGGACCGCTTTGTTGAAATTATGAGGTTTCTCAGATTTGATGAGAAATCTACTAGATCGGAGAGACTGCAAACGGACAAGTTTGCTCTATTTTCTACTGTGTGGGACAGGTTTATTGAAAATTGTATTGCGTGTTACAAACCTGGCCCATACATAACGGTGGATGAGCAACTTTTCCCAAGCAAAACTAGGTGTCCATTCACGCAGTACATGCCTTCCAAACCAGATAAATATGGCCACAAATATTGGCTAGCTGTTGATAAGGAGAGCAAATATCTGGCAAATGGCTTCCCTTATCTAGGCAAAGATGACACACGCCGTGCTGAGGACCGTTTAGCTGACCATGTGGTAATGAAGTTATTGGTCCCGTTTTTGAAAAAAGGTCGCAATGTTACAACCGATAATTATTTTACTTCAGTAAAATTAGCTAAACAGCTAAAAAGCAAAGGAACAACCATCGTGGGAACACTGAACAAGATAAGGCGAGAAGTGCCTAAAGAAATAAAATCCATGAAAGAGGAATTGTACAACACTAAAGTGTTTAGAAATGAAGACAATTTTACACTTACAGTATATCAAGGAAAGCCCAACAAAAATGTTGTCATTTTGAGTTCCGTCCATCCAGATGTTGTTGTTGCGTCTGATTCCGCTAAAAAAACTCCAGAAACGGTAAAGTTTTACAATGAAACAAAATATGGAGTAGATGTAGTGGATCAGATGGCACGAAAATATACCACACGAACATGCACAAGGAGATGGCCTGTTCATGCATTTGAAAATGCCTTAGACTTTGCGGGTATAAATGCATGGATAATATTCAATGAGATAACCCACCAAAAAATGTCACGCAAGGCATTTTTGCAAACGCTTGTGAGAGAGTTGAGTGGTCCTTATGTCACAGATAGGGAAAAGGGTTCCACGTCCCAAGTTTCTACATGCTCAGAAGTGATGGTTCAAACAAAATTTTGCCAGATCAAAGAAAAGTGCAAGAAAAATAGATCTGTCGGCAATTGTAAGACTTGTGGTAAGTCTTTGTATGGGCAATGTACTGCCATAAATCAAAGGCAATGCCTAAAATGCGAAACACCAAATGTTTAGAAGGTGAATTCTGCGCCATATTTTCATTTTTATGCTCCTCCACCTACATTTTCTCTGCTTTTTGTTCTTCAGTTGTTGTTTATATGTGTGCACTTGAATAAAAAAAAATGTTTGAAAAACGTCTATTATAATTATTGTTATTTTCTGTAGAAAAATAAGAAAAGCAGAAAAAAAACAATCAAAAGCATTACTGTTGGATCTCACAATAATAATACATTACAAAAAATATAATTATTAATAAATAACCACAAATGAAACTCTAAAAATAAACGAAAACAAGCACGGAGTCAAAATGACTCCTTTCAGTAGTTCTAGGCGGGGTCACGAGTCCAGTAGTCCTAGTGTTAACCCTTCATGTGCTTCACAGGAACTGAGGCAATGTGGAAGGAAAAAATGAACATTTAACTTTTATTCACAAAAGTTTTACTTATTTTTTCTTATTTTCACAAGTGTAACGATAAAATTGACCTAGACATTTATTGTGCAATTTCTCATGAGTATGCCGATATCCCATATGTGGGGGAAAACACTTTTTGGGTGCACGGCAGGACTCAGAAGAGAAGGAAGACCGTTTGAGTTTTTGAATGCAAAATTGTCTTGAATCGAGAGCGGATACCATGTGGTGAAACCCTCGCACACATGACCTCATTTTGGAAACTACACCCCTCAATGATTTTATCCAGGGTTATAGTGAGCATTTTAAACCCACAGGTACAACACAGAATTTGAGAATAATAGGTCGTAATGTTGAAAAGTTTCATTTTTTTCACAAAAATCTTGCTTTTGCCACAATTTTTTCAGTTTTGCCAGAGATAACACCAAAAACTGGACCCCATAATTTGTTACTCACTTTCTTATGAGTGCAGCAATACCCCACATGTAGTCAAAACGTTCTGTTTGGACAAACAGCAAAGTTCGGAGTGGAATGAAGGCGTACAATGTGAATTTTGAAACACAAATTTGGCTCTATTTAGAATAGATTGTCATATTTTTTGTAAATTATACCCTCTAATCTAGCCCTAAGGTTATTAGAGCACTGGAGGGTCTGCAATACCAAGACAGGCTATTATATTTGGGGTTATTTAGTTTGGAAAAACGAAGGCTTAAGGGTGATATTACAATGCATAAATATATGAGGGGACAGTACAGAGACCTTTCTAGTGATCTTTTTACCCTTAAGCCTGTGACGGGGACAAGGGGGCATCCTCTACGTCTGGAGGAAAGAAGGTTTAGTCATATTCAGCTCTCCACTCTCCTGTCAAGATCACACCTCACCACTTGCGCGCTTGACCCACTCCCGTCCCACCTCATCCCTAACCTTGCCACAGTCTTCATCCCTACTCTCACACACCTCTTCAACCTTTCACTTACAAATGGTGTCTTTCCTTCATCCTTCAAACATGCTTCAATCACCCCGATCCTCATAAAAGCCCTCCCTCGACCCATCCTCAGCGTCTAGCTATCGCCCGATATCTCTTCTCCCCTTCGCCTCAAAACTACTGGAACAGCATGTATATCTTGAACTGTCCTCCCACCTTTCCTCCTGCTCCCTCTTTGACCGGTTACAATCAGGCTTTCGACCGCATCACTCAACTGAAACTGCCCTAACTAAAGTCACTAACGACCTGCTAACTGCCAAGAGCAAGCGACACTACTCTGTCCTCCTTCTCCTGGACCTGTCTTCTGCCTTAGACACCGTAGACCATTCCCTCCTCCTACAGATTCTCTCATCTCTTGGCATCACAGACTTGGCCCTATCCTGGATCTCATCATACCTAACAGACCGAACATTTAGTGTCTCCCTCTCACACACCACCTCCTCACCTCGCCCCCTGTCTGTCGGTGTTCCCCAAGGCTCAGTCATAGGACCCCTACTCTTCTCCATCTACACCTTCGGCCTGGGACAGCTCATAGAATCCCACGGCTTGCAGTATCACCTCTACGCCGATGACACGCAGATCTACCTATCTGGACCTGACCTCACCTCCCTACTGACCAAAATCCCACAGTGTCTGTCTGCTATCTCAGCCTTCTTTTCTGCTCGCTTTCTCAAACTGAACATGGACAAAACAGAATTCATCATCTTTCCCCCACCTCATTCTACCCCTCCACCAGGCCTATCCATCAATGTCAATGGCTGCTCGCTTTCCCCAGTCCCACATGCTCGGTGCCTTGGGGTGATCATCGACTCTGCCCTCTCTTTCAAACCACATATCCAAGCCCTCGCCACCTCCTGCCGCCTCAAACTCAAAAATATTTCCCGGATCCGCTCATTCCTCAACCATGAAACCACAAAAACACTAGTGCACGCCCTTATTATCTCCCGCCTCGACTACTGCAACCTCCTACTGTCTGGCCTCCCCTCTAGCACTCTGGCACCACTCCAGTCCATCCTACACTCTGCTGCACGACTAATCCACCTGTCTTCCCGCTATTCCCCTGCCTCCCCACTATGCCAGGCCCTTCACTGGCTTCCTATTGCCCAGAGGCTCCAGTTCAAAACCTTAACCATGACATACAAAGCCATCCACAACCTTTCTCCTCCATACATCTGTGACATGGTCTCCCGCTACCTACCCACACGCAACCTTCGATCCTCTCAAGATCTCCTTCTCGACTCCCCCCTCATCTCTTCTTCCCACAACCGCATACAAGACTTCTCCCGGGCTTCCCCCATACTCTGGAACTCTCTGCCGCAAAACATCAGACTTTCACCAACAACGGAGACCTTCAAGAAAAACCTGAAGACCCACCTGTTCCGACAAGCCTACAACCTGCAATGATCCTCAGTGTACTGAACCATCGCACAACCAGCTCTACCCTCTCCTAGTGTATTCTCACCCATCCCTGTAGACTGTGAGCCCTCGCGGGCAGGGTCCTCTCTCCTTCTGTACTTATGCGTCCCTTGTCTAGCACATGTTTATTGTATCTGTCTATATTTTTCCCCTTTTCATATGTAAAGCGCCATGGAATAAATGGCGCTATATAAATATATAATAATAATAATAATAATTCACAGATGCGGATTCTTTACTGTAAGAGCAGTGAGACTATGGAACTCTCTGCTGTATGATGTTGTAATGAGTGATTCATTACTAAAATTTAAGAAGGGACTGGATGCCTTTCTTGAAAAGCATAATGTTACAGGGTATTTATACTAGATTCTTTGATAGAACGTTGATCCAGGGAACTAGTCTGATTGCCGTATGTGGAGTCGAGAAGGAATTTTTTTCCCCAATGTGGAGCTTATTGTTTGCCGCATGGTATTTTTTTGCCTTCCTCTGGATCAAAATTTTAGGGCATGTTAGGTTAGGATATGGGTTGAACTAGATGGACTTAAAGTCTTCCTTCAACCTTAATAACTATGTTACTATGTTACTATGTAATCTATTTATCTAGGCATGTAGTGAGTAGTGGCACCATTTTGTGCAGTTGACGCAACACAAGTTTGAAAATTTACAATTTGCATTTTTTTCATTCTCTTTTATGATTCTTTTTTGTATGTTCTGAGAAGCACACCTCAAATTTGATTGTATTAGTTTTTCAGTGTTTAAAATACATCCAATATTGCACCAATGTGAGCACTGGACACATGGCTGTGCCTATAATAATAGATAGCACACCATTTGGTCTTTAGGGTAAAATTGAAGAAATTCCAGGACCAATTCAAAGTTTACAGAGACATTGAGCTTCCAACCAAGAAAACCCTTCCAGGAATTATTACTCACAGTGGGAGTTGAACCCCTAAAAACACATTTGCTGATTATATAACTTGGTCTTGCTAACAAAACAGTTGTATTGCAATTGCGTATATTGTAGCAGGAAGAATAAACTGTACTAGAATGAAGACCAAAATGTGGATGAAAATACAGCCAACTATGTGGCAGACCTGCGTTTGTTCCAAAGAAGAAAGAACACCAGCAAGGCTGTTACACCCGGTCCCAGCGCTGCCTCTGCACTCCGTTCTGCTCACTCACCTGTTCCTCGGGCTGTCCCTCTGCGGCGGTCTGTGCGTGGGCTGGGGTCTCCTGTCCCATCTGCTCTCCGGCGTCCTGAGTCCTTCTCCACTTCCTGGCACGCTGCTGGCAGGCCTCCAGACAGTCGGCTTAGGACGCGAGGCCGCGCCCACCGCCTCTCTTAAAGGGGCAGCGTGCATCTTTTGAAATAGCTAATTATCCAATGGCTGCGCACTCAGTACTATATCTGGTCACTCCACCATTAGGGGAGTGCCGGAGCAACGTGTTCTATCATTGCTACATAAGGTTCTGTGCCTGTTCTGTCTGCGCTGCGTCTGCAGTCTCTGTGCTTCGCTGATACTGTTTGTCTCCTCAGATCATTGCTAACCCGTATCTGGCTAATCTGGACAATCTCGGCTATTACTGGCGCAAGTGTCATCCCGTTCCGCCATCAGCCATCCGTACCCGTGGACCGTGACAAGGTCACTGAAGCCAGCCTTCTACCATCCGTTCTGGACCAGGATCTTACCCTTCTCCGTCAAGAACTTTCCACGGACTCTGTAATACCTGTTACCCTTTTGGTCCCTCTGGGACAGCTGCCACGTGTCCGGGGTCTAACTGGAGGTAGCACCTGTGTCCTCCGGGTATTCCATTCTGGTCCTGTTCGAGGGGCCTTACTACGGGTACCCGGGGCTCACTAGTTACGCCCCCTTCGGAGCCCCCCGGACCGCGGTCTCGAGGTTCCACATTAAAAAATAAAAACGAATGTGAACTTCACCACCTCTGCCTCTGCTTCTATTCGTTACAGATTGCTCCGGCCATGGAACCCGCTGGATCCCAGAGACCTCCGACCACGGATCTGTGCCAGGAGGTGGCCCGTTTGGGAGTTCAACAGGACAAGATCACGACTTATCTACGCAGCTTGTCTACCCGCATGGATTCCCTAGGGTCCTCGTCTGCACCTGACTCTTCTATCAATAATCAGGTACCAGTTCCCATGGCAAATCAAGGTCCCCGTCTGGCGGCTCCTACCCGTTTCCAGGGTGATCATACTCTGTGTCGGGGTTTCCTCAATCAGTGCACTCTACACTTCGAAATCTTGGGGCATATGTTTGCTTCTGACCAAGCCAAGGTGGGCTTCATCATGTCACACCTGGGAGGAGAAGCCCTCGCCTGGCTAAACCCGCTATGGGAGAGAGGGGATCCGGTGGTTAACGATCTTCAATCTTTCCTAGAGGCTTTTCGCAGGACTTTCGATGAACCTGGTCGTACCACTTCGACTGCATCAGCTCTGCTCCGTCTGCGCCAAGGTACTCTCACGGTAGCTCAGTATGCTGTTAAATTCCGCACCCTCTCGTCTGAATTATCGTGGAACAATGAGGCCCTGGTTGCTAACTTCTGGGAAGGCCTATCCGGAAGAATCAAGGATGAGCTGGCGGGACGGGACAGACCTACTCTCTTGGAAGAGCTAATATCCTTGGCAACCCGAATTGACCTGCGTTTTCAGGAGCGCTCCATGGAGATCAAGCGGGACAAAAGGCCCTATCACCTGGACTCTAGTTTGTACAAAACAGGTACTTCACCCTCCGCCTCCGAGGCCATGGAGGTGGACCATGTAAGTTTGGCCACCCGCCGCCGGGAGGCACGTCGCAAGGAGGGAAGTTGTTACTACTGCGGTAGTTCTGAACATTTGATTCATTTCTGTTCTAAAAAGTCGGGAAACTCCAGTGCCTAGGTCCGGTAGGAGGGGCCAACCTAGGTAAAGAGCAGTCCTCTCCCTCTTTACACATCTCTGTCACCGTGTCCTATGGAGCAATAAAATTCTCCGAACACTGTCTACTGGATTCTGGAGCTGCAAGGAACTTCATCCAGCAGGCGGTTGTGGATCATTACCGCTTACCAGTCCAGCGTCTTCCTGATCCGTTACAGGTGTCCGCCGTGGATGGCAAACCGCTGACCAAGCCCGTCCAGTTTCAAACCGAGTTGGTGGAACTCCGGTAGGTCTAATGCATACTGAACGAATGCGATTTTATGTATATCCTGGTTTATCCCATCCCATGCTTCTAGGTTTACCTTGGCTCCAGATGCATGAACCAGTCCTTAATTGGAAAACTGGAGAAGTTCTGCGTTGGGGAGATACCTGCATGAATCGTTGCTTAACCCGGATTCAACCTGTTTTGCCTCCAGTCCAGCCTGATACCCTGCCAGGGTTGCCTTCCGCCTATTGGTCCTTCTCTGACGTCTTTTGGGAAAAAAGAGGCTGAGAGACTACCTCCACACAGGTCGTATGACTGTCAGATAGAGCTTCTTCCAGGAGCATCACCCCCTCGCGGGAGAGTTTATCCTCTTTCACAGGCAGAGACTCAGGCCATGTCGGACTACATTCAAGAGAATTTGGCTAGAGGATTTATCCGAAAGTCATCGTCACCGGCAGGAGCTGGATTCTTCTTTGTGAAGAAAAAGGACGGATCCTTGCGGCCCTGCATTGACTATCGGGGTCTAAATCAAATCACGGTAAAAAACAGGTATCCATTGCCTCTTATTTCAGAGCTGTTTGATCGTCTCGAGGGGCCAAGATCTTCACCAAATTGGACCTCAGAGGGGCCTACAACCTGATCCGAATCAGAGAGGGAGACGAATGGAAAACAGCCTTCAACACCCGTGACGGCCACTATGAATACCTGGTAATGCCATTCGGCCTAAGCAATGCACCTGCGGTTTTTCAGGAATTTGTTAATGACATTTTCAGGGACTTGCTCTATACTTGTGTCGTGGTTTACCTGGACGATATTTTGATTTTTTCTGCTGACTTGACGTCACACCGGAGGCAAGTACGCCTGGTCTTACAAAGACTGAGAGAGAACAGGCTCTATGTCAAATATGAGAAATGCCTCTTTGAGCAGTCCTCTTTGCCTTTCCTTGGGTACATTGTATCTTCCACAGGATTAAAGATGGATCCGGAGAAGTTGTCTGCAGTTCTCAACTGGCCTCATCCGTCTGGGCTAAAAGCCATACAAAGGTTCCTCGGATTCGCCAATTACTACCGGCAATTCATTCCACACTTTTCCACCCGAGTGGCTCCAATCACAGCCTTAACCCGGAAAGGTGTAAACTCTAAGGAATGGTCCTCCGAGGCAGAAGAGGCCTTTGTTTCTCTCAAAAAAGCCTTCGCTTCCGCACCCGTTCTCCATCGTCCTAATTCAAGTGAGCAATTTTTTCTTGAAGTTGATGCTTCTTCCATAGGTGCAGGAGCAGTTCTGACCCAGAAGTCGTCTACCGGGCGGATGATCTCGTGTGGTTTTTTTTTCCAAGGTTTTTTCTCCTGCAGAAAGGAACTACTCTGTCGGTGATCGCGAACTGTTGGCCATCAAATTGGCTCTGGAGGAATGGAGACATCTTCTTGAAGGAGCTCATCACCAGGTAATCATATTCACCGACCATAAAAACCTTGCCTATCTCCAATCTGCTTTAAGACTGAATCCCCGTCAGGCCCGTTGGGCATTATTTTTTGCCCGTTTCAATTTTGTACTTCATTTCCGTCCAGCTGACAAGAACATCAAGGCAGACGCACTCTCTAGGGCCTTCTTGCCTCCTGAATTGGAGGAGGAACCTCAGCACATTATTGAACCTTCTAGGTTAGTCTCTGTTGCCTCCACTGATCTGGCCCGGCTTCCTCCTGGGAAGACTTTCGTGTCTGCTTCTGACCGTACTCGTGTTCTGCGCTGGGGTCATTCTTCTAAGTTGGCTGGCCATGCTGGTCAGAAAAAGACGCAGCAACTCATCTCCCGGTATTACTGGTGGCCTACCATGGTCAAGGATATCCAGGAGTTCGTCGCAGCATGTCCTTCATGTGCTCGTAACAAAACTGCTAAACATCTACCAGCCGGCAGGCTGCTGCCTCTTCCGATTCCGTCCGCTCCCTGGCAGCACATCGCGATGGATTTCATCACGGATCTTCCCATCTCTTCTGGCTGCTCAGTGGTCTGGGTTGTGGTGGATCGCTTCTCTAAAATGGCCCACTTCGTTCCGCTATCTGGCCTCCCGTCTGCTCCAGAACTGGCCACTCACTTCATCCAGCACATCTTTCATCTACATGGATTTCCTCTCCACATCGTGTCCGACAGGGGTGTCCAGTTCACCTCTAAGTTCTTGAGAGGACTCTGTAAAATGGTAAAAATTGAACTAGATTTTTCTTCTGCATATCATCCCCAGTCTAATGGGCAAGTGGAGAGGATCAATCAAATCCTGGCTGGATACCTGCGTCACTTCGTCAACGCTCATCATAATGACTGGGTAGAATTACTGCCCTGGGCGGAATTCTCCTACAACAATCAAGTAAGTGAATCTTCTGGAAAGTCTCCCTTTCAGATTGTGTTTGGACTGCAACCCGGAATTCCTCTTCCTGTCTCGGGATTGTCGGATGTTCCGGCAGTCGATACCTTGTCAAAGATTTTCTCGGACACTTGGAGAGAGACCAGGTCGGCTTTGGAGAAAGCTTGTCAACGTATGAAAACGCATGCGGACAAAAGACGTTTGGAGGCTCCTATCTTTCGTCCAGGAGACAAGGTATGGCTCTCCTCCAAGTACATCCGTCTGAAGTTACCATCGTACAAATTGGGTCCTCGTTTCATTGGCCCCTTTGAAGTTTTGAAACAGATCAACCCGGTCTCTTATAAACTGAAATTGCCTAATTCTCTAAGAGTACCTAACTCCTTTCATGTTTCCCTCCTCAAACCAGTAGTGTTGAGCTCCTTTTTTAAGGACCGGGTACCACTCCTGATCCGGTCTCTGAGGATGATGTTTTTGAGGTGAAACATATCTTGGCCTCTAAGCGAGTAAGAGGTAGGATCTATTACCTGGTGGACTGGAAGGGTTTTGGTCCTGAGGAGAGGTCTTGGGAGCCTAAAGAGAACATCCAGGCCCCTCTTCTTCTTAAAAGATTTCACGCTGGCTTGAAAAAGAGGGGGAGTAAAGAGGGGGATACTGTTACACCCGGTCCCAGCGCTGCCTCTGCACTCCGTTCTGCTCACTCACCTGTTCCTCGGGCTGTCCCTCTGCGGCGGTCTGTGCGTGGGCTGGGGTCTCCTGTCCCATCTGCTCTCCGGCGTCCTGAGTCCTTCTCCACTTCCTGGCACGCTGCTGGCAGGCCTCCAGACAGTCGGCTTAGGACGCGAGGCCGCGCCCACCGCCTCTCTTAAAGGGGCAGTGTGCATCTTTTGAAATAGCTAATTATCCAATGGCTGCGCACTCAGTACTATATCTGGTCACTCCACCATTAGGGGAGTGCCGGAGCAACGTGTTCTATCATTGCTACATCCGGTTCTGTGCCTGTTCTGTCTGCGCTGCGTCTGCAGTCTCTGTGCTTCGCTGATACTGTTTGTCTCCTCAGATCATTGCTAACCCGTATCTGGCTAATCTGGACAATCTCGGCTATTACTGGCACAAGTGTCATCCCGTTCCGCCATCAGCCATCCGTACCCGTGGACCGTGACAAGGTCACTGAAGCCAGCCTTCTACCATCCGTTCTGGACCAGGATCTTACCCTTCTCCGTCAAGAACTTTCCACGGACTCTGTAATACCTGTTACCCTTTTGGTCCCTCTGGGACAGCTGCCACGTGTCCGGGGTCTAACTGGAGGTAGCACCTGTGTCCTCCGGGTATTCCATTCTGGTCCTGTTCGAGGGGCCTTACTACGGGTACCCGGGGCTCACTAGTTACGCCCCCTTCGGAGCCCCCCGGACCGCGGTCTCGAGGTTCCACATTAAAAAATAAAAACGAATGTGAACTTCACCACCTCTGCCTCCGCTTCCATTCGTTACAAAGGCTAGAATGACAGACTTTCAGAGACTGGTCATACAATGTCTATTTAGCTCTATCAATCCCTATATGAGAGATGAATGTGCCAGTAGACGTGGTACTCCATAGCAGGCTCCTGCCCGCCAAGGTAGGAACCACTATATGCACAAAACAACCAATCCCCTACAGAATCCAGAAAGTATTGTCTGGTACAGAAGGTTCAGCAAGGTACAGCCTCATTATTAGAGATCCTCCAATAATCCTCCAATAAAATGATCATGCCCATATCACCAATATAAATAATATATAAGTAATATAAATTAAAACAAAAATTTTGTGTAGCAAGACATAGTCGTAAAAATAGTCAAACTAAGATGAATGGTCAAAAATGTTTATGTGAGTAATCAAGTCCTGGATTTAATTGTCAGATGACCTGACTTTTTTCAAGAACATTTGTGGGGTCCACACTTTGGAGTATACAGATGTGGGCATGTGGACGAGAATTTTTCTGAATAGCAGTTTGGTATATGATTGTCATGTCCTGGAATTAATTGTGAAGTAAAGTAAAATGTGATTTACTGATAAAAACACTCTCATTACTTGTTTCAAAAAAATTACTCTACTGGGGCCCACTAAGCATAAAATATAAATTATTTCACCCCCCCTAATAATTGTAAAATGTGTGATAGGCTTAAAACAGGGGGAGATACAAAGGTCTGGTTGAGATGGGAACATAAGGCAATAGTGGCGGGAATCACTCCTTCTACCATGCTTCCTATATAACCAGCATCTTTTTTGGGGATACTTTTGGGTGGCAGTGACAGGGACAGGGCAAAGAAAATGACGCTCTGCAAGTCTCCAGACATTTTCGGACTCGAAGGCTTCCTCCTGTGCCATCGAGTCAAATATGAGACACTCAACAATTTTCTACTGGAACTTGAGGAAAGTGGGCGCTCCTTGGGATGTTTTGTACAGGACAAAACTGTTGTACAGTAGGTAGCAGTCTAGATGAGGTACTGTAGATGGCAACCTTTTTATACCAGGCCCTAGTCTTACGCTACACCAGGTATGGTTGAAGCACATGGTCTGACAGGTCAACACCACCCCTGTCTCTGACTATCACAGTGGTGTCTGAATGCAGTGTGGGCAGCATAAAGACGTCCTTCCTGTCATTCCACTTCACTGCAAGAAATTGATTGCTTGCAAGTGAGAATAACACCCCATTCTCCAAATGTCTGGACAACAACTGTGACAGAACCCCACTCGGTATTTCCTGACTGTCCCACAGGCCCCTGTATTTGCAATGTGGAGGGATTTGTATAGATAGATGCTCGTGAAATAGTCCATATACAAGTGGTCCCCTTGATGGAGAAAGTGTGTCATTGTCTCCCAGACAATTTTTCCTGGGGTGCCAATTGTCTAGGGGCAGCTTGGTGGGCTAATTTGGCAGTCCCTACCTTCATATATTAGGAAAGTGGATGTGTAGCCTGACGTGTTCTACAGTTTGTAGAGCTTGATGCCATATTTGGCTCACTTGGAGGGGATGAATTGGCGGTATGACAGACGACCCTTATAACTCATCAAGGACTCGTTGACTGCCAAATTTAGCTCTGGGGTGTATTAATTTACATATGAATGTTGAAGGATGGAAATTAGAGGTCTCAATTTGGGGTCAGTTCTTGGGGGGCTTGGGAATTTTCATTAAAATGTAGGAATCTCATTAGGGCTTCATCACGGGCTCAGGACATGACAGCTGCAATTACAGGGTTACTGTGGACAGATTTTGTTGCCCAGTAGGAGCAGAGTGTGTTTTGCTTTACCAATCCCATGTTCAGGTCCAAAACATTTTTTATTTTGGGGACATTTGTGGGGATCCAGGAAAAGGAATGAAAGGCATTGGGTTTTTGGGAGACATATTAATGGGCATGTTGGTTGGCAATCAATTGTAGAACTTCTGGGGTAATGAAATTTGTGAAACATTAAAGAGGGTAAAATTGGTGACATGTAACTTTATTCCAGAGGCTGCTGAAAAAGGGGGAATTTGAGGGGAAAATTATCTGTCGTGATACCACAGCGCTGGGGGGACTGTGGTATTCGGACCTGCCTCTGAAGCTTCAGCAGTGACGACCAACTCCGCTACCATCATTCTGTGGATCCCATGGAGGAAGAGTCGCCATCACTCTCTGAAAATTGCTCCACTTCTTAGGCAGATTCAATTTCTTTGCCAGAGCTGCCGGAGCAAAGCTGGCTGAACACTTTCTCCAAGCTGAATGTTCTGCGGGCCATTGCTTTATTCGCCTGCTTAACAAAAAAACTAACCCTAATCTAACACTAATATTTTTTTCTTACTTTTGAAAAAACTGCCTAACCCTAACTGCAAAAAATGAAAAAAATGATAAAAAATAATAATCTGACAAGGCAGATGACAAAGAAGGGTGGTGATCAATTTGATTTAGGGGATTAATAGACATGGAGGTATAAATGTGATTTTTTTTTACTTTCTCTTCTCTGTTCTCTTACAGGGCAGTACTCTGACATAATGTATCTCTCTTCTCTCCCAGAAAAACTATAAGGAGAGGAGAGGCACAGCCCAAGTACTGCAATATTTACAAATATTGGGGGCTTTTGATCATTGTGATAGGGTCTATCACAGTAATCAAAAGCCAGCAGCTAATGAAAAAATTCCCAATGGTCGCCGGGTGCAGGGAGGCAGATTTTGGCGGGCGTACTGCGCATGCGGCCTCCATTTTCTTTCTGCAGAAGATGGAGTCGAGCCAGGGGATCAGGAATCCAATACCTAAGGTGCCATGGGGGGCTCGGTGGATCCCATTTCTCTCTCCTCTGACATGTTAAATCATATCAGAGGAGAGAGAAATGGATTTTAAAAGGAACTTTTTTTTGTGATCGCCGTTATTTGGTGAATAATGGCGATCACATGACAGGGGACAATAAAAACCAGATCTGATTATGCTCTCCGGTAGCTGAGACCCTGGAGATTTTCCAACGCTGGGAGGCGCTATACCCTTATCTCTCAGAGCCATTGAAAGCGGCGCTCAGGAATAACTACCCTTAACTGCCACTGATAAAAGGCATATAGGTCTGAACTAACTTCCTGAACTCTCCAGAAACAGCTTTACTATCAATATTCCCTATTTCTATTTCTACCATTAAAAAGGGACTATTTAGATTATCTTTAGCTGCAATGAGACAGATTATCCCAGACATTGGAGATCAATCACCATTCCTTCTAAGTTGGAATGGGTTGAGGCAGTAGAAAACCTTATTCACATGGAAGAGCTCATAGTCTCTGACAGTTGGCTGAACTCGGACTCATATGAATATATGAGAGCTTGGTTACCCTGGACATCACTCAGAAATTCATCTGAATTTAGCACTTGTCTAACATCGCCATTCTAGTGATTTTGAGCCATTGGTATCACACTCAGAATATGCAAAATTCCCCTCCCTATACCTTCCTCCTGTGTTGGCCTGTGTGTTCCCCTGATTCTTCCCTATCGTGTATTGTCATTTGAATACAACAATTTATTCACATAATATGAAACAACTTTTCAATATTATTTGTGCACTATACGATCCCTTTCCAAATAAGTATATGCTGGTTAATATACGGTACTTACATTTTGTTGATTGTTCCTGTTGTGCACCCAGAATATGATTTTGATGTATGTTGAAACATTACTTGTTAATTATAACTTCAATAAAAATATATTGAACCATAGAAGACATAAGTGGTCGTTAAGGGGTTAATTATGACCTCTCTCTTCTGCATATTCAACCCAAAGAACCGGCCTGGAGCAATCCGTGCATCGCACCCTATCTGATATTCCTACTTTACAGGTGAGATGTTGATTTTTCCTTTTGTCCCTTTCCTCACATTATTTTGACAGTCTCATTCACTTCAATGGGTCTGTGTTGAAACTGTCTTTATAGCAGGTGTCCATGAGTGCTGATTTGCAGGAGAAAAAGGGAACTTAAAGGAAACCTGTCTTCAAGGATTTGCAATGTAATCTGAGGGTAACGTGAGGCAGAGGCTGAAACACTGATTTCAGGGATATGTCACTTATTAGTCTGTGTACTGTTGCTTCAATACAATTAGTGATTTACCAGCAGGAGATTATCACTTCCAGACTAGCTCCCACATGCATCTTGGTCCATCCCCAAAATTGATTAGAAGCTTACTGTAAATAAAAAAAATGTACACAGAGAGCTGTGGGGTGAGTGGGGGCAGTTTTGTCACCTCTGCTATATGCTACATATAAAACTCTGATTGTATGATAATTGCTACATCCATAAACTAAGTGATACATCGCTGGAATCATCTTTCTGTACATTATTCTACTCTCAGATGAGGTAGCAAAAACCTAGAGACAAATTCCCTTATATAACATATATATATAATTAGGATACAGAAGAAGTCCATGGTTCTCATGAGATGCATTCTTACTATTGACAACCCATTCTTGTGATCGACAGTTCCTCTCCATAAGCACAAAAAACAAAGAACATAAAAAAAAAAAAACCTAATTATCCCATTAATGTCCGATGAATGCATCTCTACCATTTAGAGGAATATGGGACTATTTTTGGCCAAATCAATGTTGCTGTCAATGCCCCTTTTATCCATTAGGCTCCAGTGTAAAATATCGTTCACAATTGCATCCAGAAAAGTGGGACGATTTTTTTTCTCCCACCCATAGACTTGAATGGGCGAGTCTTATAGACTTGAATGGGCGAGTCTCATTGAATTTTCGGAGGAAACTATTGCGTGCTGCTATTTTTTCACACGTAGATTGAGTCAGTGAAAAAAATTGAAAAAATTGTTACCGTATATACCTGGATATAAGCTGAGCTTTTCAGCACATTCTTTTGTGCTGAAACGCCCCTCTCGGCTTATATACGAGTCATTGCCAGCGGGGAAGGGGGGATAGGGAGCAGAAGACATCATACTCACCCTCCTGGCTCTGCTACATCTCCTCAGTCCCTGCATCTCCGGGCGCCGGCATTTCTCTTCCTGTCTTCTTTCTGTTCTGAGCGGTCACATGGTACCGCTTATTAAAGTAATGAAAAGGCACGCGACGCCACTCCCATAGGTGCAGAGCGCATATTCATTAATTTAATGAGTGGTACCATGTGACCACTCAGAACAGGAAGAAGACAGGAAGAGAAATGCTGGCGCCCGGAGATGCAGGGACTGAGGAGATGTAACAGAGCCAGGAGGGTGAGTAGCACTGGGGAGGGTGAGCCATGCGATATTCACCTTTCCCTTTCCACCATTGTGCGCCGCTCTGTCTTTCGGGTCCTCTGGCTGTGACGTTCAGGTCAGAGGGCGCGTTGGTTAGTTCACGCCCTCTGCCTGTACAGTTACTGGACTGCAGAGTTCGGGAAGACACAGCGGTGTGCGGCGGTGGATTGGGGACAGGTAAATATCGCAAGTGCAGGGGGCCTGAGCAAGAGGCGACACCAGCATCTGTCTCCCATAGCACGCCGGTGTCCCTGCCTGCTAAAGACACTGGCACCTAGCCCCCCGCGACGAGAGGTGAGTATGTAATTTTTTTTTTTAAATGCAGCAGCAGCATATGGGGCATATTATTCTACGGAGCATCTTATGGGGCCATCAACCTTTATGGAGCAGTATATGGAGCATATTATTCTAGGGAGCATCTTGTTGGACCATCAACCTTTATGGAGCATTATATGGGGCATATTATTCTATAGAGCATCTTATGGGGCCATTATTAACCTTTTATACAGCATTAAATGGGACATAATTTAATATAGAGCATCTTATAGGGCCATCAGTAACCTTTGTGCAGCATTACATGGGGCATATTTTTGTATGGAGCATCTTATGGGGCTCATCATGAACTTTATGGAGCATTATGTGGTGCGTATTTTGTATGGAGCTTATTATGGGGCCCATCATGAACTGTATGGCGCATTATATGGGGCTCCTGATTCAATATGGATATTCAAAAACATTTAACCTACTGATGTCTCAATTAATTTTACTTTTATTGGTAAATATTTTTATTTTTGAAATTTACCAGTAGTTGCTGCATTTCCCACCCTCGTCTTATACTCGAGTCAATAAGTTTTCCCAGTTTTTTGTGGCAAAATTAGAGGCCTCGGCTTATACTCGGGTCAGCTTATACTTGAGTATATATGGTAATCTGCACTGCCTCACCAAATAATAAAGATTATTATTATTATTATTATTATTATTAAACCAAGTGAGATCAATTTTTTTTACAAATAGCACCGAAAATGTGGTGTGAACAAGACTTTAAAATCGTCAGACTTGTGCGTGCATGTTGCTCTCTGCATTGAAGTGTTTGGGGGTTACGGAAAAATATAAGTCCCTCTGTGCATAGGAATGCCACTATAAAATAATGCTATGCTAAGCATAACTAATCCTATTACATGGCTCTCTCAGATAGGAGAAGGCTTCTTCGCTGTGCCCATGTCATAATACATCATCACCAGCGAAAGCTGTTGAATTGATGAAGAGAATCTGGCTTTATTGTGTGACTAATTTACTTTTTACTTATTAGGATTATTCATGCAACACAGAACATATTCTCAAGAATTATTAAGAAGCTACGGAGTGATTCTCAACCAAGTATATTAAGTGTTTTCGTAAAATAGGACATTTCATACATCTTTCTGGTTAAACCTTAAGTTACACACAAGTGATAAGGGTGATTGGGATTAAAAAGATGTCAGCAATAAAAAATGGAAAGTCTCTAGGCAGAGGCAAAATAATGAGGACAAATCTCAAGAGGCAAGAAAAAATGAAGAAAGAAGTACGGTAAGTAAAAAAAATATTGAAGCAGTTATGGATGCCGAAATCTGTTTGTGAAGGTCTTGTATTTTAGAGGAAAAAGATTTCTTACATCTTTTCACAGTTTGTCACGTCACGCGTACCCAGAACAGAAAGATTCATATGAAAAACAATAAGTGTTAACAAAAGATAATAATTCAAAGGCCCAGTTAACTTTTTTAAAGTCAACGTAAAATGATTCTTTATACTTTTTTATTCCCATGCTCACCAAAGGCGTTTTTTTTTTCAATCAAAATTTGGATTGAAAAAGTGAAAAGGAAAAATTTTACTGTATGTTAGGGTTCGATTTCCCGCTGCTGCACAAGGGGAGTCTCGAACCCGTCCTGCTGCGGCCTCCCATTCATCTCCGGTCCCAGTGGAGCCTGCTCAGCAGAGACGTCGGTCCAAGCGTCTTGCCCACTCCACTACTGTGCAGTGACTTGCTGCTGCCTTTCCTGGATCTGCTATTATAGCCAGTGCTGGAGACGTCTTTGGGACAAAGTCCTGCGTTTTCCCTTCTGAGCATGCCCAGAGTGAGATCTCTCATTGGAGATCAGGGGTCACATGTTCAGGTGCTGCAGCGGCTCCTATTGGTCTGCCAGGAAGGTCATGTAGCTACATGTGTTTGTAACAGTTTCTCATTGGTCCTTGTTCCTGGAAGGTCCTGTAGCTGTTGCTATAAAAGGGTAGCATGGCTAGGCCGCCATGCGCTAATATCAACCATTGTATGCTATGCGCCAGTGTGGTCATGTGTATGTGTGGATAGGGACCCGGCTGAAATAAGCCACTAGAATACCGACTTAATCGGTGAGGAGTTTGGTATGGTAGCTGGTCAGGGTCGGTGTCCTAGATGCCCTAGATTACCGGCATAACCGGTGAGGAGTTTTGATTGCCGTATTCAGGGTCTGGCGTTCAGACGCCATAGATTGCGGGTGACTCCCGCGAGGACATTAGCACATGATCACGCTTTATGTACGCTTAGCACTTAACTGTGTACCTGAGAGCCTTACAGGACACAGTGCTTTTTCTCAGCGGCCCTGTGACGTAACAGGGTTCGCTTTCAACGCTAGTCAGAGCCCTAGCGTGTTTTCTTTGCCACTCAGTTGTGTCTAGTGAGTGCGCACACATCGCCATATAGCGCTGCGGCTCTCCTTCTAGCGGCTCTGTGGAGTAACAGAGTTCGCACTCATTGCCACAGCGCATTACGGCGTTTATGTTGGCGACTCTGCGGGATAACAGAGTTTGCTTCTCGCGCCATTTTTACTAGCAGCAGGCTCCGCTTGCACGGTGGACCCCGGGCTGCGAATGCACCTTTCTACATTATATATTTGGTGTGTTCCGCAGACCCATAACACTGTATATACACACAACAGATTTGCTGCAATTATTTATGCAACTGAAAATGAGTTCAGTACTTCTTCCTTTGTATGGGACTTGTGGGAATGATAACAATTGAATAACCCTGACGCATAGGTGGCTTCATAGCCATTGGTTTTTGAAAAAAAAACACCAGTGCATTCATAAGGAAAAACTGTAATAAAAACTAAAAAAATAAAACGATTGGTCTCAGAAATGAAATGTATTCAATATTTGATTTATTGGTGCAGGAAACAAATGCACCCAAAAAATGTCAATGGTAACATTAAGCAGGTCCGCTATAACATGTTAGCAGAAGCCACATGAAGGGTATGTGCACACAGTGTCTGACGCATCCGGTGAGTTTTCCCATACATAGCCTCTTCAGAAACGTGCCGGGTCGTCTCGGTTTTTACTTTATACTGTTAATGATAGCGAGCGGGCGGCTTACTAGCAAAAGCCACTCAAAGAATGAGCATTTCATATGGTTTCCGAACCTTAAGCAGATAAAAAAGTGACATAAGATGGAAAATGTGCTCACCAATTTCAGGGAGAAATCTTCCTAAAAAGACATCATGCCACAGGCCACAGGCTAGATTTCAATAAGATTATTGATGGCACGGTAGTCTAAAAAAAAAAGCCAACTGCCATAGCAACCAATCTGCTCCTTGCAGAGATTGACACCACTATTTAACAGGTTAACAATCACTGTCGGTGCTCCGCCCCATCTATGCCTGTTAGGTCGGAGTCACATTAGCGATGAATACGGACAAGTACTATGCGATAAACCATCGCATAGCACTCTGACCAGTATTCATCTAGGGGCCGGTCCCAACACAGTTTTTTATCTCAGCCGTATTATACGTGCTAGAGAAATTGCAGCATAACACTCAGCCGAGTCTCGGCGCACTCGCACCCATATAAGTCTATCATCTATTATCCGAGTGATGTGCAATATACGCTGACCCTGGCATTGGAGGAGATAGAGAAATTAGTTTCTCTGCCTTCTTGGCAGCTGTGCTATGATCCGTTCTGTGCGAGAGGCTCTGAGAACAGTAGCATGACTCTCGGCTCCCGCTCGCAGCAGAGCAGGAGCCGAGGGTCATTATCATCTCGCATACGATGCTCTCGCATCGGATGCCATACGCAAGTGTGACCCCGACCTTAGAGGCAGATCCCAGTTGCATCACGTAGCCATTAACTGCCGGGTAAGGTGTGGATTCAGCCTGTGAGCCTACTTCATATACCCGCTCTTGACTTGTGCCATACATAGAAGGCGTACTGTTTGTCAGGATGGGGTTAAAGAATCGAACTCTTTGTCTCAATTTTATGCTTCTTGATTTGGAAGCATAAATCTGGAGACAAATTCTCTTCAAACAGCCTGTCATGTACAGAAGTCCTATTTATCTGCAGGTAAGGAGTATTTAAATCCTGTTATATTCTCACTGCGCTGCTTCTTTCCAGTCATAAGGCAGTGCAAGGAGCTATTACAGTCACTACTCACTACACAATTAGCAAATATGTAATCACCGCCGACGCACGTTTCAGATAGATCCTTCATCAGGAGTGTGAACCAGACTTGGCACCCTGGACCACCTAGATAATGTGTTTACCGTATCCTCTTTATCTATAGACCTTTCAGGCTACTCTTTTATATACATTTTCACTTGGCTTTTATGCCTATTAAAGTACCAGCATCTGTTGGCCACCTGTTTTGTGTGTCACTAAAGCATCTCTCATATTGTCACTTCTGACCTATGGTATTTGGATGACCAGTGATGTGTTTTGCTGTACATTTAACCTCTTGCCTCCCTAATCAATAGTATTTACCAGCCTATTATTTATTACTGACTACTTGTATATCACCATCTAAGAGGAGTGTTCTTTCAGTTTCAGCAACCACATTGTCAGCTCTGATTAGATCTATAGGGCCATTTTGCATATAATTTGCTTTTTGCTCCACTGGATAGGCCCTCATCAGAATCAGACAGACTCTAGTTCAGGGTTCCTCAACTCCAGTCCTCAAGGCCCACCAACAGGTCATGTTTTCAGGATTTCCTTTGTGTAATTATCACCTGTGCAATACTAAGGAAATCCTGAAAACATGACCTGTTGGTGGGCCTTGAGGACTGGAGTTGGGGAACCCTGCTCTAGTTTGTTTACCATTATGTGGTATTAGGCATAGTTAATGAAAGCAATTGTTACCATCACCTCTTGTGTCTCCCTATTTCCTCTTAGATTGTAAGCTTGCGAGCAGGGCCCTCATTCCTCTTGGTGTCTGTTGATTTACAGTTATGCTCAAAAGTTTCCATACCGCAGCAGAATTTTTGCTTTCTTGTCCTTTTTTCAGAGAATATGAATGATAATACCAAAACTTTTTCTCCACTCATTGTTAGTGGTTGGGTGAAGTCACTTATTGTCAAACTACTATGTTTTCTCTTTTTAAATAATAATGATAACCCAAAATATCCAAATGATCCTGATCAAAAGATCACATACCCCTTTTCTTAATACCGTGTATTGCACCCTCTAACATCAATCACAGCTTGAAGTTTTTTGTGGTAGTTGTGGATGAGGTTCTTTATTTTCTCAGATGGTAAAGCTGCCCACTCTTCTTGGCAAAAAGCCTCCAGTTCCTGTAAATTCCTGGGCTGTATAGCATGCACTGCGTGCTTGAAATCTTCCCAGAGTGGCTCAATGATTTTGAGGTCAGGAGACTGAGATAGCCACTCCAGAACCTTGACTTTGCTCGATTTGGCCTAGTGTTTTGGATCGTTGTCATTTTCGAACGTCCAAGTATGTCCCATGGACAGCTTCCGGGTTGATGATTGCAATTTTGCCTCCAGTATTTGCTGATAACATGCTGCACTCATCTTTCCTTCAAATCTGACCAAGTTTCCTGTGCCTTTGTAGCTCACATATTCCTAAAACATCAGCGATCCCCCTCCGTGCTTTACAGTAGGAATGGTGTTCCTTTTATCATAGGCCTTGTTGACCTCTCTCCAAATGGAACATTTATGGTTGTGGCCAAAAAGTTCAATTTTGGTCTCATCACTCCAAATTACCTTGTTCCAAAAGTTTTGAGGCTTTTCTCATTTGCGCAGTAATGACTTTCTTCTGGTGACTCGACCATGCAGCTTATTTTTCTTCAAGTGCCTCCTTATTGTGCATCTTGAAACAGTCACACGACTCGTTTTCAGAGAGTCCAGTATTTCAGCTAATGTTATTTGTGGGTTTTTCTTTGTATTCCGAAAAATTTTCCTGGCAGTTGTGGACAAAATTTTTGCTGGTCTACCTGACCGTGATTTTGTTATTGCAGAGCCCCTTATTTACTATTTGTTAATCACAGTTTGAATGCTGCTGACTGGCATTATCAGTTCCATGGATATCTTTTGCATCCCTTTCCTGTTTTATACAGTTCAACTATATTTTCCCATAGATCTGTTGACAATTCTTTTGCTTTCCCCATGACTCACAATCCAGAAACGTCAGTGGCTGGATGAAAGATGCAAGAGAATGTTTGGATACCAGAAACTCACTCAGCTTTTATGCACACACACTGATTACCAGCAAACAGGTTACAGGTGAGGATGTTACCTTTAGTAGCCATTCAAATCCATTTGTGCATGTTATCAAGCCAAAATCAACAGGTTATGTAAACTTTTGATCAGGGTCATTTGGATGTTTTGGGTTGTCATTGTGATTTAATAAAAGAAAACACAGTAGTTTGACAATAAATGGCTTCACCCAACCACTAACCATGAGTGGAGAAAAAGTTTTGGTGTTATCATTCATATTCTCTGAAAAAAGGCCAAGAATGCAAAAATTCTGCCGGGGTATGTAAACTTTTTAGCACAACTGTATGTGATTACGTTTATTCTGTAATGTCTTTTAATTCTGTACAAGTCCCCTCTAAAATGTAAAGTGATGCAGAATATGTTGGCTCTATCGAAATAAAATTATTATTATTTTAGTTCTCTACCAGCCTGTCCTACTCTTTTTACTTGTATTTTTTAATCTAGTGTGGTCCAGGACACATATTATATTTTATCCATTATGTATCTTGTTTACACGTTATATGTAGTGTGGACATCCGTTTTTGCAGTGCCATATGCAACCAATTACTTGTGAAATAAAGGTGTTTTACTCTATATTCCACACATCTGACCTTTAATGACCTGATGTTCGGCGCTTCCTACTTTGGGTTTTCTATTAATTTTCGAATGGTCTGCCATTTATTTCCCAGCTTATATAAGTCACCATACTGTGTCACTTTGGAAAAAATAAATAAAAAAAAAAAGGATTTCCTTTTTCTGCACTTTCGGAGGACAAAGTTATTTAGTGAAAAAAAAATTATTAAAACACTTTACTGAGATAAAACAACGTGTTTCATCCTGCAACGGCCTTCATCAGGTATATGATGCATTTAATTTTTTTTTTTTAAATAAAGTACTTTAACCCCTTAACCCCCAAGGGTGGTTTGCACGTTAATGACCACGCCAATTTTTACAATTCTGACCACTGTCTCTTTATGAGGCTATAACTCTGGAACGCTTCAACAGATCTTCACGATTCTGAAATTGTTTTCTCGTGACATATTGTACTTCCTGATAGTGGTAAAATTTCTTCAATATAATTTGCAGGTATTTATGAAAAAATGGAAATCTGGCGAAAATTTTGAAAAAACTTTTAATTTTTATTCCCTTAAAACAGAGAAATATGTCACACAAAATAGTTACTAAATAACATTTCCCACATGTCTACTTTACATCAGCACAATTTTGAAACCAAATTTTTTTTGCTACGAAGTTATAAGGGTTAAAAGTTGACCAGCGATTTCTTATTTTTACAACAAATTGTACAAAACCATTTTTTTTAGAGACCACCTCACATTTGAAGTCACTTTGAGGGGTCTATATGGCAGAAAATACCCAAAAGTGACACCATTCTAAAAACTGCACCCCTCAAGGTACTTAAAGCCATATTCAAGAAGTTTATTAACCCTTCAGGTGCTTCACAGGAGCTGAAGCAACTTGGAAGGAAAAAATGAACAGTTAACTTTTTAGTCACAAAAATGATCTTTTACAAACAATTTTTTTATTTTCACAAGGGTAAAAGGAGAAAATGGACAGAAAAAGTTGTTGTGCAATTTCTCCTGAGTACGACGATACCCCATATGTGGGGGAAAACCACTGCCTGGGCGCACGGCAGGGCTTGGAAGGGAAGGAGCGCCGTTTGACTTTTTCAAACCAAAATTGGCGGGAATTGAGATTGGACGCCATGTCGCGTTTCGAGAGCCCCTAATATGCCTAAACAGTGGAAACCCCCCACATGTGACACCATTTTGGAAACTAGACCCCCATAGGAACTTATCTAGATCACTTATGAGCACTTTGAACCCCCAAGTGTTTCACTAAAGTTTATAATGCCTGGGTGTGAAAAAAAATAAAATTTCCACAAAAATGATTTTTTGTTCCCAATTTTTGATTTTTCCCAAGGAAATTGGACCCCAAAAGATGTTATCTAATTTGTCCTGTGTACGCTGATACCCCATATGTGGGGGAGAAATACTGTTTGGACGCACCGCAGGGCTCGAAAAGGAAGTAATGATGTTTTGGAATGCAGACTTTGATGGGTGTCATGTTCAGTTTGCAGAGTCCCTGATGTGCCTAAACATTGGAAACCCCCACAAGTGACCCCATTTTGGAAACTAGACCCCCTAAGGAACTTATCTAGATCGTGGTGAGCACTTTGAACCCCCAAGTGCTTCACACAAATTTATAATGCCCAGGCATGAAAATAAAAATACTATTTGTTTCCCACAAAAGTAATATTTAAGTCACCAATTTTTTATTTTCCCAAGGGTAACATGAGAAATTGGACCATAAAAGTTGTTGTCCAATTTGTCCTGAGTACGCTGATACCCATATGTGGGGGGAACCACTGTTTGGGCGCATGGCAGAGCTCGGAATGGAAGGAGCGCCATTTGACTTTTTCAAACCATAAAATTGGTTGGAATCGAAATTGGACGCCATGTCGCATTTGGATAGCCCCTGATGTGCCTAAACAGTGAGAATCCCCACAAGTGACCCCATTTTAGAAACTAAACCCCTTAAGGAACTTATCTAGATCTGTGATGAGCACTTTGAACCCCCAAGTGCTTCACACAAGTTTATAACATAAGAGCGAGACGTCACCACCGGGCAGGCCCATTATCTCTGGCAGGGGTAACTACTTGGAAAATATTAGCCAATGGGTTGATTTTCATTTGCAACCCTTGGTCACTGGCCTGCCTTCTTTTCTTTAAGACACTGGGGACTTACTGCGCAGGGTCGACGGATTGTGTTTAGAGATGGACACTCTTTTAGCTTCCATGGATGTTGAGTCTCTATACACCAATATTAGACATAGTGATGGCCTAAGGGCCACCCGCTTTTTCCTAGAGACTTCCAACATACAAGCCGGACTTAGAGACCTCATCCTGGAACTTCTGGAGTTTACCCTCACACACAACTTTTTTGTGTTCACAGGGTCCTTCTACCTGCAGCTTCAGGGGGTGGCAATGGGTGTGGCGTTCGCGCCCGCCTATGCTAACCTTTTCCTGGGGCTGTGGGAGAGGGACCTATTCCTGTCAGATAAACAGGGGTCGATTGGTCGAGTCTTATTTTGGACTCGATATATCAACGATATCTTCTTTGTCTGGCAGGGCACCTCCGTCGACCTTGTGCAGTTCGTTGCTACCCTAAACAATAATGATCTTAACATTTTTCTAACATTGATATGGGACCCTACATCTGTTGACTTCCTGGACGTTACTATTCGCAAAGATTGTCATGGCTTCGTTCAGACTGATATATTCCGTAAGAAAACGGCTACAAATACGCTACTACATGCGTCATCTTGCCATCCGCGACATGTGATTCGTGCTATTCCTGTAGGACAATTTTTGAGATTGCGGCAGATTTGTTCCACAGATCTTGATTTTGAATGCCGCGCCAGAGAACTCAAAAATCGGTTCTTGGCACGTGGGTATAGTGGACGATCCATTAAGAAAGCGTATCACCGTGCTAAGTATTCAATACGCAATAATCTCCTCTACAGGAATGATGCATGCAATCTCGGTAACTCCAATATGCCAAGATTTATCACATCATTTAACTCTCAATCTCACATTATGAGATCTGCTATTGATAGAGCTTGGCCCATTCTACAAGCTGACCCCATTCTCCAAAAATTTCTCCCGAAGTGTCCTGAGATTTCTTTTAGGAGAGCCAAAAACTTACGTGACCGCCTTACTCGCAGTCACTATACACCTTCGGCTCCCTCCCATTTCCTCAGTTCTGTGTCGAACATGGGTGGATGTGTTCCGTGCGGGAGATGTGTCGCCTGCCCTAATATCGAGCGATGTACAAACTTTACAAACTCTAAGGGCGATGTGACATTCAGTATTAAGCAGAGAATTACCTGTGTCTCTCGCTTCGTTATATACTACGCCACTTGCCCATGCGGCTTAATATATGAAGGACTTACTACAAGACAGCTGAAAGTCCGCATTAGAGAACACATTCTGGGCATACAGGCGGCATCCTCCTGCACGGACATCTCCGCCCTGAAGACACTGCCTCGACACTTTAAGGAATACCATCAAAGTGATGGGGCACTGCTTAGGGTGCGGGGTATTGAACTTCTCAATATTAATATAAGAGGTGGCAACTTGTCCAAAAGACTGTCTCAAATGGAGACTAGATGGATTTGGACCTTGGGTACCATTTTTCCAGACGGTCTAAATGAAAATCTATCATTCGTCCCATTTCTGTGATCACTGCTCTCTGTTTATGTCGGTAACCATTGAACAGATGTTTCGTTTATATCCTTTTCTAATTTGTTTTTATCTTATATTCTCTATAGTTGTGCGTACTTGGATGTCATATTTCCATTGCCCTTCAGTCCACAGCAGCCTCAATCTGGAAGTATACACAAGAGTTTCACGTGATGCTACAGCAAATACGGACTTCTTCTGTTCAATTTTTGGATATAGGTGTATGCAGATATACATTTATAGTCCTTGCAGTGCATTAATATTAGATTTGGCACAATATTATTTTTGCATCTCTTTTTCTCGTTATGTATACGTAACATACTTGTGTATTTAGGCTGTATTCCTATTCCTATTGTTTCTTGTTTTTATACTTGTAATTTTCACAATACTGTCATATATGTCATATATACCTTATGCCTTGTTATATTATTATCATATAGGGCATATATTACTCATTGTATGTACTGTTTTGTACAATACCTGCGGCCAACTCGTTCTCTGTCTTGCGCATGTTTATTCATGTGGGGCCCCACATTGGATTTCAGCATGCTTATGGACATTGGGACATGTGGTCCGATTTGGTATTGCGTTTCCACATTGTTTTATGCTGTTCCATCGTATGTTTCTTCGTTGCCCTTTTTCAATATGATGGTGATGCCCTTTCTTATCCTCTGCGCATGCGCGGATACCACTAGTTGCCGCCCCTCTCCCTGATGCGTCCTTATCCAGCTGGACATGTGACATTTCAGAGGGTGGCGCTTGTTTGGGCTGAATGGCTGTAGCGTCACTGCCACATTTCCGGCGGTGTCGGTACAAATGGAGGCTCTTTTGAGTTTTCCACACGCCCCCTGAGGAAGGAGCATTGCGGCTCCGAAACGCGCGTTGGGGACGGCCTGGACGCTCCTTTGCTCTCACCCGAGGTAATGTGCAGCAGTTTCCCATGGCACTATAGTTAGACATTTATCTGTATAAACCTTGCACTGTCACTTGTGCCAGGGATACAGGGATTTACCGCTTTCCCTCCTGCTATTTAGTTGGGACATGTTTCTGACTCACTTAGATGGACGGGTAGTTGAGGATATAAAGGCCTTTCACCCTGCTGGCATTATGTATATGGCCTTGTTTTATTGCACTGGGGAGATTTGCCACCATTTATTGAGCCTACATACAGGCACAGTGCATGACGGTATATAGCCCAATTAATTTTTCTATTAAGAAAAAGGTGCCAGCCGGATTCTATTATCTTTATACCTATTCGTCTTTATATGTTGGTTGTTATGCCTATTGTATTCTGACTCTTTGTCCTTCTCCATATACCTCGGGTTATTATAACTGTTTATTAGAGTTGAGCGATACTTTCCGATATCCAAAAGTATCAGAATCGGAATGGTATCGCCGATGCCCAAAAAATATCGGCGATACCCGATACCGATACCGGAAATCCAATGTAAGTCTATGTGAACAAAATATCGGAATTAAAAAAAACCCATTCTTGCCTTGTTGGTTAATTGTACATGAAGGAAAACAACAAAGAGTAATGTAGAATGTATTGGGGGAGGTTAAGGAGACATTAAAGGCATAGATGTTTAACCCTGCTGTTCTGTTCGGGTCAAAAATGACCCGTTTTGGAAATTAGATATTATTTTATTCATTCATTTTTTGATTTTGAAACTTGTGGTTCCTTCTATTTTCCTAATTTACGGGGTTCATACTAAGGGTACTTTATTTTTTTTTTTTTGGTGCTTTACCTTTTGCGCTACAGTTTTTTATACACTTGTTATGTTCGGGTCAAAAATGACCCGTTAGCCTTTTATACTAATCTACAGCCATTTTTTGAGTAAAATAAAGGATTTTTAGTTTATTTTGAGACTACTTATTGCATCTACTATTGTTTATCAAGTTATCTAGTTGCTTTAGGTGCACAGATGGACATAAATGGATGGATACATGTATACAAATGATTTCAGTACAAACCATACGCATTGTCATTCAGTACAATTTTTATTGCTGTATCTAAAGGCCTGCTGTTCCTCTACAAATAAATCAATTCAGTTTTCAAGATTGCAAAAGAAAATAGTTTATTTTCCTTGTGAACTGACAAGCTAATGAGAATGTATTTTGTTGTGTGTTATCTTAGCCTTGCAGAAGGTGCCTGTGTGTCTCCGCCCTTATCTTGTCAGTATAGTAGTTCAGTCAGACATTCCAAGGCTGTTGGAGAGAGGAGCTGGAGTCTGGAGCTGCACACAGAGTTTACCTCACAGCTTTGAATACATGGTACCCGTGGTATTTATGACTGTTGAAGTTTTGCAAAAATGATGCGAAAACGTGGATTGAAAAAAAATAGATTAGTAGAAACCTTTTTTTGAAAAAAACTGAAATTTTTATTTTTTTCTGATTATTTTTTACTATTTTTTTTTCAAAATGCTTTTATACTGTTAAAATTTATTTTAGTTTTAAGTTAGTTGTACTAATAGTTACCTAAAGTTGTTGTTGATGTTGTTGTAAAAGATATAGTTGATTATTTAAGCACAAGTTTGTTACTTTGGTGTAAAATGCAATTAGGCTGTTTTACATTAATCAGCACAAAATTTAAAAAAATTAAGTTTTTTTATTCAATTTTTCTTTGATAATGAACAACTATGATCACACACAGTATAATAATGCAACAGGTATTCAAAAAGAACTTTTCAGTGGCTCAAAACAACATTTTAATAGGTTCGGGTCAAAAATGACCCGAACATAACAAGTGTATAGTAAACCCGAACAGAACAGCAGGGTTAACCCAATCAAACGGAATAGCATTATTTTTATTTTTTTTTAAAGATGTTCGGATTGACGAAGAAATTGACAATGTTGTTAAAGTTTTTTCTATTTTGGCAAATATGTGTATTTCACAACTTCCATGCTCTTCACCTTTTTAACTTTTGACACACTTTCTCCTTCATAATCTTCAGCAGCATCATCTTTTTCATCAAATTATTCTTCATCTTCACCTTCTTTATCTTCTTCTTAAACTTCTTGCTATTCATCTTTTTGTTAACATTACTCAAATTGTTCTTATTAAACTATTATTCTTCTTCATATTCTACTTCATCTTCATCTTCTTCATCATATTCTTATTTGTGACAGAGATTCCTGTACTTGTAATCTGTAAAAGTATGAATTTTTCATCCTTCCATTCTTGCTGTCACAAAAGATTTAAATTACAACAGTATTTGTCCGTGTTCAGTTTAGCCTGCAGCAGCAGGCATTTTCCAGGGGCACCACGAGGAGGAACGGACTCACCCCATACACTGCTTAGTCTTCTTCTGCTTCTAATTTAGAGCATATATTTTGCTCTTCATTTTGGTCTTATACTTCATGTTCTTCTGCTTTTTGATCTTCTGCTTATTGTTCTTCAGTCTCTTTTTCTGTATCTTGTAGTTTGTCTTAACTTTCTTTGTCCTGTTGGTGATGTTCTTCTGGGTAATCTTTTATTTCTTCTTTGTGATGGTGTTCAGGCTGGTTGGCTTGATGCTCGTCGTCCTTGTGGTCGTCATCTTCTTCGAGGTGGTCATCAGGGTCGTCGTCTTCATTGTTGGAGATCCAGAGTGATTACCCAAAAAAACATTTAAAAAATCTTCAATTTGTAAATGTAGCTGAAGGTACAAGAAGGCTGACTAACTTCCGAGAACCAGCTGACGTTACTGGAACCCGGAGGGGCAGCAGAAGGAAAAGAGCCAATGGCACAACCGAGGACCAGCTGACGTTACTGGGACACGGTTACTAAGCAGGAGGTACCTGTGCTCCAAAGCACTACCAAGGACCAGCAGATGTTGCTGGAACTCGGATACCGAGATGGAGGCACCTAGGCCAAAGGCACTGCGGAGAACCAGTTGACGGTACTGGAACCCGGACGGGTAGCAGAAGGTACAAGAGCCAATGCAAGTAACGAGGACCAGCTGACTGTGCTGGAACCCGGAGGGGCAGCAGAAGGAAAAGAGCCAATGGCACAACCGAGGACCAGCTGACGTTACTGGGACACGGTTACTAAGCAGGAGGTACCTGTGCTCCAAAGCACTACCAAGGACCAGCAGACCTTGCTGGAACTCGGATACCGAGATGGAGGCACCTAGGCCAAAGGCACTGCGGAGAAACAGTTGACGGTACTGGAACCCGGACGGGTACCATAACGCACCCATGAAAATGTAAGTTGACAGGACGCAAGCCGTCCGCAGTTACAGAATCACACAGTCCTACAGTGGGTGCTTGTCCTATTGTCACAATGGAAACAGCCTTTATTTACATATCCCACAGCACACATAGGAATGACCAAAACTGCAGGCACCATATAGTCGGCTAACCAGAATGCAACACGACAGGACAACTTATTGGAGGCTAATTGACGTTGACACTGCCAGGAAACAGCTGTCGTGCTGTAACCAGGCTGGGCAGGAGTCAGTACCCGTGCCAAGTACTTCCGAGCAACAACTGGCAGTGTTGGAGCCCAGGGATGAGAAGAGAACAGGGTGGAGGCAGCAGGACTTTTTGCCGTACACACAGCAGGGGAACAGCTGACATTACTGAACCCCAGTAACACAGGAGCAAGTGTTGACTGTGCTAACAGCACTTCCAGGCAACAACTGGCGGTGTTGGAGCCCAGGGATGAGAAGAGAACAGGGTGGAGGCAGCAGGACTTTTTGCCGTACACACAGCAGGGGAACAGCTGACATTACTGAACCCCAGTAACACAGGAGCAAGTGTTGACTGTGCTAACAGCACTTCCAGGCAACAACTGGCGGTGTTGGAGCCCAGGGATGAGAAGAGAACAGGGTGGAGGCAGCAGGACTTTTTGACGTACACACAGCAGGGGAACAGCTGGTGTTACTGAACCCCAGTAACACAGGAGCAAGTGTTGACTGTGCTAACAGCACTTCTAGGCAACAACTGGCGGTGTTGGAGCCCAGGGTCAAGGAGGATGTTTAAATAGTAGATCAAGTATTTTCCTTGTTACGTGTCAATTTTAAATGTCTATACTCCAAACAAGAGAAAGATAAGCTTTACTACCATAAGATGATGATTTCAGTTAAAAAAATATTGAGATAAATAAAGAATTGACAAACATAAACGCATACATTAACATGTTTAACAGCAATGCAAACCACAAAATAAATTAGTTAAGGAATCTGCTATACGGTTGTACATAAAAGCATACAAGTACATATCTGAATCCATTAATGATGGATAAGTAACAGTATGTACACCATTTTTATTGTATAGACAATGAATGTCTGACTTCAAAACATCATCAGCATTACAAGTTATCTGTGACATTAATAAAATGTTACATTTGCTGAATAATGTCACTAAACAGTTTATAAAAATTATCCAATTTCCATCATGTAATACTCATAATATGTGCCAATAATAATTTTTATTAACAAACATAACCTTTAAAAAGTGCATAGTGCAAATTGCTATTTATGCGTGACTGTGGACTTGCAAGCATGACAACGGATAGATAAGGTATATATAGATGAGACTGCATAGCCACAGATGGTGAATGGCCATGTAATACTGTACCTCAATAAAGTGTGCATCACTACTACATAATTTTTTTTATGAAAAACTGGGTCTGAACTGAAAAAGTAAGTTGATGTGTATGCAAAATGTAAATGCATATCAAACACATGACCATTAAACAGAGAAAACAAAAAACAAGAAACAAATATCCTAAAATAAAACAAAATAAAAAATATATTGCAAAACATGCATGAAGTTGTAATAATAATAATAAGGGTATTTGGTAAACATAATTTTGATCAAAAGAATGTACAAGCCATCCCGCCACGTCAAGGCAACCCTTTGTGGGACAGTCCTACTCTAATATTAAAAACTTTTCCACTTGTCAAGTGACATAAATGTGAACAAGGCAGAGGGACTGAACCCACTAGTTGAAGCATAGGCCAGACAGGATGGATTTTTCAGCTCAAAAGCAGGGCGGTCACACCCTTATATGCACAAGATGCACTAAGAACTAAATGAAAAACTGGGTCTGAACTGAAAAAGTATGTTGATGTGTATGCAAAATGTAAATGCATATCAAACACATGACCATTAAACAGAGAAACAAAAAACAAGAAACAAATATCCTAAAATAAAACAAAATAAAAAATATATTGCAAAACATGCATGAAGTTGTAATAATAATAATAAGGGTATTTGGTAAACATAATTTTGATCAAAAGAATATACAAGCCATCCCGCCACGTCAAGGCAACCCTTTGTGGGACAGTCCTACTCTAATATTAAAAACCTTTCCACTTGTCAAGTGACGTAAATGTGAACAAGGCAGAGGGACTGAACCTACCAGTTGAAGCATAGGCCAGACAGGATGGATTTTTCAGCTCAAAAGCAGGGCGGTCACACCCTTATGTGCACAAGATGCACTAAGAACTAAATGAAAAACTGGGTCTGAACTGAAAAAGTAAGTTGATGTGTATGCAAAATGTAAATGCATATCAAACACATGACCATTAAACAGAGAAAACAAAAAACAAGAAACAAATATCCTAAAATAAAACAAAATAAAAATATATTGCAAAACATGCATGAAGTTGTAATAATAATAATAATAAGGGTATTTGGTAAACATAATTTTGATCAAAAGAATGTACAAGCCATCCCGCCACGTCAAGGCAACCCTTTGTGGGACAGTCCTACTCTAATATTAAAAACCTTTCCACTTGTCAAGTGACGTAAATGTGAACAAGGCAGAGGGACTGAACCCACCAGTTGAAGCATAGGCCAGACAGGATGGATTTTTCAGCTCAAAAGCAGGGCGGTCACACCCTTATATGCACAAGATGCACTAAGAACTAAATGAAAAACTGGGTCTGAACTGAAAAAGTAAGTTGATGTGTATGCAAAATGTAAATGCATATCAAACACATGACCATTAAACAGAGAAAACAAAAAACAAGAAACAAATATCCTAAAATAAAACAAAATAAAAAATATATTGCAAAACATGCATGAAGTTGTAATAATAAGGGTATTTGGTAAACATAATTTTGATCAAAAGAATGTACAAGCCATCCCGCCACGTCAAGGCAACCCTTTGTGGGACAGTCCTACTCTAATATTAAAAACCTTTCCACTTGTCAAGTGACGTAAATGTGAACAAGGCAGAGGGACTGAACCCACCAGTTGAAGCATAGGCCAGACAGGATGGATTTTTCAGCTCAAAAGCAGGGCGGTCACACCCTTATATGCACAAAATGCACTAAAACTAATGAAAACTGGGTCTGAACTAAAAAGTAGTTGATGTGTATGCAAAATGTAAATGCATATCAAACACATGACATAAACAGAAAAACAAAAAACAAGAACAAATATCCTAAATAAAACAAAATAAAAATATATGCAAACATGCATGAATGTAATAATAATAAAGGTATTTGGTAACATAATTTGATCAAAAGAATGTAAAGCATCCCGCCACGTCAAGGCACCTTGTGGACAGTCCTACTCTAATATAAAACCTTTCCACTTGTCAATGACGTAAATGTAACAAGCGAGGACTGAACCACCAGTTGAAGCATAGGCAGACAGGATGATTTTCAGCTCAAAAGCAGGCGGTCACACCTTATATGCACAAGATGCACTAAGAACTAAATGAAAAACTGGTCTGAACTAAAAAGTTGATGTTATCAAAATGTAAATGCATATCAAACACATGACATTAAACAGAGAAAACAAAAAACAAGAAACAATATCTAAATAACAAATAAAAATATATTGCAAAACATGCATGAATTGTAATAATAATAATAGGGTATTGGTAAACATAATTTGATCAAAAGAATGTAAACCATCCGCACGTCAGGCAACCTTTGTGGACAGTCCTACTCTATATTAAACCTTCACTTGTCAAGTGACGTAAAGTGAACAAGGCAGAGGGACTGAACCACCAGTTGAGCATAGGCCAGACAGATGGATTTTTCAGCTCAAAAGCAGGGGTCACACCTTATGCACAAATGCACTAGAACTAATGAAAAACTGGGTCTGAACTTAAAAAGTAAGTTGATGTGTATGCAAAATGTAAATGCATATCAAACACATGACCATTAAACAGAGAAAACAAAAAACAAGAAACAAATATCCTAAAATAAAACAAAATAAAAAATATATTGCAAAACATGCATGAAGTTGTAATAATAATAATAAGGGTATTTGGTAAACATAATTTTGATCAAAAGAATGTACAAGCCATCCCGCCACGTCAAGGCAACCCTTTGTGGGACAGTCCTACTCTAATATTAAAAACCTTTCCACTTGTCAAGTGACGTAAATGTGAACAAGGCAGAGGGACTGAACCCACCAGTTGAAGCATAGGCCAGACAGGATGGATTTTTCAGCTCAAAAGCAGGGCGGTCACACCCTTATATGCACAAGATGCACTAAGAACTAAATGAAAAACTGGGTCTGAACTGAAAAAGTAAGTTGATGTGTATGCAAAATGTAAATGCATATCAAACACATGACCATTAAACAGAGAAAACAAAAAACAAGAAACAAATATCCTAAAATAAAACAAAATAAAAAATATATTGCAAAACATGCATGAAGTTGTAATAATAATAATAAGGGTATTTGGTAAACATAATTTTGATCAAAAGAATGTACAAGCCATCCCGCCACGTCAAGGCAACCCTTTGTGGGACAGTCCTACTCTAATATTAAAAACCTTTCCACTTGTCAAGTGACGTAAATGTGAACAAGGCAGAGGGACTGAACCCACCAGTTGAAGCATAGGCCAGACAGGATGGATTTTTCAGCTCAAAAGCAGGGCGGTCACACCCTTATATGCACAAGATGCACTAAGAACTAAATGAAAAACTGGGTCTGAACTGAAAAAGTAAGTTGATGTGTATGCAAAATGTAAATGCATATCAAACACATGACCATTAAACAGAGAAAACAAAAAACAAGAAACAAATATCCTAAAATAAAACAAAATAAAAAATATATTGCAAAACATGCATGAAGTTGTAATAATAATAATGGGTATTTGGTAAACATAATTTTGATCAAAAGAATGTACAAGCCATCCCGCCACGTCAAGGCAACCCTTTGTGGGACAGTCCTACTCTAATATTAAAAACCTTTCCACTTGTCAAGTGACGTAAATGTGAACAAGGCAGAGGGACTGAACCACCAGTTGAAGCATAGGCCAGACAGGATGGATTTTTCAGCTCAAAGCAGGGCGGTCACACCCTTATATGCACAAGATGCACTAAGAACTAAATGAAAAACTGGGTCTGAACTGAAAAAGTAAGTTGATGTGTATGCAAAATGTAAATGCATATCAAACACATGACCATTAAACAGAGAAAACAAAAAACAAGAAACAAATATCCTAAAATAAAACAAAATAAAAATATATTGCAAAACATGCATGAAGTTGTAATAATAATATAAGGGTATTTGGTAAACATAATTTTGATCAAAAGAATGTACAAGCCATCCCGCCACGTCAAGGCAACCCTTTGTGGGACAGTCCTACTCTAATATTAAAAACCTTTCCACTTGTCAAGTGACGTAAATGTGAACAAGGCAGAGGGACTGAACCCACCAGTTGAAGCATAGGCCAGACAGGATGGATTTTTCAGCTCAAAAGCAGGGCGGTCACACCCTTATATGCACAAGATGCACTAAGAACTAAATGAAAAACTGGGTCTGAACTGAAAAAGTAAGTTGATGTGTATGCAAAATGTAAATGCATATCAAACACATGACCATTAAACAGAGAAAACAAAAAACAAGAAACAAATATCCTAAAATAAAACAAAATAAAAAATATATTGCAAAACATGCATGAAGTTGTAATAATAATAATAAGGGTATTTGGTAAACATAATTTTGATCAAAAGAATGTACAAGCCATCCCGCCACGTCAAGGCAACCCTTTGTGGGACAGTCCTACTCTAATATTAAAAACCTTTCCACTTGTCAAGTGACGTAAATGTGAACAAGGCAGAGGGACTGAACCCACCAGTTGAAGCATAGGCCAGACAGGATGGATTTTTCAGCTCAAAAGCAGGGCGGTCACACCCTTATATGCACAAGATGCACTAAGAACTAAATGAAAAACTGGGTCTGAACTGAAAAAGTAAGTTGATGTGTATGCAAAATGTAAATGCATATCAAACACATGACCATTAAACAGAGAAAACAAAAAACAAGAAACAAATATCCTAAATAAAACAAAAATAAAAATA
>JARQOD010000001.1:126662017-126820077 GCA_033576555.1 Oophaga sylvatica
TTCTCCGGAAATCATGAGTGGCAGTGTCTGGACTGTGCTTGGGACATAGAACGTGCCTTGTGCTGTAAGCACTGGATACAGGGATACAGCATTGCTCTGGTTGGTCGTTGGCCCAGCTGGTAACGAAGCAGGAAAAAAAGGAAAAGAAGGGAGGTGTGCCTGAGAGGAGGAGGAAGGAGGAGAAAGATCTTCCCCGCTTCGTGCAGCCTGGGAGGGCATGGCTGGAGCTATGATGTCGTCTCCCAGTAGGGAGAGGTGGGAGGCACCGCATGTTGCACAAGTGTCCCTGTACCATGGATTCTGTTGAGAACAGACTGAACATGTCCAATATTTCCCTTCACCATATGGGGGTGGTGATGGCTTTGCATCTTTCCCTATCTTGTACACATAAAAATCATATCCTGGCTTGTTCACATATCTTTCTGAACTTCCTAAACGATGCAAGTTTACTGCCACTTTGTACCATGCATTTGCATCAGTCAGCAACTTTGAATCTACTAGCTTCCCTTTTCTATTTTTCAATACATCCTGCCATTCCGCAGCTTGGAGTCTGCCCTTCTTATGGATTTCACACACTTTCATGAGCTGTCTGTAATTTTTTACATACTTTACTCCTTCTTGTTCAGCTACCAGCTGGGGGGCAGTTTTCTCTCCAGGGAGCATAAGACTCTCCTGCTTGCCCATCTTGTTCCCCATTTTAAAAAAAAAAAAAAAAAAAAAATTTCTCGCCGAATGCCCGACGGGAGGGGCTACTCAGACCACTGCGTAGTTTGTGTCTGCTCTCTCCCACAGCCTGTAATTCTCCTTATCTATGTGACCTTGTTCTAAAGCAAGCTTGTAGAAAAAAAAATGGCTGGAGAAATAAAGCTCTAAAATAAATTGCTTAGAGAAAAAAAAAAAATCTCTCCAAAATCATTTAAAAATGTACTTAAAAGAAATTTTTTTTTTAAAAAACAAAAAGTTAGATTTAGTAAAAAACTCTCTAGAAAAAGAAACAAAAAATAAATTCACCAAAAAAGGGAGAGAAAGAGAAAAAACCGTATTAATCATAAAACTCTGAAAAACAACCCTTGTTACTAAAACAGCTAATTAAAAATCTCTGGAATGTCAGCTGGCTGCTTCCCCCCTCCCTTCCTTATATCTCTGCTTGCTGTCTCTATAGCCACTGAAATCACGTATCAAAAAAAAAAAAAAAAATTATTATTATTCCTCAGAATAGCAAAAAAATGAATATAGTTCAGTCTGAATGCCTGAGAATTTTCACATTAAAACCTGTAGCCAAAAAAACTAGCTTAAAAAAATAAAAATCAAAGCCAAGAAACAGAATGCCTGATAACGTGATTAGCAGAGGAGGGGGGGTCAAAGGGGTTTTCTCGCTGCTGCAGCCAGCACACTGCTCTGAATGAGTTACTGACAGAGCGCACGGAGATGTGATTTAAAGCGACAGTACCTGATACAGACAATGAGACAGACACCCGGGAGAATACGAATCCCTCTTTTGATGATCTGTGACACATACAAGCTGCTCTGGTAACTGATAACTCACCAATTGCACTGAGCGCGGTGAAGCTCAAGGTTCTATCGCTCTGTATCGTACGCCCTGGCTGGTGCGCCGGTCACAGTAATCTGCAATAGCCTTCATCAAAATTCTCACTATCCACGTCTGATTTGACTGGGATGGCCTCCCGGTGCGTGGACAATTATTGTGAGAACTTATCCAAAACAAAGCTTCTGCCCTTCACGTCTGATTTGACTGGGATGGCCTCCCAGTGCGTGAAAGTTTACTGCAGAAACTTAACCGAACAAAGCCCTCGCTTCCACAACTGGATTTTTTGGGATAACCTCCCTCCAATGTGTGAAGAATATCTGCGTGGACTTATCCAAAACAAAGCTCCCGCCCTCCACGTCTGATTTGACTGGGATGGCCTCCCGGTGCGTGAAAGTTTACTGCGGGAACTTATGCAGCAATTTGTCTTTTGCTATACAGCCCCAGAGATCAGCAAGCAAAAACACAGTCACCGTTCCAACTTTCTCCCGGTTCACATAAAACATGAAACATATACAGCACAGCAGCAACCAACTCGGCTTATATCCCAGGCTTTTGGATAAGGGTATGGACTTTTTACACAACCTGGGAATGCGGTGATGACCACGTCCGACCGGCTGGAAGTGTAGGCTAGGACTAGGCACAGGGAACATTCAGGTAAGATGACAAAGTTTTCTTACCTTACTGATGGAGCTGCAGTCTCCGTCCCGTGTGCCAAGGCCAGGGCCAACACCCCCGTCTCTCCGGTCGGCCGAGTCCTCGTGTGTTTCGTCCAATGCCCCGCGTGCAGGCGCCAACTGATATGGAAATTTAATTAGGATAAAAATATCCTGTGTTTGCTGCTTGCCATGTCCAAATCTCTATATAATGTCTTTTTGAGCGCTCAGAACGAAATGAGGACTGTCCACACGAAAGTGTCAGTATAACAGTTCGTCAAAGACATACATTTATTATTCATTCAAGGTTTTATACGTTTTCAAAAAGGGGCTGGTTAGTCAATTAACATACAATTAAAAGCTGCTAGATTATTGGCTGTTCTAGTGTAAATATGATAATTATGATAATCATGATTAAAAGAGCTGAAGTTGCAGAATTATTGTTTATATTCTTGTGACCTAGTTGCCTTGCATAACTATAATGTAAACAACAGATATCTAATAGGATATTTTGTACTTCATGCATTTGTTCCTTTACGAAGGTCTTATGAAGGCCAGATTTCTTTAAAACGACTGATTATATCTGGCCTAGAAATATGTGAGCACAAGGTTTTTTAGCAAGTGAGATCTATCTAACTGTGAACTGTGAATACATATATGTGAATATACTTTGAATATATATGGAAGACATATATATTTCCATGACAATGCCAGATTTGTTTTTGGGGGATCGAGCTAAGTTTCAGAATTTCAAAAATAATTGTAAATTGTTTTTTGCCTTAAAATCTAAGTCCTCAGGGAACGCAGCGCAGCAGGTTCAAATTATCATCTCTCTCCTGCGCGGCGACCCTCAGGATTGGGCTTTTTCCCTGACACCTGGGGATCCTGTTTTGAGTGATGTTGATGCATTTTTTCAGGCTTTGGGGTTATTGTACGATGAGCCTAATGTCACTGATCAAGCTGAAAAAGCCTTGTTGGCATTAAATCAGGGGCCTTATGACGCTGAGTTATACTGTCAGAGATTCCGTAGGTGGGCAGTCCTGACCAAATGGAATGACGACGCTTTGGCAGCCCTTTTCCGGAAGGGTCTGTCAGATAATGTAAAGGATGTTATGGTGGGATTCCCTGTCCCCTCTGGTCTCAATGATTCTATGTCATTAGCGATTCAAATTGACAGACGTTTGCGTGAGCGGAGAAGTATGCGTGGAATGGTGTTGCCTTGTGAACCAGCTTCTGAACCCATGCAGTGTGATAGAGTGGTGTCTGGGGCACAGCGTCATGAGTTTCGAAAGCGCAATGGGTTATGTTTCTACTGTGGTGATGCCTCTCATGCTATTTCAGTCTGCCCTAAGCGGGGAAGACGTTTTGCACGCTCAGTTGTCTTGGGTAGTGTTCAGACTAAGTTTTTATTAACTGTCACTCTGATATGCTCTCTGTCCTCATTTTCTGCTCAGGCTTTCGTTGATTCTGGAGCAGCTATTAACCTGATGGATTATGATTTTGCTAAACGTTGTGGATTTCCCTTGATACCCCTACAGAAGTCTATTCCCCTACTGGGGATCGATTCTACCCTTTGGCTGAGAATAAATCCCAGTTTTCTACTCAGGTGATAATGAGGGTTGAACCTGATCACCAGGAGTGCTGCAAATTTTTGGTTCTGTATAATCTGCATGACATTATCGTGCTGGGTTTCCCTTGGTTACAGTCTCATAATCCATCAGGTTAATAGCTGCTTCAGAATCAATGATTTTTTCTAATGACTGGGACTCTCATGTGAAACATGTTCGAACTTTGTTCCAGATTTTGAGAGAGAATGCTCTGTATGTGAAGGGATCAAAGTGTCTTTTTGGCGTACAGAGGATCTTATTTCTGGGATTCATTTTGTCCCCATCTGTTATTGAAATGGACCCGGTCAAGGTTCAGGCCATCTGTGATTGGGTCCAACCTACTTCATTAAAGGCTCTTCAGAGATTTTTGGGTTTTGCCAATTTTTATCGTAAATTTATTGGTAATTTCTCGGTTATTGTTAAACCATTAACTGATTTGACCAGAAAGGGTTCTGATGTGGTGAATTGGCCTCCTGAGGCAGTCTCTGCGTTTCAGGAACTTAAGCAGAGATTCACTTCTGCTCCTGTTCTACGGCAGCCTGATGTTTCTCTGCCATTTCAGGTGGAGGTTGATGCCTCTGAAATTGGGGCAGGTGCCGTTTTGTCCCAAAAAGATCCAGAGACCTCTAAAAGTAACCCTTGTGCCTTTTTCTCTCGAAAATTTTCTCCTACTGAACGTAATTATGACGTGGGTAATCGGGAGTTATTGGCCATGAAGTGGGCTTTTGAAGAGTGGAGACATTGGCTGGAGGGAGCCAAACATCAGGTGGTGGTCCTTACGGACCATAAGAATCTGGTCTATCTGGAATCTGCCAAGCGACTCAATCCTAGACAGGCCAGGTGGGCCTTGTTTTTCACACGTTTTAATTTTGTGGTTTCCTTTCTTCCTGGCACTAAGAATGTTAAGGCGGATGCCCTCTCGAGGAGTTTCCTTGCGGACTCTCCTGAGTTATCTGATCCTTCTGTTATTTTGAAAGAGGGTGTAGTTCTTTCCGCCATCTCGCCCAATTTGAGACTTGCTCTGGAGGGATGTCAGGAGGATAGACCCGAGTGCTGCCCTGTTGGAAAATTGTTTGTCCCGGACCAGTGGAAAAAGAGTGTGATGTCTGAGATTCATTATTCCGCATTGGCTGGGCATCCCGGAATTTTTGGTACCAGAGACTTGGTTAGTCGGTCCTTTTGGTGGCCTACCTTGTCTCGTGATGTCAGGGAATTTGTGCAGTCCTGCGGGACTTGCTCTCGCTCCAAGCCTTGCTCTCGCTCTAGTGGTTTGTTGATGCCATTGCCTGTGCCCAAGAGACCATGGACCCATATCTCTATGGATTTCATTTCCGACCTTCCTGTTTCTCAGAGAATGACCACTGTTGTGAATGGGTTTGAGATGAGTTCTGAGCAGAGGCTCCCTCTGGTGGTTACAAGCGGTACTAGTGAGGATTGTGAGGACTGGGAATCAGGTGTTACTGATTGGTCTTATATAAGGGAGTCATTTTCCCATCAGGGTTGCCGGTGATCAATTGTTCTGGTCTGAATCCTTCTTTCCAGTTTCCCTTGTAGCCTGCTGTTTCGTGTCTGCATCTCCTGCTATCAGATAAGACAATTTCTTATTTTGTGTTTTTGCTATATTTTTGCATTTTGTCCTGCACTTCTGTGGGGGCCTTCTGGGTCCCCTCCGGGGGCTTTTGCCCTCTCAGTTTAGTCCAGCCACTGTGTTTTGTACTTTTGCTTTTTCCAGTTTTTTTTCAGTGGCTGCTGTTTTGATTTTTTTACACCAGAGAACTAATTTAGGTGGTAGAGGTCGTGTGATCTCAGGTGATTTTGAAATTAGTAGAGTTGGTGTTTTTTCAGGGTTTTCTGAGATTGCAGTAAGTACCCTTCCTATCCTTTTCTATTTAGATAGTTTGGGCCCCAGCGTTTGCTCATACTATTTTCTTTCTGTGTCAGTATTTCCTCTTGTCTAACCGCCATTACATGTTTGGGGGCTTTCTATTATCTTTGGGGTTCTGCTCCGGGGCAGATAGCTTTCCTATTTCTATCTTTAGGTGTAGTTAGTTTCTCAGGCTGTGACGAGGCGTCTAGGACCAACGTAGGAACGCTCCACGGCTGCCTCTAGTTGCGGTGGTTAGTCAGGGTACTGCAATCTCATAGATTCCAACTGCTCTGGTGTATTGCCTTTTTTACCTGCACTCCTCAGCTACCGTAACATAACAGTATCACCGGCCATAAAAATTGTATGGTACTCACAGAAGGGAAAAAATATTTTGAAGGAAGAAAAGTTGTCAGAGATATTTTTCTGTTTGTTGCATTTTTTATTTTTTTTTTTTCCCTCTGTATCTCTGGGTGCTGGGGAGGATCTTTTCTCTCAATGGAGTTTGCACAGTTGTCTGGCCGTGTGGATCAGCTTGCCACTGAGATTCGGAGTATTGCTGCATATCTTGCTGGGTTGCCTGTTGTGGAACCTAGGATTCCCATGCCAGATTTGTTTTTAGGGGATCGAGCTAAGTTTCAGAATTTCAAAAATAATTGTAAATTGTTTCTTGCCTTAAAATCTAAGTCCTCAGGAAACGCAGCGCAGCAGGTTCAAATTATCATCTCTCTCCTGCGCGGCGATCCTCAGGATTGGGCTTTTTCCCTGATACCTGGAGATCCTGTTTTGAGTGATGTTGATGCGTTTTTTCAGGCTTTGGGGTTATTGTACGATGAGCCTAATGTCACTGATCAAGCTGAAAAAGCCTTGTTGGCATTAAATCAGGGGCTTGATGACGCTGAGTTATACTGTCAGAGATTCCGTAGGTGGGCAGTCCTGACCAAATGGAATGATGACGCTTTGGCGGCCCTTTTCCGGAAGGGTCTGTTGGATAATGTAAAGGATGTTATGGTGGGATTCCCTGTCCCCTCTGGTCTCAATGATTCTATGTCATTAGCGATTCAAATTGACAGACGTTTGCGTGAGCGGAGAAGTATGCGTGGAGTGGTGTTGCCTTGTGAGCCAGCTGCTGAGCCCATGCAGTGTGATGGAGTGGTGTCTGGGGCACAGCGTCATGATTTTCGAAAGCGCAATGGGTTATGTTTCTACTGTGGTGATGCCTCTCATGCTATTTCAGTCTGCCCTAAGCGGGGAAGACATTTTGCACGCTCAGTTGTCTTGGGTAGTGTTCAGACTAAGTTTTTATTAACTGTCACTCTGATATGCTCTCTGTCCTCATCTTCTGCTCAGGCTTTCGTTGATTCTGAAGCAGCTATTAACCTGATGGATTATGATTTTGCTAAACGTTGTGGGTTTCCCTTGATACCCCTACAGAAGTCTATTCCTTTACTGGGGATCGATTCTACCCCTTTGGCTGAGAATAAACCCCAGTTTTCTACTCAGGTGATAATGAGGGTTGAACCTGATCACCAGGAGTGCTGCAAATTTTTGGTTCTATATAATCTGCATGACATTATAGTGCTGGGTTTCCCTTGGTTACAGTCTCATAATCCTGTTTTGGATTGGAAATCTGTGTCTGTAACCAGTTGGGGCTGCCAATGTGTTAATACCAACACTCCTGTTTTTTCTGCCTCCCCCCAGGCTGAGGATGTTCCTGACTTTTTGTTTGATTTTTCTGATGTGTTTAGCAAAGTAAATCTGCATCCTTACCTCCCCATAGGAGCTATGACTGCGCTATTGAATTAGTGCCAGGTAGTAAATTCCCTAAAGGTCGCCTTTTTAACTTGTCTGTACCTGAACATGACGCTATGCGGTCTTATATCAAGGAATCATTGGAGAAGGGTCATATCAGACCATCCTCTTCACCCTTAGGTGCCGGTTTTTTCTTTGTGGCCAAAAATGATGGTTCATTAAGGCCGTGTATTGATTATCGTCTCTTGAACAATATTACTGTGAAATATCAATACCCGTTACCCTTGATTTCTGACCTGTTTTCCAGGGTGAAAAACGCTACTTGGTTTACCAAGCTTGACCTCAGGGGGGCGTATAACCTTATTCGCATTAAGCACGGGGATGAATGGAAGACGGCATTTAACACCCTGAAGGGCATTTTGAGTACCTTGTGATGCCCTTTGGGCTCACTAATGCTCCTTCCGTCTTCCAGTCCTTCATGAATGACATTTTCAGGGATTTTGTGGACAAGTTTCTGATTGTTTATTTGGATGATATCTTGATTTTTTCTAATGACTGGGACTCTCATGTGAAACATGTTCGAACTGTATTCCAGATTTTGAGAGAGAATGCTCTGTATGTGAAGGGATCAAAGTGTCTTTTTGGCGTACAGAAGATCTCATTTCTGGGATTCATTTTGTCCCCATCTGTTATTGAAATGGACCCGGTCAAGGTTCAGGCCATCTGTGATTGGGTCCAACCTACTTCATTAAAGGCTCTTCAGAGATTTTTGGGTTTTGCCAATTTTTATCGTAAATTTATTGGTAATTTCTCGGTTATTGTTAAACCATTAACTGATTTGACCAGAAAGGGTTCTGATGTGGTGAATTGGCCTCCTGAGGCAGTCTCTGCGTTTCAGGAACTTAAGCAGAGATTCACTTCTGCTCCTGTTCTACGGCAGCCTGATGTTTCTCTGCCATTTCAGGTGGAGGTTGATGCCTCTGAAATTGGGGCAGGTGCCGTTTTGTCCCAAAAAGATCCAGAGACCTCTAAAAGTAACCCTTGTGCCTTTTTCTCTCGAAAATTTTCTCCTACTGAACGTAATTATGACGTGGGTAATCGGGAGTTATTGGCCATGAAGTGGGCTTTTGAAGAGTGGAGACATTGGCTGGAGGGAGCCAAACATCAGGTGGTGGTCCTTACGGACCATAAGAATCTGGTCTATCTGGAATCTGCCAAGCGACTCAATCCTAGACAGGCCAGGTGGGCCTTGTTTTTCACACGTTTTAATTTTGTGGTTTCCTTTCTTCCTGGCACTAAGAATGTTAAGGCGGATGCCCTCTCGAGGAGTTTCCTTGCGGACTCTCCTGAGCTATCTGATCCCTCTGTTATTTTGAAGGAGGGTGTAGTTCTTTCCGCCATCTCGCCCAATTTGAGACTTGCTCTGGAGGGGTGTCAGGAGGATAGGCCCGAGCGCTGCCCTGTTGGAAAATTGTTTGTCCCGGACCAATGGAAAAAGAGTGTGATGTCTGAGATTCATTGTTCCGCATTGGCTGGGCATCCCGGAATTTTTGGTACCAGAGACTTGGTTAGTCGGTCCTTTTGGTGGTCTACCTTGTCTCGCGATGTCAGGGAATTTGTGCAGTCCTGCGGGACTTGCTCTCGCTCCAAGCCTTGCTCTCGCTCTAGTGGTTTGTTGATGCCATTGCCTGTGCCCAAGAGACCATGGACCCATATCTCTATGGATTTCATTTCCGATCTTCCTGTTTCTCAGAGAATGACCACCATCTGGGTAATTTGTGATAGGTTTTCCAAAATGATACATCTTGTGCCATTACCTAAGTTGCCTTCCTCCTCTGAATTGGTGCCGTTGTTCCTTCAGCACGTGGTTCGTTTACACGGCATTCCTGAGAACATTGTGTCTGACAGAGGAGTCCAGTTTGTTTCCAGATTTTGGAGGACTTTTTGTTCTAAACTGGGTGTTCAATTGTCTTTCTCCTCGGCATTTCATCCTCAGACCAATGGTCAAACTGAGAGAACAAACCAGACATTGGAGACTTATCTAAGATGCTTTGTGTCTGCTGATCAGGATGACTGGGTCTCTTTTTTGCCTTTGGCTGAGTTTGCTCTTAATAATAGGGCTAGCTCTGCCACTTTGATGTCTCCGTTTTTCTGTAATTCTGGGTTTCACCCTCGATTTTCTTCAGGACAGACGGAGGCTTCTGTCTGTCCAGGTGTTGACTCTGTTGTTGAGCGTATGCAGCAGATTTGGGACCAGGTAGTGGAGAGGTTGTCCCTCTCTCAGGAGAGGGCCCAGCGGTTTGCTAACCGGCATAGGACTGATGGTCCTCGGTTTAAAGTGGGGGACTTGGTCTGGTTGTCCTCAAAGAATATTCCTATGAGAGTAGCATCTCCTAAATTTAAGCCTAGGTTCATTGGACCTTATAAGATCATGGAGATTATTAATCCTGTTTCTTTTCGTTTGCTTCTTCCAGGGACATTTAAGATCCATAACGTGTTCCACAAGTCCTTGTTGAAGAGGTTTGTTGAGCCAGTGGTTCCTGCTGCTGTGCCTCCTGACCCTGTTTTGGTTGAGGGCAATCTGGAGTATGTGGTTGAGAAAATATTGGATTCTCGTTTTTCTAGACGAAGACTCCAGTATTTGGTTAAATGGAGAGGTTATGGTCAGGAAGACAATTCTTGGGTGTTTGCTTCGGATATCCATGCTAGGAGACTTATCCGTGCGTATCATAGAACTCATCCTGACCGACCTGGTTGCTCAAATGAGGGTTCGGTGACCCCTCCTCAAGGGGGGGGTACTGTTGTGAATGGGTTTGAGATGAGTTCTGAGCAGAGGCTCCCTCTGGTGGTTACAAGCGGTACTAGTGAGGATTGTGAGGACTGGGAATCAGGTGTTACTGATTGGTCTTATATAAGGGAGTCATTTTCCCATCAGGGTTGCCGGTGATCAATTGTTCTGGTCTGAATCCTTCTTTCCAGTTTCCCTTGTAGCCTGCTGTTTCGTGTCTGCATCTCCTGCTATCAGATAAGACAATTTCTTATTTTGTGTTTTTGCTATATTTTTGCATTTTGTCCTGCACTTCTGTGGGGGCCTTCTGGGTCCCCTCCGGGGGCTTTTGCCCTCTCAGTTTAGTCCAGCCACTGTGTTTTGTACTTTTGCTTTTTCCAGTTTTTTTTCAGTGGCTGCTGTTTTGATTTTTTTACATCAGAGAACTAATTTAGGTGGTAGAGGTCGTGTGATCTCAGGTGATTTTGAAATTAGTAGAGTTGGTGTTTTTTCAGGGTTTTCTGAGATTGCAGTAAGTACCCTTCCTATCCTTTTCTATTTAGATAGTTTGGGCCCCAGCGTTTGCTCATACTATTTTCTTTCTGTGTCAGTATTTCCTCTTGTCTAACCGCCATTACATGTTTGGGGGCTTTCTATTATCTTTGGGATTCTGCTCCGGGGCAGATAGCTTTCCTATTTCTATCTTTAGGTGTAGTTAGTTTCTCAGGCTGTGACGAGGCGTCTAGGACCAACGTAGGAACGCTCCACGGCTGCCTCTAGTTGCGGTGGTTAGTCAGGGTACTGCAATCTCATAGATTCCAACTGCTCTGGTGTATTGCCTTTTTTACCTGCACTCCTCAGCTACCGTAACATAACAGTATCACCGGCCATAAAAATTGTATGGTACTCACAGAAGGGAAAAAATATTTTGAAGGAAGAAAAGTTGTCAGAGATATTTTTCTGTTTGTTGCATTTTTTTTTTTTTTTTTCCCTCTGTATCTCTGGGTGCTGGGGAGGATCTTTTCTCTCAATGGAGTTTGCACAGTTGTCTGGCCGTGTGGATCAGCTTGCCACTGAGGTTCGGAGTATTGCTGCATTCTTGCTGGGTTGCCTGTTGTGGAAACTAGGATTCCCATGCCAGATTTGTTTTTAGGGGATCGAGCTAAGTTTCAGAATTTCAAAAATAATTGTAAATTGTTTCTTGCCTTAAAATCTAAGTCCTCAGGAAACGCAGCGCAGCAGGTTCAAATTATCATCTCTCTCCTGCGCGGCGATCCTCAGGATTGGGCTTTTTCCCTGATACCTGGAGATCCTGTTTTGAGTGATGTTGATGCGTTTTTTCAGGCTTTGGGGTTATTGTACGATGAGCCTAATGTCACTGATCAAGCTGAAAAAGCCTTGTTGGCATTAAATCAGGGGCTTGATGACGCTGAGTTATACTGTCAGAGATTCCGTAGGTGGGCAGTCCTGACCAAATGGAATGATGACGCTTTGGCGGCCCTTTTCCGGAAGGGTCTGTCGGATAATGTAAAGGATGTTATGGTGGATTCCCTGTCCCCTCTGGTCTCAATGATTCTATGTCATTAGCGATTCAAATTGACAGACGTTTGCGTGAGCGGAGAAGTATGCGTGGAGTGGTGTTTGCCTTGTGAGCCAGCTGCTGAGCCCATGCAGTGTGATGGAGTGGTGTCTGGGGCACAGCGTCATGATTTTCGAAAGCGCAATGGGTTATGTTTCTACTGTGGTGATGCCTCTCATGCTATTTCAGTCTGCCCTAAGCGGGGAAGACATTTTGCACGCTCAGTTGTCTTGGGTAGTGTTCAGACTAAGTTTTTATTAACTGTCACTCTGATATGCTCTCTGTCCTCATTTTCTGCTCAGGCTTTCGTTGATTCTGAAGCAGCTATTAACCTGATGGATTATGATTTTGCTAAACGTTGTGGGTTTCCCTTGATACCCCTACAGAAGTCTATTCCTTTACTGGGGATCGATTCTACCCCTTTGGCTGAGAATAAACCCCAGTTTTCTACTCAGGTGATAATGAGGGTTGAACCTGATCACCAGGAGTGCTGCAAATTTTTGGTTCTATATAATCTGCATGACATTATAGTGCTGGGTTTCCCTTGGTTACAGTCTCATAATCCTGTTTTGGATTGGAAATCTGTGTCTGTAACCAGTTGGGGCTGCCAATGTGTTAATACCAACACTCCTGTTTTTTCTGCCTCCCCCCAGGCTGAGGATGTTCCTGACTTTTTGTTTGATTTTTCTGATGTGTTTAGCGAAAGGAAATCTGCATCCTTACCTCCCCATAGGAGCTATGACTGCGCTATTGAATTAGTGCCAGGTAGTAAATTCCCTAAAGGTCGCCTTTTTAACTTGTCTGTACCTGAACATGACGCTATGCGGTCTTATATCAAGGAATCATTGGAGAAGGGTCATATCAGACCATCCTCTTCACCCTTAGGTGCCGGTTTTTTCTTTGTGGCCAAAAAGATGGTTCATTAAGGCCGTGTATTGATTATCGTCTCTTGAACAATATTACTGTGAAATATCAATACCCGTTACCCTTGATTTCTGACCTGTTTTCCAGGGTGAAAAACGCTACTTGGTTTACCAAGCTTGACCTCAGGGGGGCGTATAACCTTATTCGCATTAAGCACGGGGATGAATGGAAGATGGCATTTAACACCCCTGAAGGGCATTTTGAGTACCTTGTGATGCCCTTTGGGCTCACTAATGCTCCTTCCGTCTTCCAGTCCTTCATGAATGACATTTTCAGGGATTTTGTGGACAAGTTTCTGATTGTTTATTTGGATGATATCTTGATTTTTTCTAATGACTGGGACTCTCATGTGAAACATGTTCGAACTGTATTCCAGATTTTGAGAGAGAATGCTCTGTATGTGAAGGGATCAAAGTGTCTTTTTGGCGTACAGAAGATCTCATTTCTGGGATTCATTTTGTCCCCATCTGTTATTGAAATGGACCCGGTCAAGGTTCAGGCCATCTGTGATTGGGTCCAACCTACTTCATTAAAGGCTCTTCAGAGATTTTTGGGTTTTGCCAATTTTTATCGTAAATTTATTGGTAATTTCTCGGTTATTGTTAAACCATTAACTGATTTGACCAGAAAGGGTTCTGATGTGGTGAATTGGCCTCCTGAGGCAGTCTCTGCGTTTCAGGAACTTAAGCAGAGATTCACTTCTGCTCCTGTTCTACGGCAGCCTGATGTTTCTCTGCCATTTCAGGTGGAGGTTGATGCCTCTGAAATTGGGGCAGGTGCCGTTTTGTCCCCAAAAGATCCAGAGACCTCTAAAAGTAACCCTTGTGCCTTTTTCTCTCGAAAATTTTCTCCTACTGAACGTAATTATGACGTGGGTAATCGGGAGTTATTGGCCATGAAGTGGGCTTTTGAAGAGTGGAGACATTGGCTGGAGGGAGCCAAACATCAGGTGGTGGTCCTTACGGACCATAAGAATCTGGTCTATCTGGAATCTGCCAAGCGACTCAATCCTAGACAGGCCAGGTGGGCCTTGTTTTTCACACGTTTTAATTTGTGTTTCCTTTCTTCCTGGCACTAAGAATGTTAAGGCGGATGCCCTCTCGAGGAGTTTCCTTGCGGACTCTCCTGAGCTATCTGATCCCTCTGTTATTTTGAAGGAGGGTGTAGTTCTTTCCGCCATCTCGCCCAATTTGAGACTTGCTCTGGAGGGGTGTCAGGAGGATAGGCCCGAGCGCTGCCCTGTTGGAAAATTGTTTGTCCCGGACCAATGGAAAAAGAGTGTGATGTCTGAGATTCATTGTTCCGCATTGGCTGGGCATCCCGGAATTTTTGGTACCAGAGACTTGGTTAGTCGGTCCTTTTGGTGGTCTACCTTGTCTCGCGATGTCAGGGAATTTGTGCAGTCCTGCGGGACTTGCTCTCGCTCCAAGCCTTGCTCTCGCTCTAGTGGTTTGTTGATGCCATTGCCTGTGCCCAAGAGACCATGGACCCATATCTCTATGGATTTCATTTCCGATCTTCCTGTTTCTCAGAGAATGACCACCATCTGGGTAATTTGTGATAGGTTTTCCAAAATGATACATCTTGTGCCATTACCTAAGTTGCCTTCCTCCTCTGAATTGGTGCCGTTGTTCCTTCAGCACGTGGTTCGTTTACACGGCATTCCTGAGAACATTGTGTCTGACAGAGGAGTCCAGTTTGTTTCCAGATTTTGGAGGACTTTTTGTTCTAAACTGGGTGTTCAATTGTCTTTCTCCTCGGCATTTCATCCTCAGACCAATGGTCAAACTGAGAGAACAAACCAGACATTGGAGACTTATCTAAGATGCTTTGTGTCTGCTGATCAGGATGACTGGGTCTCTTTTTTGCCTTTGGCTGAGTTTGCTCTTAATAATAGGGCTAGCTCTGCCACTTTGATGTCTCCGTTTTTCTGTAATTCTGGGTTTCACCCTCGATTTTCTTCAGGACAGACGGAGGCTTCTGTCTGTCCAGGTGTTGACTCTGTTGTTGAGCGTATGCAGCAGATTTGGGACCAGGTAGTGGAGAGGTTGTCCCTCTCTCAGGAGAGGGCCCAGCGGTTTGCTAACCGGCATAGGACTGATGGTCCTCGGTTTAAAGTGGGGGACTTGGTCTGGTTGTCCTCAAAGAATATTCCTATGAGAGTAGCATCTCCTAAATTTAAGCCTAGGTTCATTGGACCTTATAAGATCATGGAGATTATTAATCCTGTTTCTTTTCGTTTGCTTCTTCCAGGGACATTTAAGATCCATAACGTGTTCCACAAGTCCTTGTTGAAGAGGTTTGTTGAGCCAGTGGTTCCTGCTGCTGTGCCTCCTGACCCTGTTTTGGTTGAGGGCAATCTGGAGTATGTGGTTGAGAAAATATTGGATTCTCGTTTTTCTAGACGAAGACTCCAGTATTTGGTTAAATGGAGAGGTTATGGTCAGGAAGACAATTCTTGGGTGTTTGCTTCGGATATCCATGCTAGGAGACTTATCCGTGCGTATCATAGAACTCATCCTGACCGACCTGGTTGCTCAAATGAGGGTTCGGTGACCCCTCCTCAAGGGGGGGGTACTGTTGTGAATGGGTTTGAGATGAGTTCTGAGCAGAGGCTCCCTCTGGTGGTTACAAGCGGTACTAGTGAGGATTGTGAGGACTGGGAATCAGGTGTTACTGATTGGTCTTATATAAGGGAGTCATTTTCCCATCAGGGTTGCCGGTGATCAATTGTTCTGGTCTGAATCCTTCTTTCCAGTTTCCCTTGTAGCCTGCTGTTTCGTGTCTGCATCTCCTGCTATCAGATAAGACAATTTCTTATTTTGTGTTTTTGCTATATTTTTGCATTTTGTCCTGCACTTCTGTGGGGGCCTTCTGGGTCCCCTCCGGGGGCTTTTGCCCTCTCAGTTTAGTCCAGCCACTGTGTTTTGTACTTTTGCTTTTTCCAGTTTTTTTTCAGTGGCTGCTGTTTTGATTTTTTTACACCAGAGAACTAATTTAGGTGGTAGAGGTCGTGTGATCTCAGGTGATTTTGAAATAAGTAGAGTTGGTGTTTTTTCAGGGTTTTCTGAGATTGCAGTAAGTACCCTTCCTATCCTTTTCTATTTAGATAGTTTGGGCCCCAGCGTTTGCTCATACTATTTTCTTTCTGTGTCAGTATTTCCTCTTGTCTAACCGCCATTACATGTTTGGGGGCTTTCTATTATCTTTGGGGTTCTGCTCTGGGGCAGATAGCTTTCCTATTTCTATCTTTAGGTGTAGTTAGTTTCTCAGGCTGTGACGAGGCGTCTAGGACCAACGTAGGAACGCTCCACGGCTGCCTCTAGTTGCGGTGGTTAGTCAGGGTACTGCAATCTCATAGATTCCAACTGCTCTGGTGTATTGCCTTTTTTACCTGCACTCCTCAGCTACCGTAACATAACAGACCACCATCTGGGTAATTTGTGATAGGTTTTCCAAAATGATACATCTTGTGCCATTACCTAAGTTGCCTTCCTCCTCTGAATTGGTGCCGTTGTTCCTTCAGCACGTGGTTCGTTTACACGGCATTCCTGAGAACATTGTGTCTGACAGAGGAGTCCAGTTTGTTTCCAGATTTTGGAGGACTTTTTGTTCTAAACTGGGTGTTCAATTGTCTTTCTCCTCGGCATTTCATCCTCAGACCAATGGTCAAACTGAGAGAACAAACCAGACATTGGAGACTTATCTTAGATGCTTTGTGTCTGCTGATCAGGATGACTGGGTCTCTTTTTTACCTTTGGCTGAGTTTGCTCTTAATAATAGGGCTAGCTCTGCCACTTTGATGTCTCCGTTTTTCTGTAATTCTGGGTTTCACCCTCGATTTTCTTCAGGACAGACGGAGGCTTCTGTCTGTCCAGGTGTTGACTCTGTTGTGGAGCGTATGCAACAGATTTGGGACCAGGTAATGGAGAGGTTGTCCCTCTCTCAGGAGAAGGCCCAGCGGTTTGCTAACCGGCATAGGACTGATGGTCCTCGGTTTAAAGTGGGGGACTTGGTCTGGTTGTCCTCAAAGAATATTCCTATGAGAGTAGCATCTCCTAAATTTAAGCCTAGGTTCATTGGACCTTATAAGATCATTGAGATTCTTAATCCTGTTTCTTTTCGTTTGCTTCTTCCAGGGACATTTAAGATCCATAACGTGTTCCACAAGTCCTTGTTGAAGAGGTTTGTTGAGCCAGTGGTTCCTGCTGCTGTGCCTCCTGACCCTGTTTTGGTTGAGGGCAATCTGGAGTATGTGGTTGAGAAAATATTAGATTCTCGTTTTTCTAGACGGAAACTCCAGTATTTGGTTAAGTGGAGAGGTTATGGTCAGGAAGACAATTCTTGGGTGTTTGCTTCGGACATCCATGCTAGGAGACTCATCCGTGCGTATCATAGAACTCATCCTGACCGACCTGGTTGCTCAAATGAGGGTTCGGTGACCCCTCCTCAAGGGGGGTACTGTTGTGAATGGGTTTGAGATGAGTTCTGAGCAGAGACTCCCTCTGGTGGTTACAAGCGGTACTGCTCTGTTCAGTGAAGATTGTGAGGACTGGGACTCAGGTGTTACTGACTGGTCTTATATAAGGGAATCACCTTCCCATCAGGGTTGCCGGTGATCAATTGTTCTGGTCTGAATCCTTCATTCCTGTTTCCCTTGTAGCCTGCTGTGTCGTGTCTGCATCTCCTGCTAACAGATAAGACATTTTCTTCTTTTTGTTTTTGTACTATATTTTTGCATTTTGTCCTGCACTTCTTTGGGGGCCTTCTGGGTCCCCTTCGGGGGCTTTTGCCCTCTCAGTTTAGTTCAGCCACTGATGTTTGTACTTTTGCTTTTTCCAGTTTTTTCAGTGGCTGCTGTTTTGATTTTGTTACACCAGAGAACTAATTTAGGTGGTAGAGGTCGTGTGATCTCAGGTGATTTTGAAATTAGTAGAGTTGGTGCTTTTCAGGGTTTTCTGGGATTGCAGTAAGTACCCTTCCTATCCTTTTCTATTTAGTTAGTTTGGGCCCCAGCGTTTGCTCATACTATTTTCTTTCTGTGTCAGTATTTCTTCTTGTCTAACCGCCATTACTTGTTTGGGGGCTTTCTATTATCTTTGGGGTTCTGCTCCGGGGCAGATAGCTGTCCTATTTCTATCTTTAGGTGTAGTTAGTTTCTCAGGCTGTGACTAGGCGTCTAGGACCAACGTAGGAACGCTCCACGGCTGCCTCTAGTTGTGGTGGTTAGTCAGGGTACTGCAATCTCATAGATTCCAACTGCTCTGGTGTATTGCCTTTTTTACCTGCACTCCTCAGCTACCGAAACATAACAGTTCAGGGATCGGTTCAGGAATAGGTTCAGGGACCTAACTAACCCTTTAAGAGGCATTAAACGCGCTGCTTGAAGACCCACACTCTGTGACCAGGCCCAGAAGTGGGAAACCGTGGCAGAACAGAGAGATGCCGCTGAGAGGACGTGCCAGTGAGTATGTCGGAGTCCCTGCCAGGAGGAATGAGGGGGAACATGCAGGGATGCCAGCATTAGAGTTTCAATTAATAGTAGTGTGGACATACTCATGGTTTTGACCCTACTGTTCCCTATTGCAGGGGGTAGGTTGGACAAAGTTTGTTGCGTGGTAGACACGATGGATATGGTTTCTGGCTGGAAGCACATAGGATAAACCAGTATGCAGAAGGGCAGTTGCTCAGCCTTCTCACTCCTGACTGTATGAGACTTCACTCCTTTATGCAGGGGCTGGCTGGCACTTTTCAGCCTGGGGGTCAATCACAAGGCAGTGGCCCTCGAGTTGCGGTGGCCCTCCTTTTCCCTGCTTATCTCTGGCCATTGCATTAAAGCAGCAGAAATAACTGGCTGTAAAAATAGGCTGGTAAGTAGATATGGGAACAGTAAGGAGCTTGCTGCATAGATATGGGAGCAGAACCAAGCTTACTCCAGAGATATGGGAGCAGAACCGAGCTTACTCCAGAGATATGGGAGCAGAACCGAGCTTACTACAGAAATATGGGAGCAGAACGGAGCTTACTACAGAGATATGGGAGCAGAACCAAGTTTACTCCAGAGATATGGGAGCAGAACCGAGCATACTACAGCGATATAGGAGCAGAACCGAGCTTACTACAGAGATATGGGAGCAGAACCGAGCTTACTAAAGAGATATGGGAACAGAACGGAGCTTACTCCAGAGATATGGGAGCAGAACCAAGCTTACTACAGAGATATGGGAGCAGAACTGAGCTTACTCCAGAGATACAGGAGCAGAACCGAGCTTACTACAGAGATATGGGAGCAGAACTGAGCTTACTCTATAGCAGAGGTCTCAAACTCGGCAGAGTAAATGGGACGCACATTAAAAAAAATTTAAGCTGGCGGGCCGCATTCCATTCAAACTTAATACAGTACAAAATTCTTGATAAACCATTGTTTATTTGAACTACTATAACAATTCTCTCCCTCCGGAACTCCCCCTCTCTCTGTGGCCGTTCAAATAAGTTGTCAGCTGCGATGTACAGCTTACCGTATATACTCATGTATAAGCCGACCCGAGTATAAGCCGACCCCCTAATTTTGCCACAAAAAACTGGGAAAACGTATTGACTCGCGTATAAGCCTAGGGTGGATAATGCAGCAGCTAATGGTAAATTTTCAAAAATAAAAAGAGATACCAATAAAAGTAAAATTAATTGAGACATCAGTAGGTTAAATGTTTTTGAATATCCATATTGAATCAGGAGCCCCATATAATGCTCCATATAGTTCATGATGGTCCAATAAGATGCTCCATACAAAATACGCCCCATATAATGCTGCACAAAGGTTAATAATGGCCCCATAAGTAGCTCCATAGAATATGCCCCATAAAATGCTGCACAAATGTTAATAATGGCCTCATAAGATGCTCCATAGAATAATATGCCCCATATGCTACTCCATAAAGGTTATGGCCCCATAAAATACTCCATAGATTATGCCCCATATGATGCTCCATAGATTATGCCCCATAAGATGCTCCATAGATTATGCCCCCATAAGATGCTCCATATATTTTATGCCCCCATAAGATGATCCATATATTTTATGCCCCCATAAGATGCTCCATATATTTTATGCCCCCATAAGATGCTCCATATATTTTATGCCCCCATAGGAAGCTCCATATATTTTATGCCTCCATAAGATGCTCCATATATTTTATGCCCCATAAGAAGATCCATATATTTTATGCCCCATAAGAAGCTCCATATATTTTATGCCACCATAAGATGCTCCATATATTTTATGCCCCCATAAGATGCTCCATAAATTTTATGCCCCCATAAGATGCTCCATATATTTTATGCCCCATATGCTGCTGCTGCAAATAAAAAAAAAATGACATACTCACCTCTTGTCGCTGGGAGCCAGGTGCCGGTGTCCTGAGCAGGCTGTGACACCGACGCGCTATGGGGGACAGGTGTCGGTGTCACTGCTGGCTCAGAGCCCCGGCACCTGCGATATTCACATGTCTCCGGTCCACATCTGCGCGTCGCTCCATTGTCCGGCTCCTCTGTCAGTGACTGTTCAGGCAGAGGGCGCGGCGCGCACTAACTACGTCATCGCTCCCTCTGACCTGAACATCACAGCCAAATGACACAGAGGATAGTGCGGAGTGCAGCGGTGGATCGGGGACAGGTGAATATCGCATATACTTACCCCCTCCTGGAGCATCTCTGCAGCCCTCCTGCCGCGGTCTCTGGCAGCTATTCTTCCTTCAGCGGTCACATGGTACCGCTCATTAAAGTCATTAATATGTGCATATTCATGACTTTAATTAGCGGTACCACGTGACCGCTGAAGGAAGAAGCCTGAGATTGTGTGAGAGGCAGGGGGGCTGTAGAGACGTGCCGGCGGGGGGGTAAGTATGATCTGACACCCCCGCGCCCCCTCCCTTGCCGACCCCCTGACATGTGGTGCACCACGGGCCGCAGATTCCTGCCTCAGGTGCCGCATGCGGCCCGCGGGTCGCATGTTTGAGACCTCTGCTCTAGAGATATGGGAGCAGAACCAAGCTTACTCCAGAGATATGGGAGCAGAACAGAACTTACTGCAGAGATATGGGAGCATAACCAAGCTTACTCCAGAGATATGGGAACAGAACCGAGCTTACTTCAGAGATATGGGAGCAGAACCAAGCTTGCTACAGAGATATGGGAGCAGAACCGAGCTTAAGACAGAGATATGGGAGAAGAACAGAGCTTACTCCAGAGATATGGGAGCAGAACAGAGCTTACTCCTTCCAGCTTCCAGCACCTCTACTCCTTCCAGTGGTACATGGGCCCGGGCCGGCAGTGCAACAACTGTCTGTCCTGGTGGCAGCACAAGCTGAGGAGTCGCAGGTGATGTCACTCTCCCCAGTACCTCTCCCTCCTGGCAAACCTCCTGGATTCGTGCACCCCTCACCAACTGCTGAAAGACCTGCCCCTATGAAGTGCGGGTGCCCCATTGTTTTAATGTCTCTTGGGCCGGTTCATGGAGAAGGAGACTGCCAAATTCTTTTAACACATTCATGCCTAAGGTGACGACATATCCATCAGTCTCGCCTCCCTAAGTCAGGACCACGCCTCGCCGACTCAATGGCCTGCCGCACATTGAGATCTACATCCATGCTACTCTAGCAACGGGAATAGGCAGCTGATTGGCAGCTACCAGCTTTATCACGGACCCCCATTAGGGTCTTGTGGCTTCTGGAAAATGTTGCCGGAAGTAAGTCTCAGGCATAGTGGTCACTTATGACCACGTATCTACCATGCAACGCATGGCACGGCCTTCAAATTCCGCCCAAACCAGCGGACACTTTGTGACCAGGTCCTTGGGACTTCCACCACCCCGTGAGGTGCGTTCTGGCTCTGAACAGCGTCCCCCCAGCTCAGAGCCCTCTAGTTCAACGGCCGCCTGGGTGAGTTCCTCCCTCGCCAAAGGTACTCCCGGGCGTAGTGGCTCATCTCTCCACAGTTAAAACAAGCGGCGGGCCGTGGAGGCCGGCCACCCTAAGCGTTAGGGGGCCTCCAAGTTCACATGTTTGGCCCTGGTAGGTCGCCTCTAGCTCCGGCCTTTCTTTTCACTTCAGCTAGTTCACCTCTGATATTCTCCAGCTTCTGTCGCATTTCCCCCACCCACGCGGGCTCACTGATGGCATTCAGGTAGGCTTCAATGCTCTGGGTCTTCCCCACGGGGGCTGTCACCTTTTGCTCCTGCTCTCGTGCGTGGGCCTCACTCCCTACCCTGGAGAAGGTCAAACGCGGGTCTACCCGTATCTGTTCTTACAAGGCTTGCTTAGTCAGGGAGTCACGCATTCCAGTCACCAAGAGGTCTCGCAGGGTTATGTCAAGGGGCCCCACACCTACCCTATCCTTTCGCTCGATGGCCATATGGAGTTCCTGCAGCACATTCATATACTGAGTGACCGTCTCCCCCTCTCCCTGCATGCGGCTGAACAATTGGGTTCTCAGTTCCCCCACATCAGTCGGGTCCCGTGGGTTTCTTCCAAAATCTGCAATACTTGGACAAAAGTATTCCGATGCCCTGGGGGCCTTAACATCACAGAGTCCCGGGCCTCTCCCTCCAATGCCATGATGGCCACCTCTGCCTCCAGATCAGGGGTGTTATGTTTCGGTAACTTAGGAGAAATGGCAAAAAATAGCAAAAGCGGTAATACACCAGAGAGGCTGGAACCTATTGGATTGCAGTAATTTGAACTAACCACACAACTAGAGGTAGCCGTGGAGCGTTCCTACGTTGATCCTAGACGCCTCGTCACAACCTGAGAGATAACTACACCTAAAGGCAGAAAGATGAAAGCTATCTGCCCCGGAGCAGATCCCCAAAGAAAATAGGAAGCCCCCAAACATGTAATGGCGGTTAGACAAGAAGAAAGCTCGGACACAGACAGAAAATAGAATGAGCAAACGCTGGGGCCCAATCTGTCTAGACAGAAAAGTACAGGAAAGAATTCTGACTGCAATCCAACAAAAACCCTAACAAAAATACCAACACGTCTGATTGCAAAAAAAAACCTGAGATCACTCGACCTCTTCCACCTAAATCAGATCTCTGGTGTAACAAGACGCTATTCAGCAAATTAAAAGTAACAAAAGAGCAAAGCAAAAGTGCAGACACAAACGGAGCACAATTGCAGCACCAGACCCCCAAAAGGGGACAGGGTGCAGTCCACTGCAGGCAGCAAACCAGCAGAGAAAATCAAACAGAGACAAAAAAACCAGCAGACACTTATCTGAAGGAGAGCAGGAAACTAGCAGTGCTTCAAGCAAGACCAGAAGAACAATTGATAACCGGCAAGGCTGCTGGGAAATCAGGCAACTTATATCCTACCATTCAGCGCCAGCTGAAGGCCATTCATTAATCAGTTCATTACCCTCAGCAACCACTGGAGGGAGCCCCAGCTCAGAAGCCGCCTCTAGCATATTCACAACACAGGGGTCATCGGGTGAACTCTGCTGAACTCCTGTGCTCCTTTTATCTTGGCCCAGCCCCCACACCTTCCAGAAAAGTCCCGGGCCCAGGCACACAGCGGGGGCCCACTCCTCTATAATACCACAGTATTACTAACTGCGCTGATAGCTGAATGTCATCTGTGATCAACAGATTAATCATTGTATAGAATAAAATCAGCTGGATGCAAAAAGAATATATCTTTAGTCTGTAATAACTGATGTTACCTACGTGAGCCAGACAATGTTAGACTGTGGAGCTCTACCTTCATGTTCCTACATTAGGCAGGGGAGCTCAACCTGCACATGACTACATTAGACTGCATAGTTATAGTCATGTGACTATATAAGACTGGGGAACGCTACCTTCATGTGACTACATTACACTAGGGAACTCTATCTTCATGTGACTACATTAGAATAGGGAACTCTACCTTCATGTGACTACATTACACTAGAGAACTCTACCTTCATGTGACTACATTACACTAGAGAACTCTACCTTCATGTGACTACATTACACTGGGGAACTCTACCTTCATGTGACTACATTAGACTGGGGAACTCTACCTTCATGTGACTACATTAGATGGGGGAACTCTATCTTCATGTGACTACATTACACTGGGGAACTCTACCTTCATGTGACTACATTAGACTAGGGAACTCTACCTTAATGTGACTACATTAGACTAGGGAACTCTACCTTCATGTGACTACATTAGACTAGGGAACTCTACCTTCATGTGACTACATTAGAAGGGGGAACTCTATCTTCATGATAAGTCAATATTAAGACAACCAAAACATGGTAGAATCAAAAATCTTAGAATCAGTGAACATGAAATACTGTAGATTAAGGGTTGTCCTACATTCATTTAGCCTTTAAAAAAAACAACACAAGGTCAAAGTCAAGTATTCATGAAGATTTTCTGGAAGGATCCAATAGAAGTCTCTTTACTCCTTATGATTTTATTGTAATGTTTTAGTAATGGGTTTACTTTGGGTTATGTTATCTCAAATTTCATACTAAGTTTTTTAAATACAAAGCCCATTTGAAACATAAGCAAAAAAAAAAGAAAGACTGAAAAACAAACAGGTTTCTAAAAAAAAAAATCTGCTTCTGTCTTTGTGTAAATAAATCCCCGACTTTGCGACTCTGTTGTCAAGTTGTATTTTGCTTGTCTATGATTCATTCCATTTTTGTTTTGCTCTGACAAATCTGTAAATGTGGCCTTGATTTCAATTTGCCAGTGTATTCTTCAGCCACTAAATGAACCAAATATATCAGACAAAATATATGATAGTCTTTATATATCTATATCTGGGAAATTCATTTTGGCAATCTACAAAGTTTGTAGAAATAAAACTTCTTCCGGATATTAAATGAACATTTTTATTTTATTATAAGGCTGAAATACTGTATCAGGATTTTCATAATACATAGAAAGTAGTGGTCCATGTGGAATATTCTGAAAAATTACTACATTTAGTTGAAGAATAAAAATGGAGAAGTGCAGAAAAATCCAATTTTCAGGTCAGTAACTAAATCTTTCACAATGACCATGACAGTCTCAACTATAAGTGTAAGAAAAAAAAAGTGGACATTCAAATAGAGTGCATTGAAGTTTGCTGAAAGAACGTGTACTGAAATTCATTTTTTCTGAGGGGTGAGGGGTAGCCTGAAAATACTGGTTAGAGAGAAAAGTTAAGAAGGTGGAAGTACTATTTTCATTCACTTTAGGTTTATGCATCAGTTTATACCATCAGTATGTCATGTATTTTTTCTTGTATGCAAAAAAAAAATCATCAAGTTTCTTCTTTAAGTGTAAAATGAACAGTACATTGATGACCACGTAGGTGGTAGTTTTTCCAAAGAAAAACTGATTGGAATGGGGGTTTTTGATCCACAAATCGGATAAAAATTGGATAGATTATCCATAAAAAAGTACATGTGAACAGTGCATAGGCTACAATGGTCTTGTTTTCTATAAGGGAAAATATGGGTAGAACATGTACATGATTCATGGATGTCTGAATGAGGCTTACCTTTGACCAAGATATAAGATGAGTAGGTGGATTAGAGGCAGTGACAGACTCAAAGTAATCTGGAATACGGAGAATCAGACATAACAGAAACCTTGCTGTGACGACACAGCATTTTATCTTAATTTTTCCAGACGTATATTGTCAGTAGGCCAAGAGACATAGACTATTGTTAAAATAAGTCTGAAGTTTACTCTTGAATTGATGTTTGTGAATTATTGAATGGCTGCTATTTACCAATTGTCAGGGCCGGCTCCAGGTTTTCGTGGGCCCCTTTATCACATACCGCAACTCATGATTCACAGATAAGACAGAGAAATATAGGTATAGTACAATACCAAAGATTTAACTTGTTACATTACATGAGTGATATTTATTGTAACTTCTACAACAGGTCAGAAACCGGACAGACAATATAGTCCTCCACACAGCATTATGGGCACCACATAGTGCTCCATACAGAATAATAAGTCCCATGTATTGCTCGATATAGAATAATGAACCCCATATAATGATCCATGCAGTATAATGAGCCCCATATATTGCTCCATACTGTATAATGAGGCACATATAATGCTCCATACAGTAATATAAGCCCCATATATTGCTGCATGCTGTATAATTGGCCCCATATAATACTTAATAAAGAATAATGAGCCCCATATGTTGCTCCATACATAATGGGTCCCATATAATGATCCATACAGTATATGATGGGCTCCATATAATGCTCCAGTACATGATGGGCCCCATATATTGCTCCATATATAAGGGGCCCCATATAATACGCCATACACTATAGCATGGGCCCCGTAGATTATAAGAAGCCACATACAGTATAATGAGTCCCATATAATGCTACATACAGTATATGATGGGCCCCATATATTGCTCCATACAGAATGGGCCCCATATAATGCACCATACAGAATAGTCCCCATATAATGCTCCATATATAATGGGTCCCATATAATGCTCCCTATATAATGGGTTCCATATGATACTCCATGATGAGCGTCATATAATGCTCCATATATTATGGGCACCATATATGATGCTCCAGTGTATAGTAGGCCCCATATATAGTGCTACAAACATAAAAACATAAAAAATGAAATACTCACCACTCGTCGCTGGTTGCTGCTCTGCTCCGGACTCCTCAGCATCACCGTCTTCCGGCTCTCTGCACTGTAATTGCTTAGGCAGAGGGCACACAGACATGATGTCATCGCGCCCTCTGATCTGAACGTCACAGTCAGAGGACGGAGGACGCCGCAGCGGTGGAGTGGGGAGAGGTAAGTACCATAAGTGCTGAGGCCCTGAGCAGGCAGGGGGGCACACTCGCGGACGCCACCACAGGCAAAAATACCAGGCACCTATAGAGTGCCATCTCTGCCTATTATATAAGCTTCTACAATTTATTATGTTGCCATCCTTGGAGAACAGGGATGCAGATAATTGATGTTAGCTAATATGTTGATTACCTATTGTGTAACTTATTGACCTTCATACAGTGAAGGACAAACTATGCAAATTGATTGTGGGTATAAAAAGGGACCTATATCCACAGATGTGGGTATAAAAAGGGGCCTCAGCGTCACTGCATATTAAGACAAAGCGTCATATACAACACAATAGGTATAATAATACCGAAGCAAAATTGCTTCATCCCAAATCCGGCCCAATGGCCCATAAGTAATGGATGAAATACTCCAAAGAGTTAACAATACACACCAAAAAAAGGGAGTATGAACAACATCGTTTATAAAATTACAAAAACCTTTATTAATAGACAACAATTGCCAATAATAATGGCCCAGAATACAGGGATGAAATGGAGGCAAAAAACTGCAGGTACAAATGCAGGGGTTGCACAGACCAATAGTACCAATAGTACTCACGCGCCTCCTCTATCTTCCTCTATGGCCGTCGATTATGCTGCAGGCGCATACTGATGACGTCACGAGGCGACATTTCGCCCATATGCACGTGGAGCAGCGACGGCCAGGGGGAAGGAGGCGGTACTTTTTTGGCGTGTGATGTCAGACGCATGTGCGCCGCTACACACCGGCATTATTTGGATTATGGCTGGTATATATAAACCCTGGGGTTATGACATTCAATGTCCCCTTTTGAGAAAGCACTGCCGCGAAACGCGCGTCAGGAGGTTGCTGGGGGCGCACAGACTGGACCTTCTGATATGGGTGAGAATCAGTGATTATCTATATGGTGTGTATCATATTATACTATGACTATTGGTGGTCTTATGGGTCCTGATGTTTTATGAATATTTTGTGATATGCACCACTTACTTGCACTATGAAAGTGTTAATTAGAATAGTCTGATTTACCCTGGTTACTATTGGTCTGTGCAACCCCTGCATTTGTACCTGCAGTTTTTTGCCTCCATTTCAACCCTGTATTCTGGGCCATTATTATTGGCAATTGTTGTCTATTAATAAAGTTTTTTGTAATTTTATAAACGATGTTGTTCATACTCCCTTTTTTTGGTGTGTATTGTCACCGCATATTGCAGAAATCACAATCTGCTTTGAAGCCCAGCCATAGGCAGGGTTTAGAAGGTGTTTCATAATGACAAGCACAGGGGTCATCAGCTGACCCCTGGCTGTCATGACAGCCCATCGGCGACTAGCGATCATGTCACGGGCGCGCCGATGAGCGGAAATACTGACAAGCGCACAAGTCCACCTGTGTAAAATGCTGCTGTCAGAGATTGACAGCAGCATTTCACAGGTTAACAATCATGGGCGAAGATCCGCTCATCCCATGATTTTTAGGGGCAGGTCCTGACTGTAATACTCAGTTATCAACTGTCTGGTATATGGCGGATGTCATGAAGGGGTTAAGGGACCACGGCCCTAGCTGGTAGAATACAGATCTGTGCCACTGACCATCACCTGGCCCCATGGAGACTTTCAGAGAAGCCAGATTAGGACAATCAGGTCACCTGTCCACATACCTAATTGTGCTCAGTCAACTTCCTAAGCTTGGTTCTACCTCCTCTCTGTGGGTTCCCGCTAAAAGCGGGGTGCCATTGTTGGAGGTAGTTGGCCCTGTAAGCCCTGAAGTCACAAATGCTCTTATCTTGACGAGCTAGCAGAAGGTTGATACTCTGTAATTTTCACCATCTTGGGTATTTGCTGGGACTGTTCTATATGTTATTGTCTGTTGTTGGTTCAATAAATTATTGCCACCCACTGGCCCCCGTGTCTCCACACTTGACAATTACTTGAGACGGTCCCTGCAATTAAACATCAAGTAGCATTGTAAGTGGCCATCTGCCTAATGCTAAAATGGTAATTTTGACCCCAATTAGAGGGAAAAATATAAACAGAAATGCTTATTTCAATAAATGGTCACCAGCCTTATTACCAATATGATTGTTGTGACACTGATCAGCATAAAGGAGCTGGATAAGGGTATAAACATATTAGAGCAAAATGATATTCTTATACTGAAAATAATACTAATTTGTATGCAGCGCTGTCCCTGAGGTTGTTTGCTATAACCACAAAAAGAATGAAAAGTTATTAGTCCAACAAATGTAGTATAATAAAATATATTATTCTACAACCACATTAAAACCAATATATATCGGTAGATTTGCCTTCATTGTCCAAAGGCAGTCCATTACATGAAGAGATACTACACAGACAGTCATTAGTAATAGGTCTTTTACTGGTCCTATAAAGCGTAGTGAAAGAACCCATCACCGATCCTTACACAGTTCACAAACATTATAAATTAAGGAAAAAGAGCAAATAAATTTTGTCAGGTGTCGGACCAGTTCTGCTCGGGTAAATAAACCGTGAGCCCCGAGCTCTCTGACAAATACATTTTTCTGTCTTCACTTCAAAGAGCTTTTAAAACGTTACGTGAGACACTACAAATACCAATACAAGCAAACAGTAAACAGAGGCTTGTTAATAGAAATTTATGAAGAACGGAAAACGCCTGAAGTCAGTAAAGTGCTTCTAACTGGTGGTAAAATGCAGTCTTTTCCCCAGCAGGATTACTGTGTCAGAAAGATGCATTGCAAGGCCTTCAGCTGTCTGCCGGGGAATGTCATGGAGGATAAGCACCTTGCAAACTGCTCCACTTTTTTATAATTAAGAGCTTTCTTTCTGAAAACGTGTTCAACATTCCAAAGCTCTTGGAAAATCTACAAACAATGATGGCAAAACTCTATTTGAAGTATCAAGGTAAATTGTGTTTAAGTGTATCTACTTATAAGACCTTCATGCTGTCTATTTTGAGGTTGCAGAAAATACTAGATGCAAAGTGCTGATATCCAAGAAGTACTGTCTCTCCTTTGGGAGATTGACATGCTAAGCATGCCGAGACGAGGAGACTTAAAGCCGCAATGCTCCTCTGGGAAATATGCAAATTGTCTCTTCAGAGAGGAAGCGGACTGGCTGTATACAGCCAAACCAGATCATCTCACACTTTGCACTGAGGAGGGGCAGTACCCCGAAACACAGTGTTTGCAAATTGAGATCCTGGTTTGGCTTTTATCCTAAGTCATGTAACAAGGCTCGTTAAAGGGTCGACATTGACTTTTAGGATTGCTACTTCCAATAAGTGGCACTAGAGTTCTAGTCCTCTTCCTCTCTGAAGAGACAATTTGCATAGATGCAAAGTGGTGATCTGACATTGTAGCTTCAATTCAATACTGAAGAGCTACTCAGTTCTGCACATTCTGGTATGTATTTGTGCTTCCTTTTATAGAGAGGCGTAACTAGAGTCCTATGCATCCTACATTTGGGGCAGCATCATGCCCCAAAATATTATCCTATAGACATCGATCTAATATCTATTTATCTATCTGCACTCCTCAACATAGAAATTACACCAAGAAGGAAAAGTTGTAGAATTATGGAAATCACTGGATGGATAGACATGTTAATGATATGCAAATGACGAAAAAATGGAAACAATCTTCAAAATACCTTGATTCTTTTAGTATTAAGTATGACAGTAACATGCAGAAATACACACATTTACATGCCCTGGATGTTATCAATAAGGTTATTATTGGTTGTATGAGGAATGTTCTGCCATGTTGAATTCACATGAATACACAAGTCATCAATATCCACTGATGACATAACCCTTACAATTGCCCACATCCGGTGACCCTGTTGGCTATGGTAGCATATTTAGTTTATACAGGCTGCTCACAGCAGCATGAGTAACAATGTGGCCTGGCATGTTTATGTTGAAAAATGGCTTCTAGGACACATTGGAGAAATAGCTATACCACTGGTTCCTCCACCAGATCAATTTAATGCTGAACAGTTAGTGTGCCTAGTAAAAACACTACAGGGATAGGACTGGTGTGATGTTACCTCATGGTGTTGCCCACATTGTCTCGTCATATTGGAAAAATGGTGCATAGTGATTCAATCTGTATTGTAAGTCTTTCAAGCTTATGGTGTCAAATACTGTGTACACAAGCCATCTCAAGGCATTTGTACGACATTGAGCTATGAGCCAGACATCTAGAAGAAGATGGCAATGGAGGGTGGATTGGATGTCTATTCTCTTCAGCGATGAGTCCCACTTTTGCCTTAAATGCAACAATGGCTGGAGATTGGTCTGGAAACCACCTTGGCGATATCAAAAAGAGGAATTCACAAAAGAATGTGAAAGTGTCCCAATTGCCATCTTTCAATTGGTTACATGTTGCTCATGCTACTATGAGCAGCTTGTATGGCCTAGATGTGCTACCCCGGCCTGCAGTGTCTCCAGACTTTTTTGCGTGTCCAAGTGTAAAACATTCATCAACCATTGATAACCTCATGTTAAATATATGATTTCTGCCTCTGGCACTAATACTAGATACTTATTTAAGATGTTTCGAAAATTTTGTTTCCATTTATTCATAATTTGCATATCCTTAACATGTCTATTAATCATGTGATTTCCATAATTCCATGACTTTCTGTTAATTTACAGGGCTATAGTCTGTTCAGGATTGAACGTACACATAAGCAGAGGGGAGGGGTTTGCTCATGATAATATATATAAGACCAATGAAAATGTAGAGTCTGTATGGGTGGAAACAAGGGGAGAAAAAACAATAAAATGAAGGTTATTATAAGTCTCCAAGTATAATGGAAACAGTAAAAAATATTCTCATAAAGTAAATAAGCAAATCATCAAATTATAGAATGTTAGAGTTGAAAGGGACCTCATTGTGTCCACCCCCTGACTCAATGCAGGTTTCACTAAACCATCTCTGTCCAGCCTCTGTTTAAAGACTTCCATTGAAGGACATCGCAACACCTCTCGTGGCAGCCTATTCCACTCATTGATCACCCTCACTGTCAAAAAGTTTTTTTCTAATATCTAATCTGTATTTTCTCCCTTTCAGTTTCATTCCATTGCTTCTCGTATTTACATGTGCAAATGAGCATAATCATAATCCCTCTACACTGTGACATCCCTTCAGATATTTGTAGACAGCTATTAAGTCTCCTCTTAGCCTTCTTTTTTGCAAGCTAAACATTCCCAGATCCTTTAACCATTCCTCGTACGACATACTTTGCAGTTCGCTTTCCTGGTAGCTCTTCTCTGAACTTGCTCCAGTTTTTCAAAGTCTTTTTTACATTGTGGCCCCTCGGACTGGATACAAATATAGTATATCTTGACTTCAGCAAAGCATTTGACAAATTATCTCACACAATCCTTATTGAAAAAATGACTAAGTATGGAATAGACAAGGCAACTATTAGGTGGATTCTTAACTGGCTTAGTGATCGGACCCAAAGAGTGGTTGTAAATGGCTGCATATCCAGTTGGAAGAATGTCTCAGGTGGGCTACCACAGGGCTCTGTCCTGGGCCCTGTATTATTCAACATCTTTATCAATGATTTAGATGAAGGAATTGAGGGTAAACTGATTAAATTTGCTGATGACACAAAGCTAGGAGGGATAGCTAATACTAGAGAAGAGAGAGAGAGGGTTCAAAAAGATATAAATAAACTGGAGCAGTGGGCAGCATCTAACAGAATGGTTTTTAACAGGGAAAAATGCAAAGTACTACATCTGGGCAATAAAAATGAAAAAAGCATATACAGAAAGGAAAGAATAGGGCTAAGCAACAGCACATGTGAAAAAGACTTTGGTATACTAATAGAACACAGGCTAAACATGAGTCAACAGTGTGATGCAGCAGCAAAAAAGGCAAATACAATTCTGCTATTTATTAACAAAAATCATACAGTCTAGATCACGTGAAGTCATTATTGCCCTCTACTCCTCTTTGGTCAGACCTCATCTGGAATACTGTGTCCAGTTTTGGGCACCACATTTTAAAAAAAACATCAACAAACTGGAGCAAGTTCAGAGACTAGTGACCAGAATGGTGACCGGTCAGCAAACCATGTCCTATGAGGAACGGTTACAGGATTTGGGAATGTTTAGCTTGCAAAAAAGAAGACTGAGAGGAGACTTAATAGCTGTCTACAAATATCTCAAGGGCTGTCACATTGTAGAAGGATCATCTTTATTCTCAATTGCACAAGGAAAGACTAGAAGCAATGGGATGAAACTGAATGCGAGGAGATACAGATTAGATATTATAAAAAAACTTTTTGACAGGGTGATCAATGAGTGGAACAGGCTGCTATGAGAGGTGGTGAGTTCTCCTTCAATGGAAGTCTTCAAACAGAGCCTGAACAGACATCTTTCTGGGGAGATTTAGTGAATCCTGCTTTGAGCAGGGGGTTGGACCAGATGATCCAGGAGGTCCCTTCCAACTCTACCATTCTATGAGTCTATTCCTGATGAGTAATAATCAAAGAAAATACTCAGGGCTGATTAAGCCAAAATCATAAGAAAAAATACTTTATTGATAAATTACCTAGATAGGTGGCACCATACAAAAATGACATACAAAGAAAAACATATAGTGTTCCAAATCTAAAAATTGGGCACATCTGGATGTCCCTAGTAATCACTAGTCTTTCACCTGCCTTGCCGCGGAGGTTAGCACCCTAGGGGGGAGCATTGTGGCGCCCCCGCTCACCGATGGCTAACCCTAGTGGCCCTGATGTACCCTGCAGCCCTAGGGAATCCCTCTGCCCGTGTATTAAAGGGACCCCTAATCACTAGACAGAGATCTACTGTGCTAGTCCATCCCTATGCCCCAATGGTGTAAAAACAATGAACACAGGTGGTTTGTATACAGTGGTAGCTGTAGCTATTATTGTTGAAAACTGTTTAGATGCGACAACCATGTAGGTGAGAGCATATAGGAAATAAAGATAAATGGCCTAGTTGAAGATAGGCTTAAGGTATACCACTTACCGTATTTTTTGGACCATAAGACGCACTTTTTTTCCTCCAAATTTGGGAGGAAAGTGTGGGTGCGTCTTATGGTCGGAATGTAACATGTGGGGAGGGGGGCAGTGGGCAGCCGTGGAGTGGGATCAGCAGGAGGCAAGAAAATATCCCCTCTGCTGCAGGAAACAAGAGCTGGGGAAACCCCTGGTCCCTACTTAAGTGCAGTGAATATTAATCAGCCGCTTCCCCGCCCACCTATCAGCTGAGCAGTGAGCGGGGAGCAGCAGATCACAGAGCCACACAGTTTCCCCAGCGCCTGATTCCTGCAGCAGCTGGGCAGATCGGTGTCTGAAGGAGAAGGAGGCAGCAGGAGCAGCTGGCATACCTGACAGCCTGGGGCTGTGCTGATGGGAGGCTGAATGCTCCTGTGAAGGACCTGTGATGAGGTCATGAAGAGGGCGGGCTGGAGCATCACATGACCAAAGCCCTGCCTCTTCATGATGTCGTCACAGGTCCTTCAGACACACTGTACAACAGAGAATTAATTAAAAGGTTAGGCTACTTTCACACTTGCGTTTTTTTTGTGCAGCGCATCATGCGCACATGAAACGCATACGTGTCACATTTCTATCAACTCTGTCTCTATCATCTCTGTCTATATCATCTGTCTCTATCATCTCTGTCTATCATCTCTGTCTCTATCATCTCTGTCTCTATCATCTGTCTCTCATCTCTGTCTCTATCATCTCTGTCTCTATCATCTCTGTCTCTATCATCTGTCTCTATCATCTCTGTCTCTATCATCTCTGTCTCTATCATCTGTCTCTATCATCTCTGTCTCTATAATCTGTCTCTATAATCTGTCTCTATAATCTGTCTCTATCATCTCTGTCTCTATCATCTGTCTCTATCATCTCTGTCATCTGTCTCTATCATCTGTTTCTATCATCTCTGTCTCTATCATCTGTCTCTATCATCTGTCTCTATCATCTCTGTCTCTATCAGCTCTGTCTCTATCATCTGTCTCTATCATCTGTCTCTATCATCTCTGTCTCTATCATCTCTGTCTCTATCATCTCTGTCTCTATAATCTGTCTCTATAATCTGTCTCTATCATCTCTGTCTCTATCATCTGTCTCTGTCATCTCTGTCTCTATCATCTGTCTCTATCATCTGTCTCTATCATCTGTCTCTATCATCTCTATCATCTCTGTCTCTATCATCTGTCTCTATCATCTGTCTCTATCATCTCTGTCTCTATCATCTGTCTCTATCATCTCTATCATCTCTGTCTCTATCATCTCTGTCTCTATCATCTCTGTCTCTATCATCTGTCTCTATCATCTCTGTCTCTTTCATCTCTGTCTCTATCATCTCTGTCTCTATCACCTGTCTCTATCATCTCTGTCTCTATCATCTGTCTCTATCATCTCTATCATCTGTCTCTATCATCTGTCTCTATCATCTCTATCATCTCTGTCTCTATCATCTCTGTCTCTATCATCTGTCTCTATCATCTCTATCATCTCTGTCTCTATCATCTCTGTCTCTATCATCTCTGTCTCTATCATCTGTCTCTATCATCTCTGTCTCTTTCATCTCTGTCTCTATCATCTCTGTCTCTATCACCTGTCTCTATCATCTCTGTCTCTATCATCTGTCTCTATCATCTCTATCATCTGTCTCTATCATCTGTCTCTATCATCTCTATCATCTCTGTCTCTATCAACTCTGTCTCTATCATCTGTCTCTATTTCTATGCAGCATGTATTTCTATGCAGCTGCACGATCCAGTCTGAGTGCCGGCGGCAGTTCCGGGTGTTCATGCGAGAGACTCACACGAAATCGTGCGAGTTTCTCGCATGTGTGACCCCGGCCTTATACTCACCCTCCAGCGTCTTCACATAGTAGTTTACAGACACCACACTGGTCCCGCAGCACCATCTCCTACCCGTAGCTTCCAACATAATAACATACTATATAATAACACCACATATAATAGTATGTTATTAAATATTTTACCACATTTTTTGCTTCAAATATATTTTTCCCTATTTTCCACCTCTAAAACCTGGGTGCGTCTTATAGTCCGGTGCGTCTTATAGTCCGAAAAATACGGTATAGAGTAGATATTCTGATGGAAGTATATCTAATTAGCTGTCATGTGTGCATCGCCACGAAGATCGTCGCGGTTGCACATTCTGACTTCTCACAGCTGAGTTGCTGTTTCTTTGTGTTTGGCAGTTAGGGAGTTAATTCTGTCTGTGCTCAGTTCTGGGACTGGGTGCAGTTTCTTCCGGCTGCAATTAATTATTTGTTGATTGGTTTCCTTTAAATCTCTGGTTGTCTGTGTTGGGAGTTGCCAGTGAAATTCTTCATGCAGACCACAGATAGGATTGTATCTGTATAGACTTAAGTTAAAGAGCTCCTTAGTTGTTTTAAGCTCACCTTGCTTAGAGTTTAATATCCCAGATCATTTATGTTCCTTCTGTGTTTGAGTGTGTATGCAAGTCTGTGTTTTCTCCAGTCTGTCTTATATGTCTAATCTGTGTATTTAGCAGAGATCAGCCCATATCCCTTTGGTGGTAATCAGAATCCTTCTTAGGACTGATTACAGGGTTCAGGGACTGATAGGAGACAGGGTTAGGCTGGAGACTTGGACCTCTGAACCATTATCAGTACCTCCAAGGTGAGGGATTAGTTAGGACCCCAGTTTAGGGTCAGGTTAGACCCCCGGTCCTCTTCTTTCCTGTGACAGTGTATCAAGTCCTCAAGATTAATCCTGAGTTCAACGGATATCGTGTCAGGTAAATCTATTCTATATTTACATGCTGATGTTGCTAATCTATATGTTGTATAGAGGGTTGTTCTTTTAAGAATAGTTTACTGACATCGTACACATATCATAAGACCGCGTGACATTTTCACTGGCCCATAAAATTATTCCCAGTTGCCATGGATCCAGTAGCCCAGCTGGCTCTGCAGTTGCAGGGATTATCCATGGAGCTGACGGACATTAAGTCCAAAGTTTTGTCTCCCTCGGAGCAAACCAGATTTGAACCTAAGGTGGCTCTCCCGGACAGGTTCATTGGTGGGCGAGACAAATTTTTTACCTTCAGGGAAGCATGTAAATTGTATTTTCGGCTTCGGCCTCGATCATCAGGGAGTGAAGAACAGAGAGTGGGAATTGTTATCTCACTTCTGCAAGGGGACCCTCAATCCTGGGCATTTTCCCTTCCTCCGGGATCCCCGGCTCTACTGTCTGTAGATCGATTTTTTACTGCCCTGGGTTTGGTATATGATGACCCAGATCGGGTCTCTCTTGCTGAGACAAAATTACGTAAGATACAGCAGGGAGATCGTCCGGCGGAGGAATTTGCTTCTGAGTTTCGTAGATGGGCCACAGATACTCAGTGGAATGACCCAGCTCTTAGGAGCCAGTTTTGTCATGGGCTTTCTGACAAATTAAAGGACGTTTTGGCTCAGTATGATTCTCCTCCATCACTGGAGGCTGCTATGGCCCTGGCTATCCGTACTGATAGACGGCTCCGGGAGAGGTGCGAGGTAACTCCGCCCCCTGTTGTTACTCCACCTACTACTAAAGTCCCTTATGTTGAGGTTCCCCTTGTCTGTTCGGAGGAGCCTATGCAGTTGGGAGGGACATCATTTCGTAGGAGGGGATTGGCGGTACGCCGCAGGACTAGAAGGTGTTTCTTCTGCGGGAAAGAGGGACATTTTGTTGGGGGATGTCCGTTCCGTGCCTTGTTGAACAAGAAGTCGCCGGAAAACTGTTAATCCCAGGTTGTGTGGTGGACGACAACCTGGGAGTATGTATTTCGTCCGCTAGTTCTTCTCAGTTCCTTGTACCAGTGGAGGTGGTGGTTGGTACGAGAGTGGAGAGATTTTCTGTTCTTCTTGATAGTGGGTCCGGGGCTAATCTGGTTGACGCTCAGTTTGCTCAGGCTCAAGGTATGCATCTGAGTGTATTGGTCAAACCGATCCCTATATTCTCCATTGACGCCAGGCCTCTCGGCCAAGGTAGCTTTGTTCATGAGGTTCATAACATTGACCTTCGGGTAGGGGCAATACATAGGGAACTATTATCTTGTTATGTGTTGGAGGGTCTACCTACTCCTATTGTGTTGGGACTTCCTTGGTTGGTTAAACATAACCCTGTGATTAATTGGCAGTCCAGAGAGATAAGCCAATGGGGTGAGTTTTGCAAAAGTAACTGCATGAACACAGTCATCAGTGCGGTCATGCCTAGTACTTTGCCTCCTTTTTTGGAGGACTTTGGGGATGTGTTCTCTGAGGAGGGGTGTCAGGAGTTGCCTCCTCATCGCGTGTATGACTGCTCTATTAATTTACTTCCTGATGCTAAGTTACCTAAAGCTAGGTTATATAACCTTTCTGGTCCTGAGAGGCAGGCTATGAAAGATTATATTTCGGAAAGTCTGGCCAAAGGGCATATTAGACCTTCATCTTCCCCAGTGGCCGCGGGGTTCTTCTTTGTGAAGAAAAAAGATGGAGGCCTACGCCCTTGCTTGGATTTCCGCGAACTTAATCGGATTACTGTTCGAGATCCGTATCCACTCCCTCTGATTCCTGATCTCTTCAATCAAATTGTTGGCGCCAAATGGTTCTCTAAATTGGATCTCAGGGGGGCGTATAATCTGATTAGGATAAAAGAGGGGGATGAGTGGAAAACGGCGTTTAACACGCCGGAGGGACATTATGAGAACCTTGTCATGCCTTTTGGTCTGACTACTGCACCAGCAGTATTCCAACATTTTGTTAATGACATTTTTCGTCATCTGGTGGGGCTGTTTGTGGTCGTATATTTGGATGACATTTTAATTTACTCACCAGATCTTGTGTCTCACCAGGAGCATGTGAGACAGGTGTTGCAGATCTTGCGAGACAATAAACTATACGCCAAACTGGAAAAGTGTGTATTCGCCGTACAGGAACTTCAGTTTTTGGGTTTCTTGGTGTCAGCCTCCGGTTTCCGTATGGACCCTGAAAAGGTGAGAGCAGTGCTTGAATGGGATCAGCCAGGGGATCTTAAGGCTCTGCAGCGTTTTCTGGGGTTTGCTAACTACTACCGGAAATTTATTTGTAATTTCTCATCTGTTGTCAAACCTCTCACTGACATGACAAGAAAAGGGACGGATTTTTCTAAATGGTCGGACAAAGCTTGCCAAGCTTTTTCCTCTTTGAAAAAATGTTTTGCTTCGGCACCCGTTCTCATCCAACCAGATGCATCACAGCCGTTCGTTGTGGAGGTGGACGCGTCTGACGTAGGGGTGGGTGCAATATTGTCCCAGGGTCCGTCCCCTGGTAAATGGCATCCGTGCGCTTTCTTTTCTAAAAAATTGTCATCCGCCGAAAGGAATTATGATATCGGCAATAGGGAACTTTTGGCCATTAAGTTGGCTTTTGAAGAATGGCGTCACTTTTTGGAGGGGGCAGTCCACCCGGTCACCGTCATTACTGATCACAAGAACCTGCTGTATTTGGAATCTGCTAAGCGTCTGAATTCCAGACAAGCTCGATGGTCGTTGTTTTTTACCAGGTTTAATTTTGTTGTCACTTATCGCCCTGGATCTAAGAATGTTAAGGCGGATGCCTTGTCTCGCAGTTTCCCAGGGGCCGGGAAAATGGATGACCCGATTCCTATCCTTCAGGAGGGGGTGGTAGTGTCGGCTGTATGTTCTGAGCTTGAGGAGGAGGTGTTAGAGGCTCAGGGGGACGCCCCTGCAGGACCTCCAGGGAGACTGTTTGTCCCAAATCAGTTGAGACAAAAGGTTATTGAGGCACATCATAATTCTGCTTTAGCAGGACATCCAGGGAGTAAGGCTACTTTAGATCTCCTTTCTCGCCGGTTTTGGTGGCCTAACGTTAATAAAGATGTTTTAACTTTTGTCGCGTCCTGTGGGGTTTGTGCTCGCTCTAAGACCCCTCATACCCGTCCGTCTGGGACCCTCTTACCCTTGAAACTTCCGGAGCGTCCATGGACTCATTTGTCTATGGACTTCATCACGGACCTTCCTCAGTCGTCAGGGAAGACTGTCATACTGGTGGTTGTTGACAGGTTCAGTAAGATGGCACATTTCATTGCTCTTCCTGCCCTCCCTAATGCTAAAACTCTGGCGCAGGTGTTCATTGGGGAGATTGTGAGACTTCATGGGTTGCCTTCTGATGTGGTGTCAGATAGGGGGTCTCAGTTTGTGTCCAAGTTTTGGAGGGCATTTTGTTTACGTCGGGGGATGCAATTGTCATTTTCCTCGGCTTTTCATCCGCAGACCAATGGTCAGACAGAGCGTCTGAATCAAAGCCTAGAGACTTATCTTCGGTGTTTTGTCTCAGAGAACCAGGAGGACTGGTCTTCTTTCTTGCCTCTGGCAGAGTTCGCTCTTAACAACAGGCGGAGCGAGTCCACTGGTAAGTCCCCGTTTTTTGGGGCATATGGTTTTCATCCCCAGTTTTGTACATTCAATGGGGGGGGCCCTTCTGGGGTTCCTGAGGAGGAGCGTTTCTCGTCGTCACTTGCTTCAGTGTGGAGAGGTGTATTGAATAATCTGAGTGCTATGGGGAACCGTTATAAACGTATGGCTGATAGGAGGAGAGTTTCTGGTCCAGATCTTAATGTGAACGATCTGGTATGGTTGTCTACCAGGAATATAAAACTTAAAGTTCCCTCCTGGAAGCTGGGCCCCAGATTCATCGGGCCGTACAGGATCAGTTCCATAATTAATCCTGTGGCATTTCGTCTGGACCTCCCTCCTACGTTTAAAATCCACAATGTGTTCCACAAGTCATTACTTAAGAGGTACGTGGCACCAGTCATACCATCACCTCTACCTCCTCCTCCAGTGGTGGTCAATGGTAACTTGGAGTTTCAAGTGTCAAAGATCATTGACTCACGTCTGAATCGCCGGTCCCTTCAGTACTTGGTGCATTGGAAGGGGTATGGTCCAGAGGAGAGGACGTGGGTTCCTGCGTCTGACATTAACGCAGATCGTTTGGTGCGGACCTTCCACAGAACTCACCCGGGCAAACCTGGCCCTGAGGGTCCGGAGGCCCCTCGTAGAAGGGGGGGTACTGTCATGTGTGCATCGCCACGAAGATCGTCGCGGTTGCACATTCTGACTTCTCACAGCTGAGTTGCTGTTTCTTTGTGTTTGGCAGTTAGGGAGTTAATTCTGTCTGTGCTCAGTTCTGGGACTGGGTGCAGTTTCTTCCGGCTGCAATTAATTATTTGTTGATTGGTTTCCTTTAAATCTCTGGTTGTCTGTGTTGGGAGTTGCCAGTGAAATTCTTCATACAGACCACAGATAGGATTGTATCTGTATAGACTTAAGTTAAAGAGCTCCTTAGTTGTTTTAAGCTCACCTTGCTTAGAGTTTAATATCCCAGATCATTTATGTTCCTTCTGTGTTTGAGTGTGTATGCAAGTCTGTGTTTTCTCCAGTCTGTCTTATATGTCTAATCTGTGTATTTAGCAGAGATCAGCCCATATCCCTTTGGTGGTAATCAGAATCCTTCTTAGGACTGATTACAGGGTTCAGGGACTGATAGGAGACAGGGTTAGGCTGGAGACTTGGACCTCTGAACCATTATCAGTACCTCCAAGGTGAGGGATTAGTTAGGACCCCAGTTTAGGGTCAGGTTAGACCCCCGGTCCTCTTCTTTCCTGTGACAGTGTATCAAGTCCTCAAGATTAATCCTGAGTTCAATGGATATCGTGTCAGGTAAATCTATTCTATATTTACATGCTGATGTTGCTAATCTATATGTTGTATAGAGGGTTGTTCTTTTAAGAATAGTTTACTGACATCGTACACATATCATAAGACCGCGTGACATTAGCCTAGTTGGCAATATGCTTGAAAACTACCGCTTAATGCTTGTTATTCTAATGAGATATTGTCTGTTCACAATAGACAAAAAGTATATGATTGCAATATTCACTAGTGTCGTCTGGAATAGACATTGTGTCCTTTTAGACCAGAAAATCTAGATAATCTATTGTTGCATAGACATTAATCACTGATTATTGTGCCAAAGGATTGTAAATATCACATGAAATATATCATTAGGATTATCCTAAGGTAGACCTATTTTCCATTAAGGCCATGAAACCTTATTGATAAATATTGACACTATAACAATGTGCCACTAGATAGTATCTACATGATAGTCTATATCCAAAAGAAAGATACATGCGGTTGAGTATACCGATCATATGCCAAGATGTAGTTTATGCCTTGTTTCAAAATGCTATAAAAGATACTACTACATGAATGTTCCTAGGGACACAAATGATAGCCAAAGGGCTCATATGCCCCATATAGAGTATAGCAAGTCTCAGCTTATAAACAGGACCATATGCAAGATTAAATACCTTCAATGTTAATGGGATACCTCATATGTTCCCATAAGTTCAGCCCTTTAGTGCCGTTTCTATCACGGCCATATTAAATGTAGCGTCCACATACGCTCCCACCAACTCATTTAACAACACATAAGTGATAAACTACAATCTTGAGCGATACTTAGCTCTCTCAGCTACCACTATACGACCATTGCTTTAGCGGCTCAACGCGTTTCGCCCCTTAAGGCTCATCAGGAGGCCGGATAAAGGGATAAAGATGTCCTGTGCGTGGTGCAGTAGCTAACCGATATGCCATATGTGTTCCCCATTTGTACATACCGCCGATGCTGACGTCAAATAGCACCGCCCCTTAACTATGCGTGCAGTGCTAATGCAAGGCCACTCCCCGCCAATGTCATATCCGCCCTCATACTTCGCGCCCAACTGGGCTATGGGCGGACGACTGCGCATGTATGACGCAGGCGTCCTGAATCATCACCTCCACCACGTGGGTTCAGCGATGACACCAGGTCGCTTACCGCTTGTGTCACTTCCGCCCTCACTCTGAGTGCCCATCAAGGCTAGTGGGCGGATTAATGCGCATGTCCGAAGTTACCGCTTAAGTCACTTCCGCCCTCACTCTAGGTGCCCATTCAGGCTAGTGGGCAGATTAATGCGCATGTCTAGAGTAACTATTGACCAGCACGTATACTAGACATGCCCCTCCTTGAAAGTATCACTGGCTAGCCGGCACTGATAGCCTTTATAATGTCACCCTCAATATCTGTTTTAGCCAGAACAAACTGCTATTAAAAAGTGGCACAGGATTAAGTGCTGGATCGTATAGACTCACTAAACATGTGCTTAATGCTAGACCAAATTCTATTTGTTAATTGACGTACCCATAGTGTTATACCTATAAAGGATAATGCCAACATTGTTTTTCTCAATCATTCCAGGGATTAATTTATGTGTTGATTCAAGCTAATTTAAAGGTACCCTTAATCATTAGACCGGGTCCCCATATATGAGGGGGATTTACCATCATATCCCACATTTCTACATCAAGAATGATGACACTATAATTGTGTACAGCTTTAAATATCCTAATAATCCCAATTATGTCAATCATTCATGGGGGGTATAGCCTTATAGATATATATCCTCCCAAAATCCCACTGGAATAACATGGGCTCAGTCTCGTCTGTATAGAGTTCCAAGTGTCTAAGGCTAAAAGACGGCATATCTGGGTTTGCGACAAATAGGGAATCAAAATCAAAACAATATAACATAGAAATCTATGTGGCTTCCATAACATGGAAGTCCAAAAAACATGGATTGTTTGACATCGCTTCTTCTCCGGATCATCAACATGAATGATGGTTATAAGAAACAAGCAAATGAGTTTATTTCGTTCAAGCCATAGGGTTCCTGGGAATCAAGTCTGAAGATCCATTCACATTCTCTTCTAAGGATCATGTTGTCAACATCACCTCCCCTGGAGTTGGCATGCACCACTTCAATAATCATGAATGCTATATCCCCCAAATTGCCACCGTGGCAGGTATTCATATGTCGTGCCAGGGGAGTGTCCCTGTTGTTTCGGATGTCCCCAATATGTTCCCCCACCCTTCTCCTGAACTCTCTCTTAGTCTTCCCCACATAGTCTTTAGGGCACGAACAAGTTCCTTTATAGACCATAGCCGTGGTCTTACAGTTTGAAAAGTCTCGCAGGAAGAACTTTTTCCCTGTAGATGCACTCACAAATGATTTAGCTGGTGCCATCCATCTACAGGGTGTACAGTTTCCACATTTGAAAAAACTGATAGGTCTCCTATCCAACCATGTGCCCTCCCTCACTGGTCTCTTATATTGACTGTGTACCAGGAGGTCTCTGACGGACCTTCCTTTCCTAAACGTGATGTTGGGCCTTGTGCCCACCACGTCTCTAAGGTCCGGATCCATCCTGAGAATATCCCAATGTCTGGTGAGTATCTGTCTCACCTCATTGTGCCCAGAATCAAGGGTGCCTATCACCGTGGTAACTTCAGGGGTATCTGCCTTCACCCTCTTTTGCAGAAGTTGCTGTCTATCTGCTTTCCTCGCATAATCAAATGCTGTGTTAATGACATGCTCGGGATAGCCCTTCTCTCTGAATCTACTGTGCATGTCTCTTGATTGGCGCAGGAAAGCATCGTTCCTAGAGCAGTTCCTTCTTAACCTTAAGAACTGCCCCTTAGGAATCCCCCTTTTGAGTGGAATGGGGTGATGACTTTGCCAGTGTAGGAGGCTATTTGTGCTGGTTGGTTTCCTATAAATCATAGTGGAAACACTTCCCAATGTCTCTTTATTGATCTTAATATCCAAAACAGATAGTTCGCTCTTGTGGATTTCAAAAGTAAATCTCAAGTTCAGGTTATTGTTATTCAGTTCTTTAACAAATTGTTCAAACTCCACCTTCGTACCTAGCCAGACCACAAAAACATCGTCGATGTACCTGTACCACATCGATATTTTTTCTTGCCACCAAACATCATGATCTCCAAACACTACCGACTCCTCCCACCAGCCCAGGAACAAGTTTGCATACGATGGGGCACAGGGACTCCCCATCGCAGTGCCCCTGAGCTGGTGGTAGTACTTGCCATCAAAGGTGAAGGCATTGTGGGTTAGAGTAAACTCTAAAAGTGATGTAACAAAATTATTATGTCCCCCACATGCCACAGATCTTTGTTGCAGAAAATGCTCAACACCTTTTATCAGCAGATGATGGGGTATACTGCTGTATAATGCCTCTACATCGATCGATGCCAGCCAGGAGTCTTCCTCAAAGGTAATGCCATCCAGCTTGAGTAGCAGGTCTGCTGTGTCTCTGAGGTATGAAGGTAAAGAGACAACAAAAGGATGGAGAATTTCCTCTATGTAGAGGCCACAATTCTGAGTAAGGGAATTGACCCCCGACACAATAGGTCTCCCCTTCAGGGGGTCCAACCCCTTATGTATTTTTGGCAACGCACAAAAGGTCGCCTCTACTGGAAATTTTGGCAGCATAAACTCATATTCAGTTTTAGAGATAAGTGTATCCAACATGCCTCTATCAAGGAGTCCCTTGAGTTTATCTCTAAATGTCTTTATAAGATCAACTGACATAACCTCATATGTCTGTACGTCCTGTAGTATATCCATACACATCTTGCGATAGTTTCCATGATCCATAATGACCAAATTACCCCCTTTATCAGAGGGTTTTAAAACTATTTGGTCATTTTTCTTGAGTACCTCAAGGGCTCTCCTCTCGTTCCCTGACAGATTGTCATGTATCTCAAAATCCAGATTTTTTACCCTCTTCAAATCTCTCTCAACTAGTGACAGAAAGATCTCTATATTCCCTGTATCTCCAGGAGGGGGCATCCTGGCACTCTTAGGGTAGTAAAGGGCCCTCTACCAAATTCACTTGTATTCTCATTTTCCCTTAAGAGGTCCACAAGGGCCCGATAGCTCTCTAAATCTTCCTCTTCTAGACCCTGTCTTAGACACTCTTTTCGATTATGTTGTTTAAAAAACTTTTTCCATTTAAGTTTTCTACAAAATAAATTTAGGTCTTTGACCCATTCAAAACAGTTAAATTTATTGGTAGAAACAAAGTTGAGGCCTCTTGCCAATACATCTGATTCCTCCCTGCTTAGTGAGTGCGAGGATAGGTTTATTATTTGTCCCTTGGTTAGTTGAACCTGGTCCTTAGATGGTAACCCGTCCTCGCACCTTGTTCCAAAAAAGAGGATGATGTAGATGAAGGCAAAGAGGGAGAAGGGGTAACATGTCCCAACTGGAAACCCCCCCTTTGGATTCCTCTTCCCCTTTTTCCACTCCTTGCAGATCTCCCTCTCGTGTTCTGCCATCTTTGTCTAGGGAAAGTGCCCCTAAACTGTTGTGTCCCCCCTCCGTTAATGTCCGATCTTTCAGTGTCAGAGGTATCGATGTCTGAAGATGATGCCTCAGATTGTCTATCTCTCTGAAAATTAAAAATCTGATTGTCACTAAAGTCTTTGAGGTCACGTTGGAATTGTATCTGCTTACGTTCTTTCAATAGGGCTTGATATCTCTCCACCGATGTCTGCAATAGACCTTCCCTTCTATTGAAATCTGGATCAGTTTTAAATTTGAGCACACTCTCAATCAACTTATTGAGCTGTATGGTGGAGTTCTCAAATACCTTTTTCTCCTCAGCTAGAATGATATGCATAAATCTAATCAAAGAATCTATAGATTCCTTCAGCCAAAGACTCATCAATTCCTGTGATGCAATTCTCGGTGAGGGATTGATATTAATTGTAAGTCCCCTGGGAACAATCCTATTTTTTAGGTAATTTTCTATAGTCCTAATTTCCCACCAGGACTTCAGATGTTCCTTATAAGCCCCGTAGAGCTCACTAAACAAATTGTTGAGGGTTAATGGGCCTGTGGAAGTTATGTTGGTTCCTCCTACACTGAAAGCCTGACTTGCGTCTTCAAGCCATACATCTGGGTTAATGGGTCCTACCAAGAAACTCGCCATAACAATCCAGAATCAACGAATAATAATCAAAGAAAATACTCAGGGCTGATTAAGCCAAAATCATAAGAAAAAACCCTAACAAAAATACTTTATTGATAAATTACCTAGATAGGTGGCACCATACAAAAATGACATACAAAGAAAAACATATAGTGTTCCAAATCTAAAAATTGGGCACATCTGGATGTCCCTAGTAATCACTAGACTTTCACCTGCCTTGCCGCGGAGGTTGGCACCCTAGGGGGGAGCGTTGTGGCGCCCCCGCTCACCGATGGCTAACCCTAGTGGCCCTGATGTGCCCTGCAGCCCTAGGGAATCCCTCTGCCCGTGTATTAAAGGGACCCCTAATCACTAGACAGAGATCTACTGTGCTAGTCCATCCCTATGCCCCAATGGTGTAAAAACAATGAACACAGGTGGTTTGTATACAGTGGTAGCTGTAGCTATTATTGTTGAAAACTGTTTAGATGCGACAACCATGTAGGTGAGAGCATATAGGAAATAAAGATAAATGGCCTAGTTGAAGATAGGCTTAAGGTATACCACTTATAGAGTAGATATTCTGATGGAAGTATATCTAATTAGCCTAGTTGGCAATATGCTTGAAAACTACCGCTTAATGCTTGTTATTCTAATGAGATATTGTCTGTTCACAATAGACAAAAAGTATATGATTGCAATATTCACTAGTGTCGTCTGGAATAGACATTGTGTCCTTTTAGACCAGAAAATCTAGAAAATCTATTGTTGCATAGACATTAATCACTGATTATTGTGCCAAAGTATTGTAAATATCACATGAAATATATCATTAGGATTATCCTAAGGTAGACCTATTTTCCATTAAGGCCATGAAACCTTATTGATAAATATTGACACTATAACAATGTGCCACTAGATAGTATCTACATGATAGTCTATATCCAAAAGAAAGATACATGCGGTTGAGTATACCGATCATATGCCAAGATGTAGTTTATGCCTTGTTTCAAAATGCTATAAAAGATACTACTACATGAATGTTCCTAGGGACACAAATGATAGCCAAAGGGCTCATATGCCCCATATAGAGTATAGCAAGTCTCAGCTTATAAACAGGACCATATGCAAGATTAAATACCTTCAATGTCAATGGGATACCTCATATGTTCCCATAAGTTCAGCTCTTTAGTGCCGTTTCTATCACGGCCATATTAAATGTAGCGTCCACATGCGCTCCCACCAACTCATTTAACAACACATAAGTGATAAACTACAATCTTGAGCGATAGTTAGCTCTCTCAGCTACCACTATACAACCATTGCTTTAGCGCCTCAACGCGTTTCGCCCCTTAAGGCTCATCAGGAGGCCGGATAAAGGGATAAAGATGTCCTGTGCGTGGTGCAGTAGCTAACCGATATGCCATATGTGTTCCCCATTTGTACGTACTGCCGATGCTGACGTCAAATAGCACCGCCCCTTAACTATGCGTGCAGTGCTAATGCGAGGCCACTCCCCGCCATTGTCATATCTGCCCTCATACCTCGCGCCCAACTGGGCTATGGGCGGACGACTGCGCATGTATGACGCAGGCGTCCTGAATCATCACCTCCACCATGTGGGTTCAGCGATGACACCAGGTCGATTACCGCTTGTGTCACTTCCGCCCTCACTCTGAGTGCCTATTTGTTAATTGACGTATCCCAATGTCTGGTGAGTATCTGTCTCACCTCATTGTGCCCAGAATCAAGGGTGCCTATCACCCTGGTAACTTCAGGGGTATCTGCCTTCACCCTCTTTTGCAGAAGTTGCTGTCTATCTGCTTTCCTCGCATAATCAAATGCTGTGTTAATGACATGCTCGGGATAGCCCTTCTCTCTGAATCTACTGTGCATGTCTCTTGATTGGCGCAGGAAAGCATCGTTCGCCCATAGCCCAGTTGAGCGCGAGGTATGAGGGCGGATATGACATTGGCGGGGAGTGGCCTTGCATTAGCACTGCACGCATAGTTAAGGGGTGGTGCTATTTGACGTCAGCATCGGCGGTATGTACAAATGGGGAACACATATGGCATATCGGTTAGCTACTGCACCACGCACAGGACATCTTTATCCCTTTATCCGGCCTCCTGATGAGCCTTAAGGGGCGAAACGCGTTGAGCCGCTAAAGCAATGGTCGTATAGTGGTAGCTGAGAGAGCTAAGTATCGCTCAAGATTGTAGTTTATCACTTATGTGTTGTTAAATGAGTTGGTGGGAGCGTATGTGGACGCTACATTTAATATGGCCGTGATAGAAACGGCACTAAAGAGCTGAACTTATGGGAACATATGAGGTATCCCATTAACATTGAAGGTATTTAATCTTGCATATGGTCCTGTTTATAAGCTGAGACTTGCTATACTCTATATGGGGCATATGAGCCCTTTGGCTATCATTTGTGTCCCTAGGAACATTCATGTAGTAGTATCTTTTATAGCATTTTGAAACAAGGCATAAACTACATCTTGGCATATGATCGGTATACTCAACCGCATGTATCTTTCTTTTGGATATAGACTATCATGTAGATACTATCTAGTGGGACATTGTTATAGTGTCAATATTTATCAATAAGGTTTCATGGCCTTAATGGAAAATAGGTCTACCTTAGGATAATCCTAATGATATATTTCATGTGATATTTACAATCCTTTGGCACAATAATCTGTGATTAATGTCTATGCAACAATAGATTATCTAGATTTTCTGGTCTAAAAGGACACAATGTCTATTCCAGATGACACTAGTGAATATTGCAATCATATACTTTTTGTCTATTGTGAACAGACAATATCTCATTAGAATAACAAGCATTAAGCGGTAGTTTTCATCCATATTGCCAACTAGGCTAATTAGATATACTTCCATCAGAATATCTACTCTATAAGTGGTATACCTTAAGCCTATCTTCAACTAGGCCATTTATCTTTATTTCCTATATGCTCTCACCTACATGGTTGTCGCATCTAAACAGTTTTCAACAATAATAGCTACAGCTACCACTGTATACAAACCACCTGTGTTCATTGTTTTTACACTATTGGGGCATAGGGATGGACTAGCACAGTAGATCTCTGTCTAGTGATTAGGGGTCCCTTTAATACACGGGCAGAGGGATTCCCTAGGGCTGCAGGGTACATCAGGGCCACTAGGGTTAGCCATCGGTGAGCGGGGGCGCCACAACGCTCCCCCCTAGGGTGCCAACCTCCGCGGCAAGGCAGGTGAAAGACTAGTGATTACTAGGGACATCCAGATGTGCCCAATTTTTAGATTTGGAGCACTATATGTTTTTCTTTGTATGTCATTTTTGTATGGTGCCACCTATCTAGGTAATTTATCAATAAAGTATTTTTGTTAGGGTTTTTTCTTATGATTTTGGTCTATTCCTGATGAGGCCTGACCAAGGAGGAGTAGAGGAAGATAATTGCTTCATGTGTTCTAGACTCTATGCTTCTCTTAATACATCCTAGAACTGTGTTTGCCTTTTTTCCTGCTGCATCACACTGTTGACTCAGGTGAAGTCAATGATCTATTACTATACCCAAGTATTTTCACACGTGCTGTTGCTTAGTTCTATTTCTCCTATTCTGTAGATACCATTTTCATTTTTCTTGTCAAGATGTAAAATCTTGCTTTTCTCTAGGTTAAATACCATTCAGTTAGTCGCAGCCCATTGTTTAAGCTTATCTAGATCCTTCTGAGTCCTTTCTCTGTCTTCACTAATGTTAGCTATCCCTTCTAGCTTTGCATCGTCTGCAAATATGATTAGTTTACCTTCAGTTCCCTTATTTATATCATTTTAAAAATGTTGAATAACACTTAGGCCAGCACAGAGTCTTGTGATAGCCCACTTGAAACACTTTTCCAATTGGATGTGCAACCATTTAATACCACTCTTTGATTACGATCACTGAGCCAGTTATGAATCCACCTAACCATAGCCTTGTCAATCCCATATCAGGGCATAGTCATGATCATTGGGGGTCTTTAATTAAGAGATGATAACTGGGACAGTGTACTTTATAATAAAAGTACACAAAGCAAATGGGACACTTTTATAAGCATCTGATTAGGTCCTACACACAATATGTGTCCTATGGGAATAAAGAAGTTAGAAATGGGAGGAAAACATTACGGCTAACTAGGGCTGAAAGGGTGATAATAAATGGCAAAAATAAAATGTTCAGAAAACTAAAGAAATAGAGTAGTGATGAGGCATTAACTAATTGTACAGAGAAAAATAAATTGTGGAAACAAAATCAGAGCAGCAAACATTGAGACAGAGAGATTAAATGCCAAAGAAAGTAAAAATAATCCAAAAATATTCTTCCACTACATAAACAGTAAGGAACTCAAAAAAATGATAGTGTTGGGCCACCCAAAATAATCTAGGAGAAATGATGGAAGAAGATGAGGGCAAAGCCAATCTAGAGAAACACCTTTTTCTCTACAGTTTGTACACAAGAAAATTCCATGATAGATGACATGATCAGGAATACCATAAATTCTCAATTAATTGCTAGCTGCTTAGTCCAATAGGACTAGACAAATCACTTGGCCCGCATGGCATACACTCCCGAGTACTGCAGGAATTAAGAACCGTGATAGGCAGAGCATTATTTTTAATATTGAAGGATTCCAATATTCAAAAAGGGGGAAAAATCTGAGACTGGAAATTATAGGGCAGCAAGCTTCACGTCTTCTGCGGGCAAAGCCTTTGACAGTTTTCTAAGAGACGCTATCTTGGAGTATCTCTATGAGAATAACCTCATGACCCAGCATAAACATAGATTTATGAGGGATTGGTTCTCCCAAACTAATTTTATCAGCTTCTTTGAGGAGATAAGTTCCAGACTGGACCAGGGTAACGCCGTGGATATTCCTTGTGTTTTTCAAAGGTGTTTGTTACAGTGGCACATAAAAGGTTGCTATATAAAATGCAGTAGGGAGATGGGAGAAAGTTCCACTGAAGCCCTCCACCAGTCAGGCCTTCATGGCAGAGTGGCCCGACAGAAGCCTCTCCTCAGTGCCAGACATATGAAAGCCCTCATAGAATTTGCTAAAAAAAACACATGAAAGACTCCCAGACTATAAGAAATAAGATTCTCTGGTCTGATGAGACGAAGATAGAACTTTTTGGTGAAAACCAGGCACTGCTCATCACTTGCTCAATACAATCCCAACAGTGAAACATGATGGTGGCAGCATCATGCTATGGGGGTGTTTTTCAGCTGCAGGGACAGGACAACTTGTTGCAATTGAAGGAAACATGAATGTGGCCAAGTACAGAGATATAATATATATAATCCTGGCACTCCACTAAGAAAAAATGGAATTGAAACGAAGATCTCCAAAGCAAGTTTCTTTTAATGATAACCAGACAACACTCTTTGGTGTGAGATATAGAACAAATATAATGAACGCTAAATGTACAGATATTCTACATGACGTTTCGGCTATAAGCCTTCTTCAAGAATGTAAATCTGTTTCTGTGAAAAATAAGGTATACCATATAAATAAAACAGGAAAAAACATATAAGAAAATAAAAAATGACAATAAATATATACATATACATAATATAGACATATATCAATATGTAGATAATTCCCAAGTCCATAGATCTATAGCAAATATCTTGTTCTAACAAGAAAAAAGGAAAATTGTTTCTCAAATCTATCTTAAATGATACTGGGAAAATGTCAAAAAATAATGACTAAGTTATGAATCTCTTATTATAAAATACATAAGGATTCAAGGATGGAAAGGGAAATACTGTAAGGAAATTATTATAAATTATTATAAATCAATCGTTGAAACCCAGAGTATGAGCATATTAAAGAGATGGTGATCGATAATCTAATGTAAGTAGAAAATGAGATACATTACATAGGTGAGTATTGCGTCGTTCTGAATGGTACAGACACTGGATGCACCTTAAATATAAGAAAACATAGTCCTATAGTAGCGCTATAGTGGCGGTCTCAAAGAGTTAACTGGGGCACATTATCACTGAAGTATATTATCATACCTTCACAAAGTGAGTGTAAGCGACGTATCAAGTAATAGGTGGGAGCCTGGTGATCTAAAGACGTCCGGTGCTGTGGATGAAAGTCCAGGGAGTGCAGACGAGGTAGCGTGATGTGCCGATTTTTATGCTTCCAGAGTGCAGTGGTATGCACTTCCGGGTACCTGTTTGAGTGACCGCCGCCGTAGTGCGCATGTGTCATCCGGAAAGGCCCGAAAGAAGCCGAGGAGTTCGTGACTGATAAAGGGAGATATTGCGCATGTGTTGGAAATGACGCACAGGAAAAGGAACCATCACTTCTGCTCCATTGTGCCCTATTGGGAAAGATATTAGAGGTTACATTTATAATAATCAGCAAGGTGAAAAACAAATGTAAGGACATTAGAGCTTGTCATATAGTGGGGATAGATAACAATAAGGTAAAGTAGTGTATCTACCATGTCCAAGTTTCCCATATAATTATAAGAGGTTTGCAATGGATGTAAATGACAATCGTATAAGAGGGTATAATTATAACATCATAATATAGGTGTTATTATAAAGTAGAAATAAAATGGACTATAATATGGACTAAGACAGATCGTAGTCCTTATTGAGACCTAAAGGTGCAAGAGTTTGCAATGTGTGGATCCAGAACGATTCCCGTTCTTTTAGAAGTTTAACCCTGTCGCCGCCCCTCCTTAAAGCTGGAACATGATCTATAATTTGGAATTTCAATTGGGTCACATTATGTTTATACTGGAGGAAATGTGATGGAACAGGGAGACAAGTGCGTCCACAACGTATAGTGGACTTATGTTGTGAGATCCTATCACGTATGTGTTGAGTTGTCTCACCTACATAACCAAGGCCACAGGGGCATTTTATAAGGTATATGACATATGAGGAATCACATGTATAGTGACCATTGATGGAAAAACGCCGACCAGAACGAGGGTGGGTAAAGGAGTCCCCTTTACTAACATTCGAACATTGCAGACATCTCAAACATGGGAATGTACCTTTTCGTGGCGTAGATAAGAAACTTTGTGAAAGATTTATTTTAAGGGATCCTATATCTGCCCTAACAAGGTAATTTCTAACATTCTGACTTCTCTTATTACAAACTAGCATATCGTTGGTAAATTCAGGAACGTTAGGATATGCACTCCTAAGTAGTGTTGAGCGATACGATAATGCAAATATCGGCTATCGGCCGATATTAGCTCTATCGGCCTTTCGATAATTCGTTTCGATATTTTCGTCTTGTCGAATACCGGAATCGGATTTGTCACTGTCACTGTGAGTGTCCGTCGGTCGGATCTGTCAGGAGTCAGCGGCACTTACCTGGCAGAAGATCTCCGGCGGTCACGTCCTGGACTGCTTGATGGCCGCCATTATCTTCTCCCTGGCGGTCACATGCAGTTTTTTGCGATAACTGCAGTGACTGCAGGGTAATCCTGGCCGTAAACCAGTCCAATGACGTCACCGCCAGGGAAGCAGGTAATCAGCTGTGCTGCGCCGGGATTCTGATGTAGCAGAGCTGGATCGTCGTGGGACACTCGTTACTATGGACTGCGTCGGTCAGGTGGTATACTTTTTTTTTTTTTTCATTTTTTTACAGGAGATCGATGGCGTCGCAGGATGAGACTGTAATAAAAGTAATGAAAACTGTGTTTTGTTTTTTTTTATTAAATTAAAAAACTTTTTTATGAACATTCACCCGTCTGGGTACATAAACAATTTAACTATTTATCAACAATTTAACTATTTACATACAGGGACCCTGTCCGGGTTATTTATACTTCTTTGGCAGGGGTGTTCCAGGTACCACCTGGTACTCTTCTGATGCTTGCCAAACATCCGAGGCACCAAGGACCACCAGGACCTGATGACGTCGTGTGGCCTGTACAGTCAAGTCGTGACCCGCTATCTGGGTCTGTGTGGCCACCTCTTTCATCTCCCTCCGGGTCTGGAACCCTATGTCCCGGACTGAACGAACCCCAGGGGCCTAACAGGCGCCGGGTACGGGCCAGCTATACTTATCATGTCCATAGCTGGGGCTGCTGAGGAGACCACTGAGGGAGGCTTGGGAGATTTACGGCGTGGGGTGGGCACTTTTGCAGAGGCCTGGATGTGGGAGGCTGAAGGCTCCGAGGGTCTCACAGGTTCCTGACACACTGGGGAGTAGGGGTCGCACCTGGTAACATTTAGGGCGTACCATCCATTGTAACCCCAGTGTCGGGTGTAAGTCACCAAGTCTCCTGGCAACAGGTCCCTCCCCGGGTGTCCTTCTGGGAGGTGAGCCTCCACGTCCCGCCGGTTCACAAAGACTTCTAAATAAAGTCCAGGCTCCTTGATGAAGCCCCAACCACCTTTCAATTTAAAGCTCCGTACTGCACCCTTACGCCGCGGCTCACACAGGGTTCCTTTATCCTTTCTCATCCGGTCCTTATCTGCCCGGTCCTTCTCCAGGTTACGTTGCCGAAGTTTTTGGGATTCTCGCTGCTCCCTTTGTCACTCTGCTTCCCGCTCCCAACGTCTCCACTCTTCCTCCTGACGCCGGTTGAAATTCTCCTCCACCAGCTGCTCCATGTCTCCACCACTCCACTGCAGCTTACAGTGTCCGGTTTGCGGCAGCTCTCCTGTCGCCCCCCAGTCCTGGCGGCGCTCCCCTGCGGAGGAAGCAGACGGCTCTAAATCAGATGACAGTCGGGGCTCCGGTACAGGCAGGTAGTGCTCTGGTGCCTGCGCGGCCTCCTCCATGAGGACGGGTGTCGCTTCTTCTGTCTCAGCGACGGGGGCAGACAGCGGGATCTGGGGTGCTGACGGTGCTGCGGTTTTTGCAGGAACGGGTGCCTCCACTGCGACAACGTCAACCGGATCACATTGCAAGGACTCCTCTACTAGAATGGGTGCCTCACCTTCCGGTACAGACACTTCAGGTAAGAGGGATTGGCGCCGCTCCAAGTTTAGTTTTAGGGCACGCCAGCTCGCTTCCATCCTGGCGACCTCCTCCCGGTGCCGGGCCAGGCCTCTTAGGGTATCCGCCGCTTCTTGCAGCGTAGGAGGGTTTCCAGGCCGGGTGCCCAACGGTGGTTCCATGGCGATCGGGTCGCTTCCGTGGGGGGAGATCTCTGACTGCTCCATCCCTTCACACTTCTGCTCGTGTCCATTAGCCATCTCTGCCAAGTCACATGTGTCATTAGCATCTGGAGAGGGCCCCTCTTTTGTAGGGAGGCGGGACCTTCGTGTTAGTTTCCACACACTGAGGAGGATGAGGAGGCGGAACTGAAGAGCTGTGGGGCACGATCTTACATTGCAGTACCATTTAGAGCCATCGTTTTCGCGTCACTGAGTGAGTGTACAGTACACCCATGAAGAGCACGCCCTTCTTCTTCACCAGTGCCTCGTCGTGACGCAGATATGGCGGAAAAATGGCAAATACATTCTCTGATGATTTTAGCAATTCTCAAGCACAAAACCAGTTCAATTCAGGCACACAGGACTCGCTTATAGCGAGCTACAGAATCCTGTTCGTGACGCCCAAGTTGAGTCGCACAGAGCCAGAGGTTTTGGGGGTACTCGGCACCGAGCCCGTCGACTTCTATGGGGTATGTCACGGCTTTACCCGGTAATTGAATCAGAGTCTATTTTACTATGTAGAAGTGTATAAACTATAAATATATGTATATATATGTCACAATGACATATATATATATATATATATATATATATATGTATTCTACGTGTGTATATTTTGTGTTTACAACGTAAGAAAGGGTTTTTTTTGTTGCGATATTTTGTTCCCATAGACTTACATGGGACTTCCGCTATCGAAATCGGATATCGACGATATTTAGTGCTATCGGCGATACAATTTCGATATGATATTTTTAGATATCGAGCACTATTGCTCAACACTACTCCTAACAGAAGTTGTAGCAGTAAAAGAAAAACAAATAACATAGAACATAGAGGTCCGAAGACCAAGCAAAACTAGTTGAGTAAGGTAACAAAGCACCTGGCTAGCTTAAGAGTAGAAATTACAATGAAGTCCAGCAAAGCCAGAAGGGCGGAACAGGATTAAATAGGCAAAAAAGGTCATGTGACCAGTAGAGTTGAGCGATACTTTCCGATATCCTAAAGTATCGGAATCGGAATGGTATCGCCGATATCACTAAAATATCGGCGATACCCGATACCGATACCGGAAGTCCCATGTAAGTCTATGGGAACAAAATATCGCAACTAAAAAAACCCCATTCTTTCCTTGTAAACACTAAATATACACACATAGAATACATATATATATATATATATATATACATGTCATTGTGACATATATATATACATATATGTATAGTTTATACACTTCTACATAGTAAAATATCCTCTCTGATTCAATTGCCGGGTAAAGCCGGCTTCAGTGAAAAGACAGAAGCACCCGACATGAAATGACACTTGGTGTACATAGGGTTAACCATGTCTTTTCATGTCGTTTGCTATCTGATTTGCACAAACAATTAAATCAGTCTATGTGTGCAAAATTTCACACCTGTAGGGGTTAATTAAAGGTGTAAATTCGTTGTAAAAAAAACAGACTTTTTTGCTACGAATTTACACCTTTAATTAACCCCTACAGGTGTGAAATTTTGCACACATAGTCTGATTTAATTGTTTGTGCAAATTAGATAGCAAAGGACATGAAAAGACATGGTTAACCCTATGTACACCAAGTGTCATTTCATGTCGGGTTCTGCATTTTCACAAAAGCCGGCAATTGAATTAGCGGCTATTATACTATGTAGAAGTGTATGAACTACAAATATAAATATATATATATATGTGTCACAAATTCAATGACATGTATATATATATATGAGGTGTAAAATTGCTGAAAAAAAATGCGTGGGCTCCCGCCCTATTTTCGCAACCAGACAGACAAAGCCAGTGAGTGGGGGCAGATAATAATAGCCCAGAGAGGGACCATTATTTTTGCCCCCCCCCGGCTACTAACATCTGCCCCCAGACACCCCAGGAAAGACAAATCTATAATTAGATTCGCCCTTTCTGGCACTTTGCCCGTCTATTCCCATTGCCCTGTAGCGGTGGCGAATGGGTTAATATGGGGTTAAAGCCACCTTGCTATTGAAAGGTGACCTTAAGCCAGGTTAATAATTGAGAGCTGTCAATTAGACAACTATCAATTATTAATCCTATTGCATGAAATAAAAATAAAACACACACACTTTAATTAAAAATCATTTTAATGAAATAAAGACACATGTTTTTGACCATATTTTATTTTACTGCAAAAACCATTTCCTGTAATAAAAATAAAATAAAAAAGCAAAATTATTCTTACCTATCCCATGCACAGTCAGGTCCCACGGTGTAATCCTTCAGAAAGGGTTAATGTTTACTGCAGGGACCGCAGCTAATGCTGCAGCCTCACAGTAAACCCCAAATGAATGAGTTCCTCTCCTGCCTGACAGGAGACTAAAGGCTGGGTGTCACATAACGATACACCAGCGATCCCGACAACGATATGCACTTGTCAGGATCGCTGGTGTATCGCTACATGATCGCTGCTGAGCTGCCAAACAGGCAGCTCAGGCAGCGATCTGGGACAGCGACACTGCGGGTAACATCGCTTAAGGGCCCGTCTCACATAGCGATATCGCTACCGAGATCGCTGCTGAGTCACAAGTTTTGTGACGCAGCAGCGAGCTCACCAGCGATATCGCTGTGTGTGACATTCAGCGACGATCAGCCCCCCTGCCGGGTATCGCTGATCGTCGCAGAAATGTCAGGACCTTTTTTTGATCGCTGGTTTCCCTCTGACAGGCACGCATCGCTGCGTGTGACAGGCGGGAGACCAGCGATCCGCTGGTAACCAAGGTACACAGCGGGTTTCCAGGCACCGCGCAGCGCTTGGAAACCCGCTGTGTACCTTGGATACCAGCTCCCTGCATCAGGGCGCTGGTATCCAAGGTACACAGCGGGTTTCTAGGCACAGCCCCGCGCCTGGAAACCCGCTGTGTACCTTGGTTACCAGCGGATCGCTGGTCTCCCGCCTGTCACAGGCAGCGATGCGTGCCTGTCAGCGGGAAACCAGCGATCAAAAAAAGGTCCTGACATTTCAGCGACGATCAGCGATACCCGGCAGGGGGGCTGATCGTCGCTGAATGTCACACACAGCGATATCGCTGGTGAGCTCGCTGCTGCGTCACAAAACTAGTGACTCAGCAGCGATCTCGGTAGCGATATCGCTATGTGAGACGGGCCCTTAAGTGGAAAGCTTAATTGATTGCTTTCCACTTTCACTTCAGGTCAGCCAGGGACACAATCAGTGACGTCAGAGGGAACTGATTAACAAAAATAGGGGTTCCCTTCGAAAAAAAAATGGCGTGGGGTCCCCCCTGTTTTTGTTAACCAGCCAGATGAAGCAGACCGCTGAGGCCTGGATTTTCAGGCTGTTAAGGAGCCAAGATCCATGGACCTTGCCAGCCTGATAATACTAGGCCACAGCAGTCTGCATATCTTGGCTGATTAACAAAAATAGGGGATCCCCTCGAAAAAAATTGGCGTGGGGTCCCCCCTATTTTTGTTAACCAGCCAGATGAAGCAGACCGCTGAGGCCTGGATTTTCAGGCTGTTAAGGAGCCAAGATCCATGGACCTTGCCAGCCTGATAATACCAGGCCACAGCAGTCTGCATATCTTGGCTGATTAACAAAAATAGGGGATCCCCTCGAAAAAAATTGGCGTGGGGTCCCCCCTATTTTTGTTAACCAGCCAGATGAAGCAGACCGCTGAGGCCTGGATTTTCAGGCTGGTAAGGATCCAATATCCATGGACCTTGCAAGCCTGATAATACCAGGCCACAGCAGTCTGCTTAGCTTGGCTGGTTAACAAAAATAGGGGATCCCCTCGAAAAAAAAAACGGCGTGGGGATCCCCCCTATTTTTGTTAACCAGCCAAGTAAAATGCAGACTGCTGTGGCCTGGTATTAAAAGACTGTCAAGGCCCATGGATTTTGGCCCTCAACAGCCTGATAATACCAGGCTACAGCAGCCCCACATTTGGCGCATCAAAAGATGTGCCAATTGTGGCACTTTACCCGGCTCTTCCCACTTGCCCTGTAGCGGTGGCAAGCGGGGTAATAAGGGGTTAATGTCACCATTGATTGCACGGTGACAATAAGCCCGGTTAATAATGGAGAGGTGTCAATAAGACACCGATCCATTATTAATCCCAAAGTTATTAAATGCATAAAAAAAAGACAAAGCAAGAAAAAAGTATTTTAATGAAATAAAAGAGACAACACAGTTTTCATTAATTTTATTACTCTCTCATTCCTGCGACGCCATCGATCTCCTGTAAAAAAAGAAAAAAAACAAACCAACAGTATACCACCTGTCCGACGCAGTCCATAACGACAGTCCCACGACGATCCAACTCTGCTACATCGCAATGACAAGCAGAGCCTGACATCCCGGCGCAGCACAGCTGATTACCTGCTTCCCCGGCGGTGACGTCATCGGACTGACTGCTTTACGGCCGGGATTACCCAGCAGTCACTGCAGTTATCGCGAGAAACTGCATGTGACCGCCGGGGAAAGAAGATTGCGGCCATCAAGCAGTCCAGGACGTGACCGCCGGAGATCTTCTGACAGGTAAGTGCCGCTGACTCCTGACAGACCCGACCGACGGACACTGACAGTGACAGTGACAATCCCGATTCCGGTATCCGATATGACGAAAATATCGGAACTCGGAATCGGAATTCCGATACAGCCAATATCGGCCGATACCCGATATTTGCAGTATCGGAATGCTCAACCCTAGTGACCAGCAAGATAGAAAAAACCTAACAGGAGAGTTCTAACATCACCAGAGGAAACCATCAAAATTGAAGGAGCTGGAGAAGTTTTGCCTTGAGGAATGGGCAAAAATCCCAGTGGCAAGGTGTGGAAAGTTCATAGAGACTTATTCAAAGCAACTTGCAGCAGTAAATTCAACAAAAGGAGGGTCTACAAAGAACTGACTTTAGGGGGGTGAATAGTTATGCATACTGAAGTTTTCAGTTATTTTATCTTATTTGTTGTTTGCTTCACAATAAAAAGAAAATAAAATGTTCACAGTTGTAGACATGTTCTTCACATGAACTGATGCTCACTCTGAAAAAACAACAGTGAAATTCCTGTTTGTGGGGGACCAAAATACAAAAAAATGCCTGGGGGTTTGGACTGGGTTAGGGTGGAGGTGAATACTTTTGCAAGCCACTGTATGTTTTTTCAAACAATTTCCCTTGATACTCATACAATATTGATTATCTTCTTTGGGAGATAGCCTTATATAAATATGTAAGTGGAGGTAACATCAATTGCCTTTATCTGAAATACTATATACATATATGATAATTAATTATTATTTATTGATATATAGATGAAGTAATATATTTTGGAATATTGTATCAAGATGGGTAGTATTTACTAGTTATTCCTGCAGTATTATTGTATTCAAATTTGTAATATCAGCTTGTGATGTTATCATTCGCAAACACATAGGCACCTCCATTAATGCATATTAACCTCTTTCCAACCTTAGACGTATCCATATGTCCAGGTGGTCTGGTACTTACAGACCTGGGACGTATGGATATGTCCAGGCAATTTTGCGCTCACATACACTGTGCGTGCGTGATTGCCGCCGGGTGTAAGATGATTTTGACAGCTGACTCCTGGCACTCAGTGTCAAGAGTGGTCAAGCACCACTCCTGGCACTTTAGCCCCCTAAATGCTGTTATCAAACTCAATTGCAGCATTTTGGAATCAGGCAGAGGTAAGAAAGCCCCTCTGCTCTTGGATTGGAGATCCTGCAACGTCATCGCGGGGGCTTGTTTGTTGCCATGGTGACCTGATGTTGTCATGACGACTTCCGGGTCACCAAGCATTAACCCCTTAGTGACAGCCATTTTGCAGCTTAATGACAGGGCCAATTTTTACAATTCTGACCACTGTCACTTTATGAGGTTATAACTCTGGAACGCTTTAACGAATCCAGCTGAATCTGAGATTGTTTTTTCGTGACATATTGTACTTCATGTTAGTGGTAAAATTTCTTTGATATGACTTGTGTTTATGAAAAAAACGGAAATATGGCGAAAATTTTGAAAATTTAACAATTTTCAAACTTTAAATTTTTATGCCCTAAAATCAGAGAGATATGTCACACAAATTTCTTAATAAATAACATTTCCCACATGTCTACTTTACATCAGCACAATTTTGGGAACAAAATTTTTTTTTGTTATGAAGTTATAAGGGTTAAAAGTTGACCAGCGATTTCTCAATTTTACAACACCATTTTTTTTAGGTACCACATCACATTTGAAGTCACTTTGAGGGGTCTATACGATAGAAAATACCCAAAAGTGACACCATTCTAAAAACTTCACCCCTCAAGGTGCTCAAAACCACATTCAAGAAGTTTATTAACCCTTTACGTGCTTCACAGGAACTGAAGCAATGTGGAAGGAAAAAATTAACATTTGACTTTTTTTGCAAAAACTTTACTTCGGAACCAATTTTTTTTATTTTCACAACTGTTAAAAGAAAAAATGAACCACAAAATTTGTTGTGCAATTTCTCCTGAATAAGCCGATACCCCATATGTGGGGGTAGACCACTTTTTGGGCGCACGACAGAGGTCGCAAGGGAAGGAGCGACATTTGACTTTTTCAACGCAGAATTGGCTGGACGCCATGTCGCGATTGTAGAGGCCCTGATGTGTCTAAACAGTGGAAACCCATCACAAGTGACCCCATTTTGGAAACTAGACCCCCTATGGAACTTATCTAGATGTGTGATGAGCACTTTGAACCTCCAAGTGCTTCACAGAAATTTATAACATAGAACCGTGAAAATAAAAAATCATATTTTTTCCACAAAAACGATCTGTTCACCCCAAATTTTATTTTCCCAAGGGTAACAAGACCCCAAAAGTTTTTGTGCAATTTGTCCTGAGCATGCTGATACCCCATATGTAGGGGTAAACCACTGTTTGGGTGCATGGCAGAGCTTGGAAGGGAAGGAGCGCCGTTTGACTTTTTCAACGCAGAATTGGCTGGATGCCATGTCACGTTTGTAGAGGCCCTAATGTGTCTAAACAGTGGAAACCCCCCACAAATGACACCATTTTGGAAACTAGACCCCCTAAGGAACTTATATAGATGTGTGGTGAGCACTTTAAACCCCCAAGTGCTTCACAGAAGTTTATAACTCCCGGCCATGAAAATAAAAAGTCATATTTTTACCACAAACCTGATCGTTTAGTCCCCAATTTTTTTATTTTCCCAAGGGTAACAGGAGAAATTAGACCACAAAAGTTGTTGTCCAATTTGTCCTGAGTACGCTGATACCTCATATGTGGGGGGGGACCACTGTTTGGGCGCACGGCAGGGCTTGATAGGGAAGGAGTGCCGTTTGACTTTTTCAAACCAAAATTGGCTGGAATTGAAATACAGGGGACTTCCTCGTGACTAGTAGTACAAAGACTCTGCAAAAGCGAAATGGCTCCTCACCCTCCAAAAGAAATTCAGCAAATTCTACGCTTCCAAATCCAAATGCCCCCCTCCTTTCTGAGCCCCAGTATGCCTAAACTACATATAGCGTCCACATGTGTGGCATTTAGGTAGTGATGAGAGCCCACCTATTTTACGGGTGCGTGTCTCCAGAAGCATGAGCTGCGCATAACATACTGGTCACTGCAGTGTACTGGTCACTACAATGGCAGTTTGCAATTTTCACTCAGCAACATCCACTGCTGCTTGTTTCTGGAAAACACCCATGGAGTCAAAATTGTCACTGCACCTGTAGATAAATTCCCAAAGGGGTATCATTTCCAAAATGGGGTCACTTGAGGGGGATTCTGCTCTTCTAGCAATTAGGGGCTCTATATATGGAATAAGCAAACTATTCTAGGAAAATCTGTGCTCCAGGAGGCAAATAGTGCCCCGTCCCTCCCTTGTCTCACCGTGTGGCTAAGCAGTAATACACAGCCACATATGGGATATTGCATATTCAGCAGAAATTGTGGGACAAATTTTGTAGCCATTTTTACCCACTTCTTGTATGAAAATGTAAAATCTGAGGCTAAAACAAAACTTTGGTGGTAAAAATATAATTATTCTTTCACTGCATAATGGTATAAAATTCTGTGACACACCATTGGTGTCAATTTGATCACGTCACTCCTAGATGAATTCATTGAGAGGTGAAGCTTGTAAAATGGGGTCACTTATGGCCGGTTCTGCTGTGCTGGCACCTCAGGGCCTCTCCCAGTGGGTCATGACATCCGCAAACCATAACAGTAATATCTGCAATATAATATGGCGCTCCTTCTCTTCTGAGCTTTGCACTGTGCCTGAAAAGTATTTCGCAATTACATGTAGGGTAGTGGCGCACTCAGTAAAAATTGAACCTCAGTTTGCTGTAAAAATTTCTCCTATTAGCCCTTAGAAAAATTAAAATCTTGAGCTAAAACAACATTGTAGTGGTAAAAATGTAATATTTTCTTTCTTCACCGCTTAATGGTATAAAATTCTGCAAGGCACATGTGGTGTCAATGTGGTATCCTACAAAATGGCCATTTCTATGGGATAATGGATATATAGTGTGTTCATATAAATGCTGTGATTTTTTTTGTGGACTGTGCATTTTGAATACATTGTGAGACCTGCTGACAGGCAGCACAAAAGGGTTAATCTTCCCCTCCCAGGCTTGATCAGGTGACCCAGTTCTGTGTTAATATGCAGAAGGTTCTGGAAAAACACCTCAGGGCAGTCAGCCAATATCTGCAGCTCTATAGTTACATAGAAGGGGAGGAGCCAAGTCCTGGGGGAGAGTTTTAATTTGAAGTGGCAGTTGGTGGTCGGACATCTTAAGAAGAGGAAGCCATTTTTTAGGAAGAAGAATTACCTCAGGGCAGAAACAGAGCACAGTGCTGAAGACATATTCAGACTTAATAAAACCAGAGGTTACTAAGATCTGCCTGTTAGAGTTGAGCGATACTTTCCGATATCCTAAAGTATCGGAATCGGAATGGTATCGCCGATATCACTAAAATATCGGCGATACCCGATACCGATACCGGAAGTCCCATGTAAGTCTATGGGAACAAAATATCGAAATTAAAAAAAACCCATTCTTGCCTTGTTGGTTAATTGTACATGAAGGAAAACAAGAAAGAGTAATGTAGAATGTATTGGGGAAGGTTGAGGAGACATTAAAGGCATAGATGTTTAACCCAATCAAATGGAATAGCATAAATATTTTTTTTTTTAAAGATGTTCTGATTGACGAAGAAATTGACAATGTTAACGTTTTTTATATTTTGGCAAATATGTATATTACACAACTTCCATGCTCTTCATCTTCACCTTTTTAACTTTTCACACACTTTCTCCTTCATAATCTTCTGCAGCATCATCTTTTTCATCAAATTATTCTTCATCTTCACCTTCTTTATCTTCTTCTTAAACTTCTTGCTATTCATCTTTGTTAACATTACTCATATTCTTCTTATTAAACTATTATTCTTATTCATATTCTGCTTCATCTTCTTCATCATATTCTTATTTGTGACAGAGAATCATGTACTTGTAATCTGTCAAAGTATGAATTTTTCATCCTTCCGTTCTTGCTGTCACAAAAGATTTAAATTACAACAGTATTTGTCCGTGTTCAGTTTAGCCTGCAGCAGCAGGCATTTTCCAGGGGCACCACGAGGAGGAACGGACTCACCCCCATACACTGCTTAGTCTTCTTCTGCTTAGAATTTAGAGCATATATTTTGCTCTTCATTTTGGTCTTATACTTCATGTTCTTCTGCTTTTAGATCTTCTGCTTATTGTTCTTGTGTCTCTTGTTCCGTATCTTGTATTTGTAGCACAATCTTGTACCAGCTGATGTTACTGGGACACGGTTACTAAGCAGGAGGTACCTGTGCTCCAAAGCACTACCAAGGACCAGCAGACGTTGCTGGAACTCGGATACCGAGATGGAGGCACCTAGGCCAAAGGCACTGCGGAGAACCAGTTGACGGTACTGGAACCCGGACGGGTAGCAGAAGGTACAAGAGCCAATGCAAGTAACGAGGACCAGCTGACTGTGCTGGAACCCGGAGGGGCAGCAGAAGGAAAAGAGCCAATGGCACAACCGAGGACCAGCTGACGTTACTGGGACACAGTTACTAAGCAGGAGGTACCTGTGCTCCAAAGCACTACCAAGGACCAGCAGACGTTGCTGGAACTCGGATACCGAGATGGAGGCACCTAGGCCAAAGGCACTGCGGAGAACCAGTTGACGGTACTGGAACCCGGACGGGTAGCAGAAGGTACAAGAGCCAATGCAAGTAACGAGGACCAGCTGACTGTGCTGGAACCCGGAGGGGCAGCAGAAGGAAAAGAGCCAATGGCACAACCGAGGACCAGCTGACGTTACTGAACCCCAGTAACACAGGAGCAAGTGTTGACTGTGCTAACAGCACTTCCGAGCAACAACTGGCGGTGTTGGAGCCCAGGGTCAAGGAGGATGTTTAAATACTAGATCAAGTAATTTCCTTGTTACCTGTCAATTTTAAATGTCTATACTTCAAACAAGAGAAAGATAACCTTTACTACCATAAGATGATGATTTCATTTAAACTAATATCTAGATAAATAAAGAATTGACAAACATAAACACATACATTAACATGTTGAACAGCAATGCAAACCACAAAATAAATTAGTTAAGGAATCTGCTATACGGTTGTACATAAAAGCATACAAGTACATATCTGAATCCATTAATGATGGATAAGTAACAGTATGTACACCATTTTTATTGTATAGACAATGAATGTCTGACTTCAAAACATCATCAGCATTACAAGTTATCTGTGATATTACTAAAATGTTCCATTTGCTGAATAATGTCCCTAAATATTTTATACAAAATTATACAATTTCCATCATGTAATACTCATAATATGTGGCAATAATCATTTTTATTAACAAACATAACCTTTAAAAGTGCATAGTGCATAGTGAAAATTGCTATTTATGGCTGACTGTCGACTTGGAAGCATGACAACAGATAGATAAGGTATATATAGATGACACTGCATAGCCACAGATGGTGAATGGCGATGTAATACTGTACCTCAATAAAGTGTGCGTCACTACTACATATTTTTTTTTATATAGCTGTATAAACAGGGTACATGGATGTATGCTTGTGCCTTTGTTTTGACGCACAGACTGCCTTCCTGCTGAGACGCATTGGGTAGTGAACAGTTGTGTGCAGTGTTCACTGCAGTCTCTGCGGAATAACCACACTTAGACCTTATAACTTTTCAGACTTTCTTTATCAATCTACCAAGATGAAGAAGGCAGGGAGTAAGGCACGTGGTCGTGGAGTTTCTTCAGGGAGAGGACGTGGGGATTCTGTGGCTGCTGCGGCCCCCAGTGACACAGCATCCACCAGTTTTCCCCGGGCCGTGAGCGTTCCTTTATGCGCACTTTTGTAGGAGCTCGGAGTACCCCCCTGCTGCGGGAAGAACAAATTGAAGCCGTTGTTGTTTGGATCTCAGCCAATGCATCGACTTCAATTGCTTCCACCTCCTCTCAGGACCACAGCACTGTTGGGCAACCACCTGTCTCTTCACCGCCTGGCAAATTGCCCAGGCAGTCAGAGAGTTCTGTACAGGAGCCAGCTGAGTGTCTGCTTCTGTTCTCAGAATCTATTGGCTTGCAAACAGGGGCCCAGCCAAGCAGCATTCTGTAATGTGAAGAAGAGGGAGTATGCAGTGATGCGCAACAGCTGTGTCTCTCTGAATCTGAAGAGGCGGGTGAGACAGTGCCGATGGTCAGCACACCGCAGAACGCATCTGATGATGATGATGAGACCCAGGTGCCAGTTTCTGTTGAGCATGGTGCTGGCCAGACCACCCAACAGCAGGTGTTGGAAGAGGGTAGTGGAGATGATGAGGTCCAAGACCCAACATGGCATGAAGAACAGGAAGGTGGTGGGAGCAGCTCAGAGGAATAATAATAATATTTATTTATATAGCGCCATCATATTCCGCAGCGCTTTACAGTTTAGCAGTTTCAGAACACAAGTCATAAGTAACAACGTTAACAATACAATAATTTAAGATAAATAAGTCGCCCCTGCTCGTGACAGCTTACAATGTACAATGAGATGGGGGAGATACAAAGTATAGGTGTTTATATACAATGGTGCATTTACAATGATGTTCCAGCCATCTTAAGGGACTGAGGGATGGAGATAGTGAATGGGCTAGAGACACACACACACTTACACAGAATACATAGAATGACTTTGATTAGTGAATGTGATAGGCCGCTCTGAACAAATGTGTTTTGAGGGAGCGCCTGAAACCATGCAAATTGTGGATAGTCCTAATTTCTTGGGGTACAGCATTCCAGAGGATTGGCGTAGAGCAGGAGAAGTCTTGGAGTCGGGAGTGGGAGGTACGTATTAGTGCAGAGGTTAGTCGAAAGTCGTTTGCAGAGCGCAGCAGTCGGTTAGGCCGATAGATAGAAATGAGGGAGGAGATGTAGGAGGGGTGCTGCACTGTGGAGAGCTTTGTGGGTGAGAACCAGTACTTTGGTTGAAAGCTGGGAGAGGCCTAGAGAAATGGTTAGTGATAGAAGGAAGATAGAGGAAGACATTGCCCCAACGGTACAAACAGGAGGGAGAGTTAGGCTGCAGACTCGGTTGCCTGTAGCCTCCAGTTTGGCACCTGTTCGGAGCAGTTGTCTTCCAAAAGTCAAAACGTGCGCTCCCAGGACTTGCACTGCGTGGTCCTTTTTTCACACACTTGCACATGATATTTGCTATGTGAAATGCAAGCTGTGTAATTAAAAATTAAAAATAGCTAAAAGTGTCAGTCACCTCAATACCACAAATATGTGGAAACATGTGCGGACAAAGCACATAGTTGAGTTACAAAGACACACTAGAGATGTAGGCCAACCTACAGCAGCACCTACATCTTCAGGTTGTGTTGAAGCCTCTTCATCGAGCTCACACACAGCTGGTTATGCTTCCTCACAGGATCGCCATGGAAGAACCTCGGCCACTGTTGTCCAGAGACAAACTGTTATTCCACACACAGCAGCAAGTTCCCTGTCATCCTCACACTCCCAGGCCACAAAACAGCCATCGGTAGCACAGGCATGGGATAAAAGACGGCCATACTCCGCAAACCATGCACGAGCACAGGCTCTGAATGCTGGCATTGCAAAACTCCTGTCCCTTGAAATGCTGTGATTCAGGCTGGTGGAGACAGACAGTTTCCGTAACTGAATATCATTGTCAATCCCACAATACAATGTGCCAAGCCGATTTCATTTCAGCAGGCAAGCCGTCCCTGGTCTGCAAAAGCATGTTGAGGGAAAAATTAAACATGCGCTACTAAAAGCCCTCAGTAGCAAGGTCCACCTGACCACCGATGCGTGGACCAGTACCCATTGTTATGATCTGCTACAACCAGTAAGGAAAGAAGGGAATTCTGTCCCTACAATACAACTAAGCTGAATCCCTACGATGTAACGGGGAACCTGATCCTGCGACCAGACCCGCTAAAGTCCTCATCTAGTGTGAACGAAGACCTATAGTTGCGAGGGAGTAATCCCTACAAGATCTAGGGACTGTGAGAAAAGGTGGACACCTCCTAACATAAATTGTAGCATGGATAATTAAACAGAAAAATAAATACTTTGTGATCCTAACATCAAGCAAAACTGACAGATTAAGGCACCTAAGCACCCGGCTAGCTTAACAGTAGATAATACAATGAAGTCAAGCAAAGCCAGAAGGGCGGAGCCAGACTAAATAGGGAAAAAAGGTCATGTGACCAGCAAACTGAAACAAAACCTAACAAGAGGGTTCTAACACCCATGGCCAGGGACAATACCTTTCCCTCACTGCCCATTGGGTCAATGTTGTGCAGCCGGGTACTGATCTTGCGAGTGGCGCTGTACGTGTTCTGCCAACTCCAAGGATTGCAGGAATCAAGTCTGTACACATTGATTCCTCCTCCTATTCCAGTTCCTCAGAATCATCGCTGCAGGAGCCGTCACGGTCTACCTCCACATGGACCCGTGAACGTTTACCTGTTGCGACCGATATGAGCACAGCCGTGTCCAAATGTCAACAGGCCATCCTGAAATTAATTTCCATGGGGAATCTTAGCCACACAGCGCAGGAGCTCTGTAATGCCATAAAGCAGGAGAGCGACGTGTGGTTTTTGGAAGAGAATCTACAGGCAGGCTTGGTAGTGTGTGACAATGGCCGAAATCTGGTGTCAGCTCTGGGCCTTGGCAACCTCACTCACATACCATGTCTGTCATATGTGCTCAACTTGGTCGTGCAGAGTTTTTTGAGGGACTATCCGGATCTTGATGCACTGCTGCACAAGGTCCGCCTAGAGTGCGCTCACTTGCGACGTTCCAGCATGGCCAGATCGCTGACTGCAGCTCTGCAACGCAGATTTCACCTTCATGAACATCGCATCATATGTGACGTACCCACCAGGTGGAATTCCTCGTTACATATGTTGGAGCGGTTGTGTGAGCAGCAGCCAACAGTAATGGAGTATCAGCTGCATCAGGCGCAGTCAACTCGCAATTTGCGGCGTTCACACTTCACCACTACTGAGTGGGCCTCTATAATAAGAATAATAATATTATTTATTTATATAGCGCCATAATATTCCGCAGTGCTTTACAGTTTAACAGTTTCAAAACACGAGTCATAAGTAACAACGTTAACAATACAATAATTAAAGCAAAATCAGCCGCCCCTGCTGGTGAAAGCTTACAATCTACAATGAGGTGTGGGAGATACAAAGTACAGGTGTTTATATACAATGGTGTTTTTACAATGATGGTCCAGCCATTTTAAGGAAGTGAGGGATGCATGGAGATAGTGAATGGGCTACACACACAGAATTACACATAGAATGACTTTGATTAGTGAATGTGATAGGCCACTGTGAACAAATGTGTTTTGAGGGAGCGCCTGAAACCATCCAAATTGCGGATAGTCCTAATTTCTTGGGGTAGAGCATTCCAGAGGATTGGCGCAGCGCGGGTGAAGTCTTGGAGTTGGGAGTGGGAGGTACGGATTAGTGCAGAGGTTAGTCGAAGGTCGTTTGCAGAGTGCAGCAGTCGGTTAGGCCGATAAATATAAATAAGGGAGGAGATGTAGGGGGGTGCTGCGCTGTGGAGAGCTTTGTTGGTGAGAACCAGTAATTAGAATTGGATCCTATAATGAATGGGCAGCCACTGCCAGTGTAATGAGTGGCGAATAACTCTATGAAGGATATCTGCCACGTTTTGCGTGCGTTTGATGAGTCAACGCGGATGGCGAGTGCAGATGATGCACTAGTCAGCCTGACTGTCCCCCTTATCTGCCTGCTTCAAAAAACACTGCAAGCACTAAGGCATGAGGTTTTGGAAGAGGTGGAGGATGAGGAGTCACAAATTCCATCACCTTCTGGACAGTCAGCGCAACGTGGTTCCTCACAAAGGGCTGGAGGACTTTCAAAGTACCATGCTGTATCAACAATTGAACCTCCAGAGTCGCTGTCTATATTTTCATAACCATTACAAACTTTTAATGTATTTACAAAGCACATAATGTACATTTTTTGTCTATCCTTTTGTAATGCTATTGTGTTTCCATAAACTGATGTTACAGAATTATGATACAAAGTTTTTAAATTTTGAGTTTTAAATTTTGTAAATTTATATGTATTTGAAGGACTTTGTGAGGAGGATGAGGAGGAGTCAATGGAGGAGGAAGACATCGCTCCAGAGGGAGGTAGACAATGCTCTAGTCAGTATGTAGACCAAGGGTGGGGTGATGCACAGCAGGCGGAGATGCAGGGGACAACGTTTCTTGGCCAGTTGGGAGTCTGCAGCACATGGTTGATTTCATGCTGCAGTGGCTGAGAAACGACCGCCGCATCGAACACATTCACACCACGTCTGATTATTGGGTGTACACCCTCCTAGACCCTCGCTACCGGGACAACTTACAAAGCCTCATCACACCGTTGAACCGGGAGCGTAAAATGCGGAAGTACCAAGACACACTGGTGCAATCCATAATGTTCTCCATTCCAGCCGAGAGCACTGCTGCTGCTACTGATTTACAAAGCAGCTCTGTGCGTCGAGGCAGTGGAGACAGCTCTGCAACAAGAGGGAGCACAAGCAGCGCCTCTGCACAGGGCAAGAACAGTATGTTCCAAATGTGTCGAAGTTTTGTGGCAGCGCCACCAATGTCTACACCATCCGAGACGGCTCCAGTCAGCAGGAGGCAACATTTCCGTAAGATGGTGACAGACTACATGTCTTGCCCTCTCAGTGTACTCCCAGATGGCTCTTCCCCATTCAAGTTTTGTGTCTCTAAGCTGGATACATGGCCAGAGCTTAGCCAGTATGCATTGGAGGTGCTGGCTTGATCTGCTGCCAGTGTATTATCGGAGCGCGTCTTTACTGCTGCAGGTGGTGTACTAACAGACCGTTGCATGCGACTATCCTACGATAATGTAGAACGGCTTACTTTTCTGAAAATGAACTAGGCATGGATCTCGCCTGAATTTGCCTGTCCGGTTTCAGATTAACTAACTGGTTGGCAACGTTTTCCATGTCTCCTGTTATGTTCATCTTTCTACCACCTGAGCTATACTCCCTGGGCTACAACACTGCCAGTTGCTGCTCAGAAGTGTTGTGTCCACAGACCAATACACAAGCTATAGTGATAGTGGGGTTCAGTAACGCCTGCTGTTCCCTGCTGTGTGTCCGGCAAAAATTACTGCTACCTAGCTACACATGTTTAAAAAAACATGACATGTTAAAGTGGCTAGTGCTACACATAGATATCAGGCTACACCCTTATTTCTAAGCTGTAAACAAGTGAAACGTCAAATTTAAAACCATTCAATGATTAGTGTTGGTAACAAATCTGTAACTAAATAATTGTGACATATTATGGCAGATATCCACATGTCTAACACAAATGCTAACACAAAAGCATACTTATGCTATAGGGTACTGATGGTGAACCTTCTCACTCCATAACTTTGACCAATCCAACTCACATCATGCCTCAAATGCTGCAATGTTGGAAGTGCATAATGTGGGTTGAACTTTGACAACAGCTGCAGTGCGAAGGTTATCCTTCTGTGTTCTTGGCTTTTAAATAAAAGCATACAAGTAAATATAATAATACATTGTTGATTAAGGGACATGATGTACACCTGTAATATTGTGCAAACAATGGATGTAGGACTATTCCTCTTCAACATTACTTATATTTGTGTCATTTGAAAAAATACATATTTTAGTTAAAAATTAAAAACCCATGTTCAGTAGCTGTGAAAGGCCCGTTTGTGTACTTCTATATTGTTTGCAACCAATGTATTGTATACGGATGGAAGCGCGTCACACTAATAGATTAGATTTATTTTAAATGGAATGTAGCAGAACCAATTGGAGATAAATGAAAAGGATGAGCCACTGAGACACGCTCAGCAGAGTACAAGCAGCAGTGCTTGAACATGTAACTGGAGCGTGATCTGCACTCAAAAAAGTAAAAAACACAGACTGAAGTGAACACTGAAACACAACTGTCCACAATCTGTGAAAAGCTCCTTTCTGTACTTCTATAGTGTTTGCAACCAATGTATTGTATACGGATGGAAGCGCGTCACACTAATAGATTAGATTTATTTTAAATGGAATGTAGCAGAACCAATTGGAGATAAATGAAAAGGATGAGCCACTGAGACACGCTCAGCAGAGTACAAGCAGCAGTGCTTGAACATGTAACTGGAGCGTGATCTGCACTCAAAAAAGTAAAAAACACAGACTGAAGTGAACACTGAAACACAACTGTCCACAATCTGTGAAAAGCTCCTTTCTGTACTTCTATAGTGTTTGCAACCAATGTATTGTATACGGATGGAAGCGCGTCACACTAATAGATTAGATTTATTTTAAATGGAATGTAGCAGAACCAATTGGAGATAAATGAAAAGGATGAGCCACTGAGACACGCTCAGCAGAGTACAAGCAGCAGTGCTTGAACATGTAACTGGAGCGTGATCTGCACTCAAAAAAGTAAAAAACACAGACTGAAGTGAACACTGAAACACAACTGTCCACAATCTGTGAAAAGCTCCTTTCTGTACTTCTATAGTGTTTGCAACCAATGTATTGTATACGGATGGAAGCGCGTCACACTAATAGATTAGATTTATTTTAAATGGAATGTAGCAGAACCAATTGGAGATAAATGAAAAGGATGAGCCACTGAGACACGCTCAGCAGAGTACAAGCAGCAGTGCTTGAACATGTAACTGGAGCGTGATCTGCACTCAAAAAAGTAAAAAACACAGACTGAAGTGAACACTGAAACACAACTGTCCACAATCTGTGAAAAGCTCCTTTCTGTACTTCTATAGTGTTTGCAACCAATGTATTGTATACGGATGGAAGCGCGTCACACTAATAGATTAGATTTATTTTAAATGGAATGTAGCAGAACCAATTGGAGATAAATGAAAAGGATGAGCCACTGAGACACGCTCAGCAGAGTACAAGCAGCAGTGCTTGAACATGTAACTGGAGCGTGATCTGCACTCAAAAAAGTAAAAAACACAGACTGAAGTGAACACTGAAACACAACTGTCCACAATCTGTGAAAAGCTCCTTTCTGTACTTCTATAGTGTTTGCAACCAATGTATTGTATACGGATGGAAGCGCGTCACACTAATAGATTAGATTTATTTTAAATGGAATGTAGCAGAACCAATTGGAGATAAATGAAAAGGATGAGCCACTGAGACACGCTCAGCAGAGTACAAGCAGCAGTGCTTGAACATGTAACTGGAGCGTGATCTGCACTCAAAAAAGTAAAAAACACAGACTGAAGTGAACACTGAAACACAACTGTCCACAATCTGTGAAAAGCTCCTTTCTGTACTTCTATAGTGTTTGCAACCAATGTATTGTATACGGATGGAAGCGCGTCACACTAATAGATTAGATTTATTTTAAATGGAATGTAGCAGAACCAATTGGAGATAAATGAAAAGGATGAGCCACTGAGACACGCTCAGCAGAGTACAAGCAGCAGTGCTTGAACATGTAACTGGAGCGTGATCTGCACTCAAAAAAGTAAAAAACACAGACTGAAGTGAACACTGAAACACAACTGTCCACAATCTGTGAAAAGCTCCTTTCTGTACTTCTATAGTGTTTGCAACCAATGTATTGTATACGGATGGAAGCGCGTCACACTAATAGATTAGATTTATTTTAAATGGAATGTAGCAGAACCAATTGGAGATAAATGAAAAGGATGAGCCACTGAGACATGCTCAGCAGAGTACAAGCAGCAGTGCTTGAACATGTAACTGGAGCGTGATCTGCACTCAAAAAAGTAAAAAACACAGACTGAAGTGAACACTGAAACACAACTGTCCACAATCTGTGAAAAGCTCCTTTCTGTACTTCTATAGTGTTTGCAACCAATGTATTGTATACGGATGGAAGCACGTCACACTAATAGATTTGATTTTTTTCTAATATAATGGAGCTGCACCAATTCCACTAAATAAAATAAAAAAAAAAAAAAAAAAAGTGACACGTGCAGATGCCTACAAACAGCGGTGGATGCAGAGCAAACTGCAGCGTCACCTGCACTGTCACACACACACCTTGCACAGAGCTGTTAAAACAACACTGGCAAAATGAAGCTTTACACAGCGGTTGGTAAACTAGCCTGCCTCAAGCACAGTAGTACACAAAATCGCAATATCTAACTGTCCCTCAGAGTCAGCACAGCAGCGTTCTGTCCCTAACTGAGTTCACAGCACAGTGACGCTAAAATGGCTGCGGCGCCTTTTATAGTGCATTCTGACATCATTTCAGCAGCCAATCACAGCCATGCCATTAGTTAAGATGACCGCATCATTACAGGATGTGCCCACACTTCGTAGGATTCCTCATTGGCTGACTAAAATCACATTGCCTCTCAAAGAATTATGGGAACTTCCGATTCCGGTATACGATATGGAAAAAGTATCGGAATTAAGTATCGGAATTCCGATAACGCGAATATCGGCCGATACCCGATACTTGCGGTATCGGAATGCTCAACACTACTGCCTGTATATAGGTACACAGCAATCATCAACCGTGAGTGTAATCCTGTACCTGTTTGTAAATAATTATTTGCCCCATTACCTTCAGTAAAAAGACTTCTGTTTCAAATTCTTATGTCTGTTTCATGACTGAGGCTCAAATGCACTAATGACTACCACCATCATCATCTTCTGTAATCTGATAAGGAAAGACTTTTCTTCTGACAGAAATCTTGGCCACCATAAGATACATTATACCCTGTCAGGAGTACAACCCTCATTCATACACCACATGAGAACACCACAAAAATTTATGTTTACACAGTAACTGTCTCTAGGCAGAAGATGATGATGGTGGTAGTAATTAGTACATTTGAGTCCCAGTCATGAAGCACTATACCCCTAGATGAATTCATTGGGGGTGTAGTTTGTAAAATGAGTTGACATATGGGGGTTTCTGTTCTTCTGCCGCCTCAGGGGCTCTGCTAATGTGGCATGGCACTCTCAAACCATTCCAGCAAAATCTGAACTCCAAAATGGCGCTTCTTCCCTTTTGAGCTTTGCACTGTGCCTCAAAAGTAGTTTTCCCCATACTGGGTATCGACATACTCAAGAGATATTGCACAACCAAAGGTATGGTGCAATTTCTCCTGTTACCCTTGTGGGGAAAATATGATTTTTTTATTTTCATGGCTCAAAGTTATAAACTTCTGTGAAGCACCTGGGGGTTCAAGGTGCTCACCACACTTCTAAATACATTCCTTGAGGGGTCTAGTTTCCAAAATGGGGTCACTTATAAGGGGTTACCACTGTTTAGGTACATCAGGGGTTCTCCAAATGGGACATGGCGTCCACTAATGATTCCAGCAAATTTTGCGTTCAAAAAGTCAAATTACGGTCTTTCCCTTCTGAGCCCTGCTATGTACTCAAACAGTAGTTTTCTCCCTCATATGGGGTATTACAAACCTGTCCTGATGAAGAGGTCCTGCGTGACCCCGAAACGTGTTGACACTGTAAACCTATTCAATAAATCATTCAGCATATCCCGTGGACTCATCATCAGCAGCACATGAGTGGCATATCCGTCATGTTGTCTTTATCCATTTTTAGAATGATGTCACTTTTGGGTATTTTCTGTCATCTACACCCCTGAAAATTGGTTTTGTATATTTTGTTTGAAACATTAGAAATTGCTGGCCAAATTTAAACCCTTATAACTTCCTATCCCAAAAAAATAGTTTAAAAAATTGTTCTGATGTACATTAGACATGTGGGAAATGTTGTTTATTTTAACTATTTTGCGTAACATATCTCTCTGATTTAAGGGCATAAGAATTAAAAGTTTGAAAATTTCAAAATGTTCAAAATTTTCACCAAATTTCCATTTTTTTTCACAAATTAATGTCTCAGAATCAGCGGGATCCATTGAAGCATTCCAGAGTTATTACCTCATAAAGTGACAGTGCTAGAATTGTAAAAAGTTATCTGGTCATTAACGTGTAAACCACATTGGGGGGTAAAGAGGTTAATAATACGTTTATAACTTTATTCAATATAAATTCCATTGCTTCATCTTTATCTATTAAAAGTTGACTTAAACTTTGTATTTGAAACATGCAACATAATAGTTGGCACTTCCCTTTTCTTTTAGTGGGATTTATTTACTATCTTTCTATTTATGAGCCATATTTTATCATTTATCTTTTCAAAGTTGGCACTACATTGCCACTATTTGAATACATCCATGGTGCATGTGAAGTATGATCCTTCCTCCAAAGGTACAAAGCCACAATTTTGTGGCAATACATATGTTGTTTTTATTGTGGTCTCTTCTATTTTTTCTACAGGTGGTATATGTAGACTTTGATATACAGACATGGCTGGAAGTGTTGGCACACTTGAAATTGTTTCAGAAAATTAATCATCCCAGAAAATGATTGCAATTACATATATTTTGTTATACACATGTTTTTTCCTTTGTGTGTATTGGAACAACACAAAAAAACAGAGAAAAAAAGGCAAATTGGACATAATTTCACACAAAACCTCAAAAATGTTTCGGGTAAAATTGTTGGCACCCTCAACTTAATATTTGGTTGCACACCCTTTGGAATAAATAACTGCAATCCACTTCCTCTAACCATCTACAAGCTTTTTACAACTCTCAACTGGAATTTTAGGCCACTCTTTTTTTTTGCAAACTGCTCCAGGTCTCTTATAATTGAAGGGTGCTTTTCCCAACATCAATTTTAACATCTATTCTCTGTTGTTCAGTGGGATTTAGATCTGGACTCATTGCTGACCACTTCATAACTTTCCTGTCCTTTGTTTCCATCCATTTCTGGGTGCTTCTTGAAGTATGTTGTGGTCATTGTCCTGCTGTAAGACCAATGAACTAGGATGCAAACCCAGCTTTCTAACACTGTGCATTACATAGCAACCCAAAATGTTTTTGTACTCTTCAGATTTCATTATGCCCTATACAGAGTCAAGGCACACATTGTGGAAGGCAACAAAATAATCCCAAAATACCTTTGAACCTCCACCATATTTGCTTGTAGGTACTGTGTTCTTTTCTTAGTAGGCTTAATTCCGCTTTCGGCAGCAGTAGAATGATGTGCTTTACCAAAAAGCTCTATATTGGTCTCATCTGTCCATAATATGTTTTACCAGGATTCAGACTTATTCACATACATTTTGGCAAACTGCAATCTAGTTTTCTTATGTCTCTGTGTCAGGAGTTGGGTCCTCCTGGGTCTCTTGTTATAGCATTTCATTTAATTCAAATGTCAACAGATAGTTTGTACTGACATTGGTGCACCCTGAGCCTGCAAGACAGCTTGGATTTATTTGGAACTTGATTGGGGCTGCTTATCCACCATTAGGGCTATCCTGCGGTGCAACCTTTCATCAACTTTTCGCTACTCTCCATGTCCAAGATTACCCACAGTGCCATGAGTTGTAAACTTCTTGATTATGTTGCACACTGTGGAACATCAACGTCACTGGAGATGGACTTGTATCCCTGAGATTGTTGATATTTTTCAGCAATATTGGTTCTCAGTTCTCTTCTTCTATTTCTGCTCTCCATGCTTAGTGTGGCACACACAGGCACACAATGCAAAGACTGAGTCAACTTCTACCCTTTTTATCAGATTTCAGATGTGATTTTTCATATTGCCAACACCAGAAGTGAGTTTTGATTGAGCATCACATCCTTGAAATAAAATTATTTACTCATTACTTTGGAAAGGTGACAATTTTGTTCTGCACATTTTTGGGGTTTTGTGTGAAATTATGTCTAATTTGCCTTCTTTTCCTTCTGTATTTTTTTGTGTTGTTAATAGAGTTGAGCTATACTTTCCGATATCAATAAATATCGGATCGGAATGGGTACCGCCGATACCCAAAAAGTATCGGCGATACCCGATACCGATACCGGAAATCCAATGTAAGTCTATGGGAACAAAATATCGGAATTAAAAAAAACCCATTCTTGCCTTGTTGGTTAATTGTACATGAAGGAAAACAACAAAGAGTAATGTAGAATGTATTGGGGGAGGTTGAGGAGACATTAAAGGCATAGATGTTTAACCCAATCAAATGGAATAGCATTAATATATTTTTTTTAAAGATGTTCGGATTGACGAAGAAATTGACAATGTTGTTAACCCTTTTTATATTTTGGCAAATATGTATGTTTCACAACTTCCATGCTCTTCACCTTTTTAACTTTTGCCACACTTTCTCCTTCATAATCTTCAGCAGCATCATCTTTTTCATCAAATTATTCTTCATCTTCATCTTCTTTATCTTCTTCTTAAACTTCTTGCTATTCATCTTTTTGTTAACATTACTCATATTGTTCTTATTAAACTATTATTCTTCTTCATATTCTACTTCTTCATCTTCTTCCTCTTCATCTTCTTCATCATATTCTTATTTGTGACAGAGATTCCTGTACTTGTAATCTGTAAAAGTATGAATTTTTCATCCTTCCGTTCTTGCTGTCGCAAAAGATTTAAATTACAACAGTATTTGTCCGTGTTCAGTTTAGCCTGCAGCAGCAGGCATTTTCCAGGGGCACCACGAGGAGGAACGGACTCACCCCCATACACTGCCTAGTCTTCTTCTGCTTATAATTTAGAGCATATATTTTGCTCTTCATTTTGGTCTTATACTTCATGTTCTTCTGCTTTTTGATCTTCTGCTTATTGTTCTTCTGTCTCTTTTTCTGTATCTTGTAGTTTGTCTTAACTTTCTTTGTCCTGTTGGTGATCTTCTTCTGGGTAATCTTTTATTTCTTCTTTGTGATGGTGTTCAGGCTGGTTGGCTTGATGCTCGTCGTCCTTGTGGTCGTCATCTTCTACGGGGTGGTCATCAGGGTCGTCGTCTTCATTGTTGGAGATCCAGAGTGATTACCCAAAAAAACATTTAAAAAATCTTCAATTTGTAAATGTAGCTGAAGGTACAAGAAGGCTGACTAACTTCCGAGAACCAGCTGACGTTACTGGAACCCGGACGGGTATCAGATGGTACAAGAGACAATGGAAGTAACGAGGACCAGCTGTGTTGTGAATGGACTTGAAATGAGTTCTGAGCAGGGGCTCCCTCTGGTGGTTACAAGCGGTACTGGACTGTCCAGTGAAGATTGTGAGGAGTGGGAATCAGGTGTTACTGACTGGTCTTATATAAGGGAGTCGCCTTCCCATCAGGGTTGCCGGTGATCAATTGTTCTGGTCTCAATCCTTGAGTCCTGTTTCCTTTGTAGCCTGCTGTGTCGTGTCTGCATCTCCTGCTAACAGATAAGACATTTTCTTCTTTTTGTTTTTGTGCTTGATTTTTGCATTTTGTCCTGCACTTCTGTGGGGCCTTCAGGGTCCCCTCTGGGGGCTTTTGCCCTCTCAGTTTAGTTCAGCCACTGATGTTTGTACTTTTGCTTTTTCCAGTTTTTTCAGTGGCTGCTGTTTTGATTTTGTTACACCAGAGAACTAATTTAGGTGGTAGAGGTCGTGTGATCTCAGGTGATTTTGAAATTAGTAGAGTTGGTGCTTTTCAGGGTTTTTTGGGATTGCAGTAAGTGCCCTTCCTATCCTTTTCTATTTAGGTAGTTTGGGCCCCAACGTTTGATCATACTATTTTCTGTCTGTGTCTGTATTTCATTTTGTCTAACCGCCATTACATGTTTGGGGGCTTTCTATGTTCTTTGGGAATCTGCTCCGGGGCAGATAGCTTTCCTATATCTATCTTTAGGTGTAGTTAGTTTCTCAGGCTGTGACGAGACATCTAGGACCAACGTAGGAACGCTCCACGGCTGCCTCTAGTTGTGGTGGTTAGTCAGGGTACTGCAATCTCATAGATTCCAACTTCTCTGGTGTTTTTCCTTTTTTACCTGCACTCCTCAGCTACTGAAACATAACAGTATCACCGGCCTAAAAATTGAAAATTGTATGGTACTCACAGAAGGGAAAAAATATTGTGAAAGAAAAAAGGTTGTCAGAGTTGTCAGAGATATTTTTCTGTTTGTTGCATTTTTTTTCCCTCTGTATCTCTGGGTGCTGGGGAGGATTTTTTTTTCTCTCAATGGAGTTTGCACAGTTGTCTGGCCGTGTGGATCAGCTTGCCACTGAGGTTCGGAGTATTGCTGCCTATCTTGTTAGGTTGCCTGTTGTGGAACCTAGGATCCCCATGCCAGATTTGTTTTTAGGGGATCGAGCAAAGTTTCAGAATTTCAAAAATAATTGTAAATTGTTTTTTGCCTTAAAATCTAAGTCCTCAGGGAACGCAGCGCAGCAGGTTCAAATTGTCATCTCTCTCCTGCGCGGCGATCCTCAGGATTGGGCTTTTTCCCTGACACCTGGGGATCCTGTTTTGAGTGATGTTGATGTATTTTTTCAGGCTTTGGGGTTATTGTACGATGAGCCTAATGTCACTGATCAAGCTGAAAAAGCCTTGTTGGCATTAAATCAGGGTCTTGATGACGCTGAGTTATACTGTCAGAGATTCCGTAGGTGGGCAGTCCTGACCAAGTGGAATGACGACGCTTTGGCGGCCCTTTTTCGGAAGGGTCTGTCAGATAATGTAAAGGATGTTATGGTGGGATTCTCTGTCCCCTCTGGTCTCAATGATTCTATGTCATTAGCGATTCAAATTGACAGACGTTTGCGTAAGCGGAGAAGTATGCGTGGAATGGTGTTGCCTTGTGAACCTGCTTCTGAACCCATGCAGTGTGATAGAGTGGTGTCTGGGGCACAGCGTCATGAGTTTCGAAAGCGCAATGGGTTATGTTTCTACTGTGGTGATGCCTCTCATGCTATTTCAGTCTGCCCTAAGCGGGGAAGACGTTTTGCACGCTCAGTTGTCTTGGGTAGTGTTCAGACTAAGTTTTTATTAACTGTCACTCTGATATGCTCTCTGTCCTCATTTTCTGCTCAGGCTTTCGTTGATTCTGGAGCAGCTATTAACCTGATGGATTATGATTTTGCTAAACGTTGTGGGTTTCCCTTGATACCCCTACAGAAGTCTATTCCCCTACTGGGGATCGATTCTACCCCTTTGGCTGAGAATAAACCTCAGTTCTCTACTCAGGTGATAATGAGGGTTGAACCTGATCATCAGGAGTGCTGTAAATTTTTGGTTCTGTATAATCTGCATGATATTATCGTACTGGGCTCTCCTTGGTTGCAGTCTCATAATCCTGTTTTGGATTGGAAATCTGTGTCTGTAACCAGTTGGGGCTGCCAATGTGTTAATACCAACACTCCTGTTTTTTCTGCCTCCCCCCAGGCTCAGGATGTTCCTGACTTTTTGATTGATTTTTCTGATGTGTTTAGCGAAAGTAAATCTGCATCCTTGCCTCCCCATAGGAGCTATGACTGCGCTATTGAATTAGTGCCTGGTAGTAAATTCCCTAAAGGTCGCCTTTTTAACTTGTCTGTACCTGAACATGACGCTATGCGGTCTTATATCAAGGAATCATTGGAGAAGGGTCATATCAGACCATCCTCTTCACCCTTAGGTGCCGGTTTTTTCTTTGTGGCCAAAAAGGATGGTTCATTAAGGCCGTGTATTGATTATCGTCTTTTGAACAATATTACTGTAAAATATCAATACCCGTTACCTTTGATTTCTGACCTGTTTTCCAGGGTGAAAAACGCTACTTGGTTTACCAAGCTTGACCTCAGGGGGGCATATAACCTTATTCGCATTAAGCACGGGGATGAATGGAAGACGGCATTCAATACCCCTGAGGGGCATTTTGAGTACCTTGTGATGCCCTTTGGGCTCACTAATGCTCCTTCTGTCTTCCAGTCCTTCATGAATGACATTTTCAGGGATTTTGTGGATAAATTTCTGATTGTTTATTTGGATGATATCTTGATTTTTTCTAATGACTGGGACTCTCATGTGAAACATGTTCGAACTGTATTCCAGATTTTGAGAGAGAATGCTCTGTATGTGAAGGGATCAAAGTGTCTTTTTGGCGTACAGAGGATCTCATTTCTGGGATTCATTTTGTCCCCATCTGTTATTGAAATGGACCCGGTCAAGGTTCAGGCCATCTGTGATTGGGTCCAACCTACTTCATTAAAGGCTCTTCAAAGATTTTTGGGTTTTGCCAATTTTTATCGTAAATTTATTGGTAATTTCTCGGTTATTGTTAAACCATTGACTGATTTGACCAGAAAGGGTTCTGATGTGGTGAATTGGCCTCCTGAGGCAGTCTCTGCATTTCAGGAACTTAAGCAGAGATTCACTTCTGCTCCTGTTCTACGGCAGCCTGATGTTTCTCTGCCATTTCAGGTGGAGGTTGATGCCTCTGAAATTGGGGCAGGTGCCGTTTTGTCCCAAAAGATCCAGAGACCTCTAAAAGTAACCCTTGTGCCTTTTTCTCTCGAAAATTTTCTCCTACTGAACGTAATTATGACGTGGGTAATCGGGAGTTACTGGCCATGAAGTGGGCTTTTGAAGAGTGGAGACATTGGCTGGAGGGAGCCAAACATCAGGTGGTGGTCCTTACGGACCATAAGAATCTGGTCTATCTGGAATCTGCCAAGCGACTCAATCCTAGACAGGCCAGGTGGGCCTTGTTTTTCACACGTTTTAATTTTGTGGTTTCCTTTCTTCCTGGCACTAAGAATGTTAAGGCGGATGCCCTCTCGAGGAGTTTCCTTGCGGACTCTCCTGAGTTATCTGATCCTTCTGTTATTTTGAAAGAGGGTGTAGTTCTTTCCGCCATCTCACCCAATTTGAGACTTGCTCTGGAGGGGTGTCAGGAGGATAGGCCCGAGCGCTGCCCTGTTGGAAAATTGTTTGTCCCGGACCAGTGGAAAAAGAGTGTGATGTCTGAGATTCATTGTTCCGCGTTGGCTGGGCATCCCGGAATTTTTGGTACCAGAGACTTGGTTAGTCGGTCCTTTTGGTGGCCTACCTTGTCTCGTGATGTCAGGGAATTTGTGCAATCCTGCGGGACTTGCTCTCGCTCCAAGCCTTGCTCTCGCTCTAGTGGTTTGTTGATGCCATTGCCTGTGCCCAAGAGACCATGGACCCATATCTTTATGGATTTCATTTCCGACCTCCCTGTTTCTCAGAGAATGACCGTCATCTGGGTGATTTGTGGTAGGTTTTCCAAGATGATACATCTTGTGCCATTACCTAAGTTGCCTTCCTCCTCTGAATTGGTGCCTTTGTTCCTTCAGCACGTGGTTCGTTTACACGGCATTCCTGAGAACATTGTGTCTGACAGAGGAGTCCAGTTTGTTTCCAGATTTTGGAGGACCTTTTGTTCTAAACTTGGTGTTCAATTGTCTTTCTCCTCGGCGTTTCATCCTCAGACCAATGGTCAAACTGAGAGAACAAACCAGACATTGGAGACTTATCTAAGATGCTTTGTGTCTGCTGATCAGGATGACTGGGTCTCTTTTTTGCCTTTGGCTGAGTTTGCTCTTAATAATAGGGCTAGCTCTGCCACTTTGATGTCTCCATTTTTCTGTAATTCTGGGTTTCACCCTCGATTTTCTTCAGGACAGACGGAGGCTTCTGTCTGTCCAGGTGTTGACTCTGTTGTCGAGCGTATGCAACAGATTTGGGACCAGGTAGTGGAGATGTTGTCCCTCTCTCAGGAGAGGGCCCAGTGGTTTGCTAACCGGCATAGGACTGATGGTCCTCGGTTTAAAGTGGGGGACTTGGTCTGGTTGTCCTCAAGAAATATTCCTATGAGAGTGGCATCTCCTAAATTTAAGCCTAGGTTCATTGGACCTTATAAGATCATGGAGATTCTTAATCCTGTTTCTTTTCGTTTGCTTCTTCCAGGGACATTTAAGATCCATAACGTGTTCCACAAGTCCTTGTTGAAGAGGTTTGTTGAGCCAGTGGTTCCTACTGCTTTGCCTCCTGACCCTGTTCTGGTTGAGGGCAATATGGAGTTTGTGGTTGAGAAAATATTGAATTCTCGTTTTTCTAGACGGAAACTCCAGTATTTGGTTAAGTGGAGAGGTTATGGTCAGGAAGACAATTCTTGGGTGTTTGCTTCGGACATCCATGCTAGGTGTAAGGTTCTGTGTATCTGTTTCTGAAACTCAGTTTGTTCGTCGGCCATTTTGCTTTCTGTTTTGCTGCAGCTATCTTGCCCTCAGTCAAAATGGAGTTTTCCAGCTTGCATGTTCCCGCCCTGATTCTCTCCGTTTGCTTCTTAAACAGCCACAGCTGAGCAATCAGTGCTTCAGAATCTAGCCTGCAGTGAACCTGTGTTCTGACTCCTGAAGCCTTGGACTTTGTACTCCAGCCATTCCTACTGAGGAACTCTGAAGCACTTGTGGACTCTGAACTCTGCTCTTGAGAGCCTCACGTTTGCATGGACTTGCGGTAACAGAGAAGAAGATCTGAATCTGTTGTGGAGAGTTATTGCTGAGCTTAGATTACTCTGGCCTGCTGTGTCTCCTGCTTCTGTGTTTGCAACCTGTGTGTTTATTTTTGCCAATTTGTATGAAGCAATACAAGACTTTCTTTATCAACCTGTGTCTCAAGTATTTTCATCGCATCCAAGCACAAGACGCTATATGAACTGTACCACATACATTACAAGATTCTGAAGCCAAATGTTAGTGTCTGCTGGTCTGGAAAGGCTTGTCTGCTGTACTGCGGATATCGGATGTCCGGTTGTACTTTCTGTGATGACAGTGGTTGTGACTTCTCACAACCATTCCAGGTGAGCAATTCCCTTAAGTTTTTTTTCTGCAGTGTTATCACAGGTAAACACTATTGTTTTTTTTTTTTTTTTTTTTTCTCTTCTCTTTTTGTCTGCTGAAACTCTGGATATCAGATGTCTGGTTGAAAGCTTTCTGTGATGATAGTGGTTGTGACTTCTCACAACCATTCCAGGTGAGCAGTTCCCTTAAAGTTTTTTCTTTCTTCAGTGTTGCCACAGGTGAACACTATTGTTTTTTTTTTTTTTTTTTCTCCTCTTCTTCGAGTATCCTGTCTTAAAAGATCTGGAAAATGGAGGCCCGCATAAAGGAACTTTGCGGAGTGACTGATAATATCCTTGCAGATTTGCAGAATATAAAGACCCGTTTTACAAATCTTCAGGATCTAAATAATCACAATTTGCAAGTGGTTGGACAGACTACCCAGGATTTGCGAGCCAGGATTGAGGTTCTGGAGGGGCGAGTCCAGGCTCCTGCCGTGGCCCCGAGTTCTGGGATTCCCAAGTTGCCCCCTTTTCGTTTTGGTGGTGAACGTGAAAAATTCAGGGGATTTGTTAATCAATGCAATCTTTTTTTTCTGCACATGCTTCACAATTTCCTACTGAACGATCTAAGGTGCTTACTATAATTATGTTGCTTACCAACAAGGCTTTGATGTGGGCAAACCCTCTGATTGAGACTGAGGATGATTGTTTGAATCACCTTGATGATTTTATTTCAGCCATGGGGCAGGTGTTTGATGACCCCAATCGAGGTGCAACAGCTGAAGCAGCCATGTTAGCTTTGCGCCAAGGTAAGCACTCGGTAGCTGAATATGCCTTGGATTTCAGGAGATGGGCCCTTGATACCACCTGGGACAATTCCGCCAAAAAATCTATTTTTCGAAAGGGGTTATCCCCACTGATTAAGGATGAACTTGCTCGTGCCGACCCTCCCACTGCGTTAGGTGACTTTATTAACTACTGCATCCGTATTGATACTCGTTTAACTGAACGCAGGCAAGAGAGATGGTTCGAAAGCAATCGTACTAACCTTTTCCTACCTTCCTCTCCAGCTAAGGAACCTTTGAATAGGATTACACGGGAACCTGAACCTGAACCCATGCAGGTAGACTCTTTACTACGACGGGTTAGTGATGCACGCAAGGAACATCGTTTTAAGGAGAATCTATGTTTTTATTGTGGTAAGTCAGGGCACTTTATTATTAACTGCCCCCGCCGTTCTCGCAAGACTACTGCAGCACTCATTCATTGTGAGTGTTGCGAGAGGGGATCTGTCAGGTCCGAGCCTCAGGCTCCAGAGAGATCTGCAGCAACAGATCTTGATTTCTCGGACTTAAACTCCGTTACCTCTGAGGACGTTGACTGTGTAAATGCTGCCATCTTTCAAGTTTCCTCAGCGGTGTCCCAGCTGAGTTGTAAAAAAAACAATTCTCACTGTTTTCTTTCCATCAAACTCTGGGTTGACTCAGCCTGGGTGTCTAGCTCTGCTATGATCGACTCAGGTGCAAGTGGAAATTTTATGGATGTCTCCTTTGCTCTGAAACAGGAATACGTTCAGTGAAGAAGGCTACTCCAGTACAGATGGAAACTGTGGATGGCTCCCTGCTGACCTCTGGACCAGTGGATCAGGAAACAGAGCCTTTAAAGGTTCTTATGGGTAAAGATCATCAAGAGAAACTGTCCTTTATGCTTATCTCTTCTCCTCACTTTCCCATTATTCTAGGGCTACCATGGCTGCAGGCTCAGAATCCTACCATTAACTGGGAGACCAAGGAATTACACTTTCCAGAGAAACAGATGAGTCCAAAAATTTCAGCTTGCTCGGTTCCTAAAGGAACCATGTCAGTCCCTGAACTACCAGCTGTATACCAGGACTATGTGGATTTATGTGACAAGAAGAACGCTGACCAGCTTCCTCCTCACCGTCCATATGATTGTCCAATTGAATTATTGCCTGGAGCAGAGATACCTTTTGGTAAGATCTACCCCCTGGCGGGGCCCGAGCTGAAGGCTTTAAAAGAGTACATAGACGAAAATCTAGCCAAGGGCTTCATACGCCCCTCTTCATCTCCTGCAGGGGCACCCATATTCTTTGTAAAGAAGAAAGATGGATCCCTGAGACCATGCGTAGACTATAGGGAACTCAATAAGGTTACTATTAGAAACCGTTATCCATTGCCTTTAATCCCTGAGTTATTGGAGAGAGTGCGACATGCCAAAATTTTTTCTAAACTAGATCTTCGTGGGGCCTATAACTTAGTCCGTATTAGACCTGGGGATGAATGGAAGACTGCATTCAGGTCACGCTATGGACACTTTGAATATCTAGTTATGCCTTTTGGTCTGAGTACCGCCCCAGCCACTTTCCAACACTTGGTGAATGACATCTTCAGGGATCTCCTGGATACATTCGTGGTAATTTATTTGGATGATATTTTAATTTTTTCTAACTCCACAGAGGAACATCATGGACATGTGAGAATGGTCTTGGAACGTCTAAGACAAAATCATCTTTACATCAAGCTTGAAAAGTGTGAATTCCATAAGACCGAAATTCAATTTCTGGGGTATGTACTGTCTACACAAGGAATTAGTATGGATGGAAGTAAAACCCAAGCCATCAATGATTGGCCAAGTCCTAGAAATGTGAAGGAGGTACAGCGCTTCATCGGGTTTGCAAACTTCTATAGACGTTTCATTAGAAATTTCTCTGAGGTAGTGTCACCTATCACCCAACTTACCCGGAAAGAGTCTAAGTTCTCCTGGACTCCCCAAGCCCAGGAAGCATTTTCCCGTCTAAAAGATAAATTTACCACTGCACCTATCCTAGTACATCCCAACCCAGAGCTTGCCTTCATAATAGAGGTGGATGCTTCAGACTGTGCCGTGGGAGCTATACTCTCTCAGAGAACAGGTGAGAAGAATGTCTTGCATCCCTGTGCCTTCTTTTCCCAGCAGTTGTCTTCGGCTGAGAAGAACTACGATGTGGGCAATAGAGAGTTGTTGGCCATTATTGCCGCCTTCAAAGAATGGAGACACCTTCTTCAAGGAGCTGCACAGCAAATAGTCGTTCTGACAGACCATCGTAATCTTGAGTTTATCAGGTCGGCTAAGTGCCTGACTCCTCGCCAGGCTCGCTGGAATCTTTTCTTAAACCAATTTAATTTTATTATTTCTTATAGACCAGGATCGCGCAATGGAAAGGCTGATGCACTCTCTAGGATTTACTCAGCAGAGACACGTCCAATTACTCCTCCTAAGACTATTCTTCCTGACTCTAGATTCCTAGGAGTGATTCATCATCAAGACCTAATTAAAGACATCAAGGAAGCATACCATGCGGATTCTTTTTTGGCTCAACCCCCAAGGGACGTAAGTCTTGTCTTTAAGAATGGTGTGTGGATTCTGGGACAACGTCTGTATATACCTGAAACAGTCAGATTGAGAGTATTGCAACTCATTCATGATTCCAAAATAGCCGGGCATAGAGGAATTCTAAAGACACAGGAATTTCTTTCTCGTTTCTTTTGGTGGCCCACTTGTAGGAAGGATGTTTTGGACTATGTCACTTCGTGTGAGGTTTGTGCAAGATGCAAAACACCTCGCTCTTCACCAACTGGTCTGTTACAGCCTCTTCCCACCCCGTCCCGCCCATGGGGATCCATTTCTATGGACTTCATTGTGGAATTACCAACCTCTCAAGGGAAGAACACTATTCTAGTGGTGGTTGACCGTCTAACAAAGGCAGCTCATTTTATCCCTTGTGTCGGCTTACCCACTGCAAAACAGACATCAGATTTGATGATTAAAGATGTGTTTCGCTTACATGGAGTACCAGATGAGGTTATTTCGGATCGAGGGGTGCAATTCACTTCTAGGTTTTGGCAAAATTTCTGTGCAGCATTGGACATTAAAGTAAACCTTTCTTCTGCTTTTCATCCCCAGACTAATGGACAAACCGAACGAACCAATCAAACCCTGGAGCAGTATCTCCGCTGCTTTATCTGCCACCTACAGGATGATTGGGTGGATCTACTTCCATTGGCTGAGTTCTCTTACAACAACTCTCAGAGTGCCTCCACTAAACAGTCTCCTTTTTACTCTAATCTAGGTTATCATCCTAACATTCTACCACGATTTCCCATAGAGACGCCTTTGCCAGCAGTGGCTGAAAGAGTCACGAATTTACAGAAGAATATGGATCTTCTAAAGGAGAATCTGGAATCGGCTCAGGAAAGGTACAAGAAGGCAGCAGATAAATTTCGTAAACCTGCACCAGCTTTTAAGGTAGGAGACCTGGTCTGGTTGTCAACCAGAAATCTTAAGTTAAGGATTCCATCGTCTAAGTTGGGACATAAGTACATTGGACCCTATAAAATCAGTAAAATTATAAGTGCCGTTGCTTGTCGTCTTCAATTGCCCAGAACTATGAGAATCCACCCTGTCTTTCATGTATCCCTACTAAAGGCTGCGACACCCAATACGTTTCCTGGACGTTCTTCTCCTTGCCCTGACCCAGTGCTAGTCGATGGTCAGGAGGAATTTGTGGTGGAAAGGATTTTAGATTCCAGGTTGTATAGAAATCAGTTACAATATCTGATTAAATGGCAGGGCTACCCAGTGGAGGACAACTCATGGGAGCCAGTCAATAACGTTAATGCTCCTCGCTTGCTCCGTCAGTTTCATCAGAGGTACCCACACAAGCCTGGTCTGAGGTCATCCGGAGGTTGTCCCTAAGGGGGGAGTAATGTAAGGTTCTGTGTATCTGTTTCTGAAACTCAGTTTGTTCGTCGGCCATTTTGCTTTCTGTTTTGCTGCAGCTATCTTGCCCTCAGTCAAAATGGAGTTTTCCAGCTTGCATGTTCCCGCCCTGATTCTCTCCGTTTGCTTCTTAAACAGCCACAGCTGAGCAATCAGTGCTTCAGAATCTAGCCTGCAGTGAACCTGTGTTCTGACTCCTGAAGCCTTGGACTTTGTACTCCAGCCATTCCTACTGAGGAACTCTGAAGCACTTGTGGACTCTGAACTCTGCTCTTGAGAGCCTCACGTTTGCATGGACTTGCGGTAACAGAGAAGAAGATCTGAATCTGTTGTGGAGAGTTATTGCTGAGCTTAGATTACTCTGGCCTGCTGTGTCTCCTGCTTCTGTGTTTGCAACCTGTGTGTTTATTTTTGCCAATTTGTATGAAGCAATACAAGACTTTCTTTATCAACCTGTGTCTCAAGTATTTTCATCGCACCCAAGCACAAGACGCTATATGAACTGTACCACATACATTACACTAGGAGACTCATCCGTGCGTATCATAGAACTCATCCTGACCGACCTGGTTGCTCAAGTGAGGGTTCGGTGACCCCTCCTCAAGGGGGGGGTACTGTTGTGAATGGACTTGAAATGAGTTCTGAGCAGAGGCTCCCTCTGGTGGTTACAAGCGGTACTGGACTGTCCAGTGAAGATTGTGAGGAGTGGGAATCAGGTGTTACTGACTGGTCTTATATAAGGGAGTCGCCTTCCCATCAGAGTTGCCGGTGATCAATTGTTCTGGTCTCAATCCTTGAGTCCTGTTTCCTTTGTAGCCTGCTGTGTCGTGTCTGCATCTCCTGCTAACAGATAAGACATTTTCTCTTTTTGTTTTTGTGCTTGATTTTTGCATTTTGCCCTGCACTTCTGTGGGGGCCTTCAGGGTCCCCTCCGGGGGCTTTTGCCCTCTCAGTTTAGTTCAGCCACTGATGTTTGTACTTTTGCTTTTTCCAGTTTTTTCAGTGGCTGCTGTTTTGATTTTGTTACACCAGAGAACTAATTTAGGTGGTAGAGGTCGTGTGATCTCAGGTGATTTTGAAATTAGTAGAGTTGGTGCTTTTCAGGGTTTTTTGGGATTGCAGTAAGTGCCCTTCCTATCCTTTTCTATTTAGGTAGTTTGGGCCCCAACGTTTGATCATACTATTTTCTGTCTGTGTCTGTATTTCATCTTGTCTAACCGCCATTACATGTTTGGGGGCTTTCTATGTTCTTTGGGGATCTGCTCCGGGGCAGATAGCTTTCCTATATCTATCTTTAGGTGTAGTTAGTTTCTCAGGCTGTGACGAGGCGTCTAGGACCAACGTAGGAACGCTCCACGGCTGCCTCTAGTTGTGGTGGTTAGTCAGGGTCCTGCAATCTCATAGATTCCAACTTCTCTGGTGTATTTCCTTTTTTACCTGCACTCCTCAGCTACCGAAACATAACACAGCTGACTGTGCTGGAACCCGGAGGGGCAGCAGAAGTAAAAGAGCCAATGACACAACCGAGGACCAGCTGACGTTACTGGGACACGGTTACTAAGCAGGAGGTACCTGTGCTCCAAAGCACTACCAAGGACCAGCAGACGTTGCTGGAACTCGGATACCGAGATGGAGGCACCTAGGCCAAAGGCACTGCGGAGAACCAGTTGACGGTACTGGAACCCGGACGGGTAGCAGAAGGTACAAGAGCCAATGCAAGTAACGAGGACCAGCTGACTATGCTGGAACCCGGAGGGGCAGCAGAAGGAAAAGAGCCAATGGCACAACCGAGGACCAGCTGACGTTACTGGGACACGGTTACTAAGCAGGAGGTACCTGTGCTCCAAAGCACTACCAAGGACCAGCAGACGTTGCTGGAACTCGGATACCGAGATGGAGGCACCTAGGCCAAAGGCACTGCGGAGAACCAGTTGACGGTACTGGAACCCGGACGGGTAGCAGAAGGTACAAGAGCCAATGCAAGTAACGAGGACCAGCTGACTGTGCTGGAACCCGGAGGGGCAGCAGAAGGAAAAGAGCCAATGGCACAACCGAGTACCAGCTGACGTTACTGGGACACGGTTACTAAGCAGGAGGTACCTGTGCTCCAAAGCACTACCAAGGACCAGCAGACGTTGCTGGAACTCGGATACCGAGATGGAGGCACCTAGGCCAAAGGCACTGCGGAGAACCAGCTGACGGTACTGGAACCCGGACGGGTACCTTAAGGCACCCATGAAAATGTAAGTTGACAGGCCGCAAGCCGTCCGCAGTTACCGAGTCACACAGTCCTACAGTGGGTGCTTGTCCTATTGTCACAACTGAAACAGCCTTTATTTACATATCCCACAGCATACATAGGAATCACCTAAACTGCAGGCACCATAGAGTCGGCTAACCTGAATGCAACACGACAGGACAACTTATTGGAGGCTAATTGACGTTGACACTGCCAGGAAACAGCTGTCGTGCTGTAACCAGGCTGGGCAGGAGTCAGTACCCGTGCCAAGTACTTCCGAGCAACAACTGGCGTTGTTGGAGCCCAGGGATGAGAAGAGAACAGGGTGGAGGCAGCAGGACTTTTTGCCGTACACCCAGCAGGGGAACAGCTGACATTACTGAACCCCAGTAACACAGGAGCAAGTGTTGACTGTGCTAACAGCACTTCCGAGCAACAACTGGCGTTGTTGGAGCCCAGGGATGAGAATAGAACAGGGTGGAGGCAGCAGGACTTTTTGCCGTACACACAGCAGGGGAACAGCTGACATTACTGAACCCCAGTAACACAGGAGCAAGTGTTGACTGTGCTAACAGCATTTCCGAGCAACAACTGGCGGTGTTGGAGCCCAGGGATGAGAAGAGAACAGGGTGGAGGCAGCAGGACTTTTTGCCGTACACACAGCAGGGGAACAGCTGACATTACTGAACCCCAGTAACACAGGAGCAAGTGTTGACTGTGCTAACAGCACTTCCGAGCAACATCTGGCGTTGTTGGAGCCCAGGGATGAGAAGAGAAAAGGGTGGAGGCAGCAGGACTTTTTGCCGTACACACAGCAGGGGAACAGCTGACATTACTGAACCCCAGTAACACAGGAGCAAGTGTTGACTGTGCTAACAGCACTTCCGAGCAACAACTGGCGGTGTTGGAGCCCAGGGATGAGAAGAGAACAGGGTGGAGGCAGCAGGACTTTTTGCCATACACACAGCAGTGGAACAGCTGACATTACTGAACCCCAGTAACACAGGAGCAAGTGTTGACTGTGCTAACAGCACTTCCGAGCAACAACTGGCGGTGTTGGAGCCCAGGGATAAGAAGAGAACAGGGTGGAGGCAGCAGGACTTTTTGCCGTACACACAGCAGGGGAACAGCTGACATTACTGAACCCCAGTAACACAGGAGCAAGTGTTGACTGTGCTAACAGCACTTCCAGGCAACAACTGGCGGTGTTGGAGCCCAGGGATGAGAAGAGAGCAGGGTGGAGGCAGCAGGACTTTTTGCCGTACACACAGCAGGGGAACAGCTGACATTACTGAACCCCAGTAACACAGGAGCAAGTGTTGACTGTGCTAACAGCACTTCCGAGCAACATCTGGCGTTGTTGGAGCCCAGGGATGAGAAGAGAACAGGGTGGAGGCAGCAGGACTTTTTGCCGTACACACAGCAGGGGAACAGCTGACATTACTGAACCCCAGTAACACAGGAGCAAGTGTTGACTGTGCTAACAGCACTTCCGAGCAACATCTGGCGTTGTTGGAGCCCAGGGATGAGAAGAGAACAGGGTGGAGGCAGCAGGACTTTTTGCCATACACACAGCAGGGGAACAGCTGACATTACTGAACCCCAGTAACACAGGAGCAAGTGTTGACTGTGCTAACAGCATTTCCGAGCAACAACTGGCGGTGTTGGAGCCCAGGGATGAGAAGAGAACAGGGTGGAGGCAGCAGGACTTTTTGCCGTACACACAGCAGGGGAACAGCTGACATTACTGAACCCCAGTAACACAGGAGCAAGTGTTGACTGTGCTAACAGCACTTCCGAGCAACATCTGGCGTTGTTGGAGCCCAGGGATGAGAAGAGAACAGGGTGGAGGCAGCAGGACTTTTTGCCGTACACACAGCAGGGGAACAGCTGACATTACTGAACCCCAGTAACACAGGAGCAAGTGTTGACTGTGCTAACAGCACTTCCGAGCAACAACTGGCGGTGTTGGAGCCCAGGGATGAGAAGAGAACAGGGTGGAGGCAGCAGGACTTTTTGCCGTACACACAGCAGTGGAACAGCTGACATTACTGAACCCCAGTAACACAGGAGCAAGTGTTGACTGTGCTAACAGCACTTCCGAGCAACAACTGGCGGTGTTGGAGCCCAGGGATGAGAAGAGAACAGGGTGGAGGCAGCAGGACTTTTTGCCGTACACACAGCAGGGGAACAGCTGACATTACTGAACCCCAGTAACACAGGAGCAAGTGTTGACTGTGCTAACAGCACTTCCAGGCAACAACTGGCGGTGTTGGAGCCCAGGGTCAAGGAGGATGTTTAAATACTACATCAAGTATTTTCCTTGTTACGTGTCAATGAAAAATGTGTATACTCCAAACAAGAGAAAGATAACCTTTACTACCATAAGATGATGATTTCACTTTAAAAAAATCTAGATAAATAAAGAATTGACAAACATAAACGCATACATTAACATGTTGAACAGCAATGCAAACCACAAAATAAATTGGTTAAGGAATCTGCTATACGGTTGTAAATAAAAGCATACAAGTACATATCAGAATACATTAATGATGGATAAGTAACAGTATGTACACCATTTTTATTGTATAGACAATGAATGTCTGACTTCAAAACATCATCAGCATTACAAGTTATCTGTGACATTCATAAAATGTTACATTTGCTGAATAATGTAACTAAACAGTTTATAAAAATTATACAATTTCCATCATGTAATACTCATAATATGTGCCAATAATCATTTTTATTAACAAACATAACCTTTTAAAAGTGCATAGTGCATAGTGAAAATTGCTATTTATGCCTGACTGTCGATTTGCAAGCATGACAACGGATAGATATGGTATATATAGATGAGACTGCATAGCCACAGATGGTGAATGGTGATGTAATACTGTACCTCAATAAAGTGTGCGTCACTACTACATACATTTTTTTATATAGCTTTATAAACAGCGTACGTGCATGTATGCTTGCGCCTTTGTTTGGACGCACAGACTGCCTTCCTGCTGTGACGCGTTGGGTAGTGAACAGTTGTGTGCAGTGTTCACTGTAGTCTGAGGTTTTCATTTTTGGAGTGCAGATCACGCTCCAGTTAGTTCTTCAACCACTGCTGGTTGTAGTCTGCTGAGCGTGTGTCACTGCCTCATCCTTGACATTTTTCTCTAATTGTTGCTGCTCCATTCTATTTCAAATAACTCAAATCTATTAGTGTGACGCGCTTCCATCCGTATCCAATACATTGGTTGCAAACACTATAGAAGTACACAAAGGGGCCTTTCACACCTAGTGAACAGTTGTGTGCAGTGTTCACTGCAGTCTCTGCGGAATAACCACACTTAGGCCTTATAACTTTTCTGACTTTCTTTATCAATCTACCAAGATGAAGAAGGCAGGGAGTAAGGCACGTGGTCGTGGCCGTGGAGTTTCAGCAGGGAGAGGACGTGGGGATTCTGTGGCTGCTGCCGCCCCCAGTGACACAGCATCCACCAGTTTTCCCCGTGAGCGTTCCTTTATGTGCACTTTTGTAGGAGCTCGGCGTACCCCCCTGCTGCGTGAAGAACAAATTGAAGCCGTTGTTGGTTGGATGGCAGCCAATGCATCGACTTCAATTGCTTCCACCTCCTCTCAGGACCACAACACTGTTGAGCAACCATCTGTCTCTTCACCGCCTGCCAAATTGCCCAGGCAGTCAGAGAGTTCTGTACAGGAGCCAGCTGAGTCTCTGCTTCTGTACTCAGAATCTGTTGGCTTGCAAACAGGGGCCCAGCCAAGCAGCATTCTGGAATGTGAAGAAGAGGGAGTATGCAGTGATGCGCAACAGCTGTGTCTCTCTGAATCTGAAGAGGCGGGTGAGCCAGTGCCGATGGTCAGCACACCGCAGAACGCATCTGATGATGATGAGACTCAGGTGCCAATTTCTGTTGAGCATGGTGCTGGCCAGACCACCCAACAGCAGCAGGTGTTGGAAGAGGGTAGTGGAGATGATGAGGTCCAAGACCCAACATGGCGTGAGGAACTGGAAGGTGGTGAGAGCAGCTCTGAGGAAGAGATTGCCCCAACGGTACAAACAGAGGGGAGAGTTAGGCTGCAGACTCGGTTGCCTGTAGCCTCCAGTTTGGCACCTGTTCGGAGCAGTTCTCTTCCAAAAGTCAAAACGGGCTCTCCCAGGACTTGCACTGCGTGGTCCTTTTTTGACACAGTTGCAGATGATATTTGCTATGTCAAATGCAAGCTGTGTAATCAAAAAGTAAAAAGAGGTAAAAGTGTCAGTAACCTCAATACCACTAATATGTGGAAACATGTGCGGACAAAGCACGTACTTGAGTTACAAAGACACACTGGAGATGTAGGCCAACCTACAGCAGCACCTACATCTTCAGGTCGTGTTGGAGCCTCTTCCTCCAGCTCACACACAGCTGGTTCGGCTTCCTCACAGGATCGCCATGGAATAATAATAATAATAATAATAATCTTTATTTATATAGCGCCAACATATTCCGCAGCGCTTTACAGTTTAACAGTTTCAGAACACAAGTCATAAGTAACAACGTTAACAATACAATAATTAAAGCAATATAAGCTGCCCCTGCTCGTGAGAGCTTACAATCTACAATGAGGTGGGGAGATACAAAGTACAGGTGTTTATATACAATGGTGTATTTACAATGATGGTCCAGCCATTTTGAGGGAGTGAGGGATGGATGGAGATAGTGAATGGGCTACACACACAGACTTACACATAGAATGACTTTGATTAGTGAATGTGATAGGCCGCTCTGAACAAATGTGTTTTGAGGGAGCGCCTGAAACTATGCAAATTGCGGATAGTCCTAATTTCTTTGGGTAGAGCATTCCAGAGGATTGGTGCAGCGCGGGAGAAGTATTGGAGTCGGGAGTGGGAGGTACGGATTAGTGCAGAGGTTAGTCGAAGGTCGTTTGCAGAGCGCAGCAGTCGGTTAGGCCGATAGATAGAAATGAGGGAGGAGATGTAGGGGGGTGCTGCACTGTGGAGAGCTTTGTGGGTGAGAACCAGTACTTTGAATTGGATCCTATAATGAATGGGCAGCCAGTGTAAGGACTGGCGAAGGACTCTATGAAGGACATCTGCCACGTTTTGCGTGCGTTTGATGAGTCAACGCGGATGGCGAGTGCAGATGATGCACTAGTCAGCCTGACTGTCCCCCTTATCTTCCTGCTTCAAAAAACACTGCAAGCACTAAGGGATGAGGTTTTGGAAGAGGTGGAGGATGAGGAGTCACAAATTCCATCACCTTCTGGACAGTCAGCGCAACGTGGTTCCTCACAAAGGGCTGGAGGACTTTCAAAGTACCATGCTGTATCAACAATTGAACCTCCAGAGTCGCTGTCTATTTTTCATAACCATTGCAAACTTTTAATGTATTTACAAAGCACATAATGTACAGTTTTTGTCTATCCTTTTGTAATGCTATTGTGTTTCCATAAAGTGATGTTACAGAATTATGATAAAATGTTTTAAAATTTTATGAGTTTTAAATTTTGTAAATTTTTATGTATTTGAAGGACTTTGTGAGGAGGATGAGGAGGAGTCAATGGAGGAGGAAGACATCGCTCCAGAGGGAGGTACACAACGCTCTAGTCAGTATGTAGAGCGAGGGTGGGGTGATGCAGAGCAGGCAGAGATAAGCCTCTTGCAGGGGACAGCGTTTCTTGGCCAGTTGGGAGTCTGCAGCACATGGTTGATTTCATGCTGCAGTGCCTGAGAAACGACCACCGCATCGCCCACATTCTCACCACGTCTGATTATTGGGTGTACACCCTCCTAGACCCTCGCTACCGGGACAACTTACAAAGCCTCATCACACCGTTGAACCGGGAGCATAAAATGCGGGAGTACCAAGACACACTGGTGCAATCCATAATGTTCTCCATTCCAGCCAAGAGCACTGCTGCTGCTACTGCTTTACAAAGCAGCTCTGTGCGTCGAGGCAGTGGAGACAGCTCTGCAACAAGAGGGAGCACAAGCAGCGCCTCTGCACAGGGCAAGACCAGTATGTTCCAAATGCGGCGAAGTTTTGTGGCAGCGCCACCAATGTCTACACCATCCGAGACGGCTCCAGTCAGCAGGAGGCAACGTTTCCGTAAGATGGTGACAGACTACATGTCTTGCCCTCTCAGTGTACTCCCAGATGTCTCTTCCCCATTCAAGTTTTGGGTCTCTAAGCTGGATACATGGCCAGAGCTTAGCCAGTATGCATTGGAGGTGCTGGCTTGCCCTGCTGCCAGTGTATTATCGGAGCGCGTCTTTAGTGCTGCAGGTGGTGTACTAACAGACCGTTGCATGCGACTATCCTCCGATAATGTAGAACGGCTTACTTTTCTGAAATTGAACAAGGCATGGATCTCGCCTGATTTTGCCTGTCCGGTTTCCAATTAAATAACTGGTTGGCAACGTTATCCATGTCTCCTGTTATGTTCATCTTTCTACCACCTGAACTCTACTCCCTGGGCTACAACACTGCCAGTTGCTGCTCAGAAGTGTCTTGTCCACAGACCAATACACAAGCTATAGTGTTAGTGGGGTTCAGTAACGCCTGCTGTTCCCCTGCTGTGTGTCTGGCAAAAATTAATGCTGCTAACTCCAAATTAAAGTTCAAATTAAAGTTCAAACATCTCATACTAGGCCTCTGCCTACACCCTCCTTGACCCTGGGCTCAGAAGTGTTGGATGCACAGATCAAAACAATCGCTGATGTGTTTGTGGGGTTCAGTAACGCCTGCTGTTCCCCTGCTGGGTGTCTGGCAAAAATTACTGCTACCTAGCTACACATGTTGAAAAAAACATGACATGTTAAAGTGGCTAGTGCTACACATAGATATCAGGCTACACCCTTATTTCTAAGCTGTAAACAAGTGAAACGTCACCTTTAAAACCATTAAATGATTAGTCTTGGTAACAAATCTGTAACAAAATAATTGTGACATATTATTGCAGATATCCACATGTCTAACACAAATGCTAACACAAAAGCATACTTATGCTATAGGGTACTGATGGTGAACCTTGTCACTCCATAACTTTGACAAATTCAACTCACATCATGCCTCAAATGCTGCAGTGTTGGAAGTGCATAATGTGGGTTGAACTTTGACAACAGCTGCAGTGCGAAGGTTATCCTTCAGTGTTCTTGGCTTTTAAATAAAAGCATACAAGTAAATATAATAATCCATTGTTGATTAAGGGACGTGATATACACCTGTAATATTGTGCAAACAATGGATGTAGGACTAGTCCTCTTCAACATTACTTATATTTGTGTCATTTGAAAAAATACATATTTAATTACAAATTTAACAACCCATGTTCACTAGGTGTGAAAGGCCCCTTTGTGTACTTCTATGGTGTTTGCAACCAATGTATTGTATATGGAAGAAAGCGCGTCACACTAATAGATTTGAGTTATTTGAAATAGAATGGAGCAGCACCAATTAGAGAAAAATGTCAAGGATGAGGCAGGGACACACGCTCAGCAGACTACAACCAGCAGTGGTTGAAGAAATAACTGTAGCGTGATCTGCACTCAAAAAATATAAACCTCAGACTACTGTGAACACTGCACACAACTATTCACTAGGTGTGAAAGGCCCCTTTGTGTACTTCTATGGTGTTTGCAACCAATGTATTGTATACGGAAGGAAGCGCATCACACTAATAGATTTGAGTTATTTGAAATAGAATGGAGCAGCACCAATTAGAGAAAAATGTCAAGGATGAGGCAGGGACACACGCTCAGCAGACTAACACCAGCAGTGGTTGAAGAAGTAACTGTAGCGTCATCTGCACTCAAAAAATATAAACCTCAGACTACTGTGAACACTGCACAGAACTGTTCTCTATCTTTGAAAGGCCCCTTTGTGTACTTCTATAGTGTTTGCAACCAATGTATTGTATACGGAAGGAAGCGCGTCACACTAATAGATTTGAGTTATTTGAAATAGAATGGAGCAGCACCAATTAGAGAAAAATGTCAAGGATGAGGCAGGGACACACGCTCAGCAGACTACAACCAGCAGTGGTTGAAGAAGTAACTGTAGCGTGATCTGCACTCAAAAAATATAAACCTCAGACTACTGTGAACACTGCACACAACTGTTCACTAGGTGTGAAAGGCCCCTTTGTGTACTTCTATGGTGTTTGCAACCAATGTATTGTATACGGAAGGAAGCGCGTCACACTAATAGATTTGAGTTATTTGAAATAGAATGGAGCAGCACCAATTAGAGAAAAATGTCAAAGATGAGGCAGGGACACACGCTCAGCAGACTACAACCAGCAGTGGTTGAAGAAGTAACTGTAGTGTGATCTGCACTCAAAAAATATAAACCTCAGACTACTGTGAACACTGCACACAACTGTTCACTAGGTGTGAAAGGCCCCTTTGTGTACTTCTATGGTGTTTGCAACCAATGTATTGTATACGGAAGGAAGCGCGTCACACTAATAGATTTGAGTTATTTGAAATAGAATGGAGCAGCACCAATTAGAGAAAAATGTCAAGGATGAGGCAGGGACACACGCTCAGCAGACTACAACCAGCAGTGGTTGAAGAAGTAACTGTAGCGTCATCTGCACTCAAAAAATAAACCTCAGACTACTGTGAACACTGCACACAACTGTTCACTAGGTGTGAAAGGCCCCTTTGTGTACTTCTATGGTGTTTGCAACCAATTTATTGTATACGGAAGGAAGCGCGTCACACTAATAGATTTGAGTTATTTGAAATAGAATGGAGCAGCACCAATTAGAGAAAAATGTCAAAGATGAGGCAGGGACACACGCTCAGCAGACTACAACCAGCAGTGGTTGAAGAAGTAACTGTAGTGTGATCTGCACTCAAAAAATATAAACCTCAGACTACTGTGAACACTGCACACAACTGTTCACTAGGTGTGAAAGGCCCCTTTGTGTACTTCTATGGTGTTTGCAACCAATGTATTGTATACGGAAGGAAGCGCGTCACACTAATAGATTTGAGTTATTTGAAATAGAATGGAGCAGCACCAATTAGAGAAAAATGTCAAGGATGAGGCAGGGACACACGCTCAGCAGACTACAACCAGCAGTGGTTGAAGAACTAACTGGAGCGTGATCTGCACTCAAAAAATATAAACCTCAGACTACTGTGAACACTGCACACAACTGTTCACTAGGTGTGAAAGGCTCCTTTGTGTACTTCTATGGTGTTGGCAACCAATGTATTGTATGCGGAAGGAAGCGAGTCACACTAATAGATTTGAGTTATTTGAAATAGAATGGAGCAGCACCAATTAGAGAAAAATGTCAAGGATGAGGCAGGGACACACGCTCAGCAGACTACAACCAGCAGTGGTTGAAGAAGTAACTGTAGCGTCATCTGCACTGAAAAAATATAAACCTCAGACTACTGTGAACACTGCACACAACTGTTCACTAGGTGTGAAAGGCCCCTTTGTGTACTTCTATGGTGTTTGCAACCAATGTATTGTATACGGAAGGAAGCGCGTCACACTAATAGATTTGAGTTATTTGAAATAGAATGGAGCAGCACCAATTAGAGAAAAATGTCAAGGATGAGGCAGTGACACACGCTCAGCAGACTACAACCAGCAGTGGTTGAAGAACTAACTGGAGCGTGATCTGCACTCAAAAAATCAAAACCTCACAGACTACAGTGAACACTGCACACAACTGTTCACTAGCTGTGAAAGGCCCCTTTGTGTACTTCTATAGTGTTTGCAACCAATGTATTGGATACAGATGGAAGCGCGTCACACTAATAGATTTGAGTTATTTGAAATAGAATGGAGCAGCACCAATTAGAGAAAAATGTCAAGGATGAGGCAGTGACACACGCTCAGCAGACTACAACCAGCAGTGGTTGAAGAACTAACTGGAGCGTGATCTGCACTCAAAAAATCAAAACCTCACAGACTACAGTGAACACTGCACACAACTGTTCACTAGCTGTGAAAGGCCCTTTTGTGTACTTCTATAGTGTTTGCAACCAATGTATTGGATACGGATGGAAGCGCGTCACACTAATAGATTTGAGTTATTTGAAATAGAATGGAGCAGCACCAATTAGAGAAAAATGTCAAGGATGAGGCAGTGACACACGCTCAGCAGACTACAACCAGCAGTGGTTGAAGAACTAACTGGAGCGTGATCTGCACTCAAAAAATCAAAACCTCACAGACTACAGTGAACACTGCACACAACTGTTCACTAGCTGTGAAAGGCCCCTTTGTGTACTTTTATAGTGTTTGCAACCAATGTATTGGATACGGATGGAAGCGCGTCACACTAATAGATTTGAGTTATTTGAAATAGAATGGAGCAGCACCAATTAGAGAAAAATGTCAAGGATGAGGCAGTGACACACGCTCAGCAGACTACAACCAGCAGTGGTTGAAGAACTAACTGGAGCGTGATCTGCACTCAAAAAATCAAAACCTCACAGGCTACAGTGAACACTGCACACAACTGTTCACTATCTGTGAAAGGCTCCTTTGTGTACTTCTATAGTGTTTGCAACCAATGTATTGTATACGGATGGAAGCGCGTCACACTAATAGATCACTGTTAATTTCAATTGAATGGAGCAGCACCAATTCCACAAAATAAAAAAAAAAAATAGTCAGTGAGTGACACGTGCAGATGACTACAAACAGCGTTGGATGCAGAGCAAACTGCAGCGTCACCTGCACTCACACACACACCTTGCACAGAGCTGTGAAAACAACACTGCAAGGAAAAAGGATGATTTACACAGCGGTTTCTCAAATAGCCTGCCTACAGAACAATTCACAAAAACTCTATCTGTAACTGTCCCTCAGAGTCAGCAGAGCAGCGTTCTGTCCCTAACTGAATTCACAGCACAGTGACGCTAAAATGGCGGCGGCGCCTTTTATAGTGCATTCTGATATCATTTCAGCAGCCAATCACAGCCATGCCATTAGTTAACATGACCGCAGCATTACAGGATGTGCCCACACTTCGTAGGATTCCTCATTGGCTGACTAAAATCACAGTGCCTCTCAAAGAATTATGGGAACTTCCGATTCCGGTATACGATATAGGAAAAATATCGGAACTAAGTATCGGAATTCCGATACAGTGAATATCGGCCGATACCCGATACTTGCGGTATCGGAATGCTCAACACTAGTTGTTAAAATAAGCACAAAGGAAATAAACATGTGTAGAACAAAAAATGTGCAATTGCAATAATTTTCTGGTAGAAGTACTTCATTTATGATTGACTATAGTATTTTTGAGTTACTGGTCTGGTGTACATGTAATTTGTAGGTTGAATTACAAATATCTCAAATAAAATTTGAGCCATATTAAAAATGTTTTCTTATTACCCAATGCAGTACTGATGTTAAGCCTTGGCTATATGATCAGAAATCTTTAAAAGTAGAATAAACTTTCAACAATCATTGCATAAATCAATAGTACATGTGAACATTGTCACAATTCCTCCGCTCAGTGAATGATTGCTGTGCAGTTCTATGGAGACTTTCTTGCTGAGCTGTCTGTCTTGATTGACAGCTTTGTTGTACAATACTGGGATGGGCTTGCTGGGCTGGTGGTGCTTTCACTCACAGCTTAGCAGTCCAATCTGTGACCAGGGTGTGGGGGACTTTCTGCAGGTGTTCAGTGTTCTGGTAATTTCATGGCTTCTTAGCTGAGCTGTCTGCCCCTGATCTCTGCCAGACACACTTTATGCTTCTCAGTGAGTGTTAGCCTGATTCTGTTGAGTTCTGATCTTCTGCTTCCTGACCCTTATGACCATGTTCTGACTATCCGTTTGTCTTGTCCTTCGGCTTTTGATCTGTTATCTCGTTATTGACCCTGGATTGTGACCTGACTTATGCCTTCATCTTTTTCCCTTGGTTATTTACGTACTCTCTCGGTGTTGACCCCGAAACATCTGACTCTTCTGCCTCACGGCCTGTCCGTGAGTAGTGACTAATGTCACAAACATAAGAAACTTTGTTGCATACCTTCTCAGACAATTCAGTTTCTTTCTCCACTCATGAGCCATTTTTTCCCATGTCCCTGCATCCTGAGCTCTGAAAAAGCAGCCCAACTCCCTCTTGCTCAGACAAAACTGGCTGTAGCACTGAGGTGTCAGGTTAAATAGTGTAACATTCATGACGGAACGCACTCCGACTGCCCTTACTCCTTGTGCTATGTGACACAGCACTGGCACCGCTGTTGATGATGGGCAACACAACTACTTATCTATTAAACCCTAGTAACACTGGTGCTTGTGTCGCTCTGGTTAGTTTTTCATGTGTCTATTCTGTGGCATTACTCGTTAAAAGTAATGGCTTGCTGTCTCGTACTGCTTTCCATGTCACATACATTATACTTTATGGAGATAAAACAGGGAGCATGAATGTGGAGCAGAGTGAAGAAACAGGAAGAGTGAGAGTTGGAAAGGTGATGCTGAACTTTCTAACAAGTGTTTTACCTCACCCTAGTGCTGGAATCACATCTATACTTCTCTGTACTGCTGTATATTGCCCTACATTTTGCTGGTTCTTTTCCCAGTGTGCTAATTAAGAAACTGGTAGCAGAAATCCATCCACAATCCTTGTGTGCTATGATGGGTATAGGAGGTGTCATAGCATTTAGTCTCATCCCACCAGCTCAAAGTCAAGTGCAAATTAAGAAATGGAGCCAGAGGAGGGAAAAACTGGTAAAAATGCAAAATACAAGTAATTTAATTGTCAGAAATAGGTTCATTCCTGTTGAACAAACACCAGCTTTTTCCAAAAAGTAAAGCCCCCGTCTCACACAGCGATCTCACTACCGAGATCGCTGCTGAGTCACTAGTTTTGTGACGCAGCAGTGATGTCCCCAGCGATATCACTGTGTGTGACATTCAGCGACGATCAGCCCCCCTGCCGGGTATCGCTGATCGTCGCTGAAAAGCCAGGACATTTTTTTGATCGCTGGTCTCCCGCTGACAGGCACGCATCGCTGCGTGTGACAGGCGTGAGACCAGCGATCCGCTGGTAACCAAGGTACACAGCGGGTTTCCAGGCGCGGGGCTGTGCCTAGAAACCCGCTGTGTACCTTGGATACCAGCTCCCTGAAGCAGGGAGCTGGTAACCAAGGTGCACAGCGGGTTTCCAGGCACCGCACAGCGCCTGGAAACCCCTATGTGTACCTTGGTTACCAGCTCCCTGCATCAGGGCGCTGGTATCCAAGGTACACTGCGGGTAACTAAGCAATGTTACCCGCAGTGTCGCTTGTACTGATCGCTGCCTGAGCTGCCTGTTTGACAGCTCAGCAGCGATAATGTAGCGATACACCAGCAATCCTGATCGTTGTCGGGATCGCTGGTGTATCGCTATGTGAGACCCGGGCTTAACTTGAAAGTACAGTTGTCTTCTGATATCTCAGAATTGTTGATAAATCTTTAAAGGGGGATTCCCATCTTCAAGATCATATCCCAAATATGCAGTAGGTGTAAGAATAATAATAATAATATTAGTAAATACCTCCATTTAGAAATGTAGTGTAGTTTTCCTGATTTGCTATGTCTCTTTCCTCAGGTCAGACATTGCAGGACCTTAGGTATTCATGGTTACGACCACTGATATAGTGACAGTTAGGCAGGGGAATCGTGTGAGTTTCTCGCATGTGTGATCCCGGCCTTAGATACGTGCTAGTGGTCTTAACCATTGAAACCTAAGGTCCAGCGATGCCTGCACATGAAGAAAGAGGCATAGCAAATCAGAAAAACTATGCTACATTTCTAATTGGACGTATTTGCTAATATTATTATTGTTACACCTACTACATATTGGAATGGGGTCTTGGAGATGGGAATACTCCTTTTAGGCTTATGTTCCTTTACTTTGACATTTGAATATATAGTGTACTATTAGGAATGTATGGGGGTCTAATGGGCTCACCAATATATGTACCCCTTGCAGCCGTGTTTAATAAGACCTGTTAATCAATATGCACATTCAGGTGTGATATTATACTTGCATTGGTTATTCATAAGTCTGTCTACTTGTTGCCATTTTCCAGGAAGCAGTATTAATCTTTTTATTGCAAAGTCAAATCATGTCAAAAAAGAAATGAAAACAGAAAATGTGAATGAAAATATATTTTATAAATTATAGATTCTATGAATTTATGTTTATTTTTTGTGATGATTAAATCTCTTGGGACTAAATATAAGTCAGCAATGTATTAATACAGGATGGACAGCTTCTTCTGATTTTTCGAAAAAATGATCTGTCAGATTGCTACCTGGTTTTTTTTTGCTTTCTCACCCGCTTTGTGATTGTATCTGATCTACAGAAACCTTTTATCCACTATATCAATCTGAGTTTGAAAACCTGCATGGAAAAGTTGTTCTCTGACCTAAGGTTTTGAAGAGAGGATATTATTAATACATGTCTGGCTGTGATTCTTTTTGAATGTAAATAGGCATTTCTGCTAGTCTCCTTAATAACATGCCAGGGAAAAATAACTATAAAGTTTTCATAAATTTATAGCTCTGGCGCTGGCACTCAGGAGTGGAGAGCGCGGCTCCATGTATTTCTATGCAGTCGCTCGCTCCACTCCCGAGTGCCGGCGCCAGAGCTGGGATTTCACATGCGAGTGTCGGACGACTTCCTCGCATGTGAGTATGAGCCCTAATTCTCAAATTCTGCATGCATTGCATATAAGGCAATTATATTTTTTATCACGCTAGTATCCATATTGCCAACCCATAATACAGCATTATAAAGTTAAAAATATGATTCATAGTCAGCCTATCAAACCTCTCAAAAGCTGATCAAACACATCTGTATGTGGGCCTTTTGCTTTTATGGATTAAAGGAGACATTTTTTGGGGTGTGGGGGGTAAGTATATTAATCTATTAATTATTTGTATTTTTTAAGATATATTTTAATTTTTTATTTGGATTCTAACTCAATTTCCTACATTAAATGCTGATCATCATATGTTAGAATAAAAGTGTATTGTATAAGAAAGCATGATTATGGTAATACCAACTATCAATATCAATATATGGTGTATTTAACACCTTAGTGGCCTGGCAATTTTTTATTTTTTTTGCATTTTTGTTTCTTCCTTTTCTTCTTTCAAGAGACATAACTTTTTTATTATTCCCTCGAAAAAGCCATTCAAGGACTTAAGGGTATGCCACACTAAACAATATCGCTAACGGGATCGCTAAAAAACGTCACTATTTAGCGATCCTGTTAGCGATATTGTTCAGTGCGGCAGCTTCCAGCGACGAGCTTCCTGCTGTGATCTCGCTCGTCGCTGGAATCGTTCCGGACCCTATTTCATCGCTGGCGCTCCCGCTGGGTAAGTATCTAATCGCTGTGTGGCACCTTTTCTTAGCGATTTAGCGGTACTTTTGTACCGCTAAAGTCGTTAAGAAGATCGCTAACGGCGATAGCGTCGTTAACTATATCGCTAAATGTGACCGCATTTAGCGATATAGAAACAATCCCGCTAGCGATCTCATTAGTATGCAACGCTAACGAGATCGCTAGCGGGATAGCTTAGTGTGGCAGTACCTTTACTTAAGGAACGACTTGTTGCTTTGAAAGACACCATTCACTTTACTTTGTATTGTATAGAAAAATTGGAAAAAACTTCCAAGTAAATTGAACAACTTTGCCTTTATTTTATGGGTTTTGTTTTGATATCCTTGACCATGTAGTAAAAATGACCTGGCAATATGATTTTCCAGGTCTGTGCGATTACCTCAATTTACTATTTTAGTAACTTTAAATTTAAAATTCAGAACTTCCTAAAGGAAAAAAAAATTGGTTTGTTTCCCCTTTTTCTGAGACCTGCAACTTTTTCATTTTTTCCACTGATGAGGCTGTAAGAGGGTTTATTTTTATGTGAGAAGCTGTAATATTTATTAATACCAATTTGAATTGTATATGATGTTTTGATCACTTTTTATTGTATTTTATATGACACAGGTGGTGACAAAAACTGGCAATAATGGCATTTCTATTTTTTTATGACAAAGTTATGGCAAGATAGTTACATTTCCAAAAAGCCAGCACCTGCTTCAGTGCACTGTATTGTTGCATGTATAAATATCATATTTGTGTGGAATATGGGGATGCAGGGTGTGTGGGATAAAGGAGTGCATGAGGGTGCAGGGTGTGTGGGATAGAGGGATGCATGAGAATGCAGAGTGTGTGGGATATGGTGGTGGAGGCTGTGTGGGAAAGAGGGCTGCAGACTGTGATAGAAGGGTGCATGGGGTACAGGCTGTGTGGAATATGGGGGTGCAGGGTGTGTGGGATAAAGGAGTGCATGAGGGTGAAGGGTATGTGGGATAGAGGGATGCATGAGGGTGCAAGGTGTGTGGGATATTGATGGTGCCGGTTGTGTGGGATAGAGGGGTGCAGACTGTGATAGAAAGGTGCGTGGGGGTGCAGGCTGTATGGGATAGAGAGGTATAGGCTGTGTGGAATATAATGGTTGCAGGGTGTGTTGGACAAAGGGGTGCATGAGGATGCAGGGTGTGTGGGATAAAGGGGTACATGAGGGGACAGGGTGTATAGGATACAGGGATGCAGGTCATGAGAGAGAGAGTGATGTGGGCTGTGAGGAAAGGGTATGTGGGGCTGAAGGCTGTGTGGAATAGGCGATTGCAGACTGAGAGAGGTATGAGTGAGGGTAAAAGCTGTCTGGGTTACAAAGGTGCATGCTGTGTAGGATGTGTTAAATAGAGGGGTGCAAGCTGTGTGGGATAGAGTGGTGCTTTGGGGTGCAGGCTGTGTGGGATAGATGGGTGCATGGGGTGCAGGTTGTGTAGGATAGAAGGGCACATTGGGTGCATGCCGATTGGGATAGAAGAGTGCATGGGGGTGTAGGCTATGTGAGATAGAGGGGTGAATGGGGGTGCAGGCTGTGTGGGATAGAGAGGTGCATTTTGTGCAGGCTGTGTGGAAAAGAGGGGTGCATGAGATGCAGGATGTGTGAGATAGAGAGGTGCATGGAGTGCAGGCTGTGTAAGATAGAGCAGAGCAGACTGAGATAGAGGGGTGCATGGGGCGCAGGCTGTGTGGGACAGAAGAGTGTAGTAGGTGCAGGCTGTGTGGGATAGAGGGGTGCATGGTGGTGCAGGCTGTGTGTGAAGACGAAGGAGAATGCAAGTGCTCCACTGTGGAGCTGAAGACACAAGGAACTTTTACTAAGAGAAAATGCAAGAGAACAGGAAGAATCTATATGTACATAAGACTATTGTTGGCAGCGGATTATTCATGATACTTTCCAAGGGTGTGACAACAGAACTTGGTTATTCAGGAACAATATATGATAACCTTAATAGATCATGAATAAATCAATTGTGTGTCTCTATCTGTGCATCATCTATAGCAGGCTGCTTCTCTCATACACAGACACAGGAAAACAGGAAATACAGTCACATGCTCTTCCTGTGTGAGCCTCTGGGAGTTTTTTTTTGTTCTAACTTTATGAACAGCATGTAAATTTAGCAACTAAACACTCATAGACAGGAATGGAGTTGTTGCATCCAACATATTCCAACAACTATAAATGAAAGTGATGTGTAAATAATGGTAACACAATGTATTATATCTTGGATTGTAATGCCAACAGACTAATCGGTAACAAAAGAGATATGAGGGATGCCTGAAAAAAAATGAAAATTAAATCAATAGGACAAGTCATTAATGTTGTAATAAAAAATAAAATGTATTAATCAAGTAAAAAAGGGGTGTGGAGGACATACATCTGCTTAAATACTATAACCATCATCCGTCCTTCATGAACTATGGCTACCACACTGCCTTTTCTTATGAACAATGTAATAGAAAACATTAAAATCCATAACGCATCTCCAGGGAAAGAGCATTCACCCCCTCCTCTCTCATACAAAATTTCAAGGAAAAAGAGCTTACAATTTAAAAAAGAATGACTGAAGTACAATTACACAGTTGATTTATGGATAAAAGGAAATCAGTGATAGCTAAGTAGTGACAAAGCTAATTAAAACTACTTTTGAAGCCCATACTCCTTGGTATGGACAGGTAATTGAGACTGGTATATTTGCTGGCAATGGACATGGAGTCTGGGATTTGTTTGATTAAGGGAGGAGCAGTAAGCTCTTCTCCAGGATGAGCTACTATGAAGAAAGAACTTCCCCCAGACTTTGTGTCTCTAATGTGCAGTTATGAATATTGGAGTTTGTATAGATCAGATATTGATGATACATACATTTTCAACTTCAGGACTAACAGGGAAAGAATATGCATATTTTTCATAACTTTGACACATGCCTATTTAATTATTTTACTTATTTATATAGCGCCATTAATTCCACAGCGCTTTACAGACATTATTGGCATTGTCAATCACAATCTAAATTCCCTATCAGTATGTCTTTGGAATGTGGGAGGAAACAGAAGTACCCGGAGGAAACCCACGCAAACACGGGGAGAATAAACAAACTCCTTGCAGATGTTGTACTTGGTGGGATTTGAACCCAGGACCCCAGCGTTGCAAGGCTGCAGTGCGAACCACTGAGCCTCCATGCCACCATCGTATAAGCCGCAAATCAATTTTGGCCAAATCATTGACAACAGCTGTGACCTGTTTCGTATCTATAAAAAGGTAAAATCCCGATAAAAAATATGACAGTGATATTGAATGCCAGTGATTGTCTGGAGTAAAGATATTGTGAATCTTGGGACACTCCACACTCCTGAAAGCCATACACTACCTTTCAGGTGTCCAATCGTCCTGCAGTAAGGAACAGATTGGTGGTGGCAGTTAATAATCTTTTTTGGATTATCGTGGAGTTAGCAGTGACCATACCGGGTATATATATATTCGATGAGCTGGAATTGGAGGTGTATATACCATACGCCTGCTGTTCTCCAATAACTGGCCTATTAGTGGTAACAGCCACAGCCTCATCCGTTAATTTTTGGTTAATTGTGTAATTGTCTTGATGATAGGGGGCAGTAGAGGGCTAAGTGTGGCAAAAATAAAACAGTGTGGTGAGCTCAGTGTGACCCCCCCATCTGTGATCTTTGACAAACAATATCTGTCAGACGGGCTGGCTGGCAAATTTTACTCTGGGGTGCAAACATGCAATGCTGGCCCAGGTATGACCCATCCTTAGTTTATTTACAAGTGACATTAATGCCTGGACTACACTGACTTTTTCATAGCACTAGTGATTGATTTTAACTATTACGAATCTGCTGCAGTCCACCCAATTCCATACAACTCAACATATTCTTTCAGACTGCAGCTGTAGCTAAATAGACAAAATCAATCAGTGGTGCTACAATAAGTCACCATGTAGCTCAGACCTTAATGACAGTGATTGGTGGTACTGTTGAATACTCATGTGCAGATGAAATGTTCATACAGCTTCTGAATAAAAGAATCAAGATTCACGTTATATGTGAGTTCCGAGAGTTCTTCACCTACACGTGCTTCTCACAAAATTAGAATATCATCAAAAAGTTCATTTACTTCAGTTCTTCAATACAAAAAGTAAAACTCATATTATATAGTCATTACAAACAGAGTGATCTATTTCAAGTGTTTATTTCTGTTCATGTTGATGATTATCATAGAATCATAGAAAGGTAGAGTTGGAAGGGACCTCCTGGGCCATCTGGTCCAACCCCCTGCTCAAAGCAGGATTCACTAAATCATCCCAGACAGATATCGGTCCAGCCTCTGTTTGAAGACTTCTATTGAAGGAGATCTCACCACCTCTTGTGGCAGCCTGTTCCACTCACTGATCACCCTAACTGTCAAAAGGTTTTTTCTATTATGTACTCTGTGTCTCCTCCCATTCAGTTTCATCCCATTGCTTCTAGTCTTTCCTTGTGCAAATGAGAATAAAGATGATCCTTCTACAATGTGACAGCCCTTGAGATATTTGTATACAGCTATTAAGTCTCCTCTCAGTCTTCTCTTTTGCAAGCTAAACATTCCCAAATCCTGCAACCGTTCCTCATAGGACATGGTTTGCAGACCAGTCACCATTCTAGTTGCTCTTCTTTGAACTTGCTCTAGTTTGTTGATGTCTTTTTTAAAATGTGGTGCCCAAAACTGGACCCAGTATTCCAGATGAGGTCTGACCAAAGAGGAGTAGAGGGCAATAATGACTTCACGTGATCTAGACTGTATGCTTCTGTTAATACATCCTAGAATTGTATTTGCCTTTTTTGCTGCTGCATCACACTGTTGACTCATGTTCAGTCTGTGATCTATTAGTATACCCAAGTCTTTTTCACACGTGCTGTTACTTAATTCCTCCCATTTTGTATATGCTTTTTTCATTTTTAATGCCCAGATGTAGTACTTTGCATTTTTCCGTTAAAAACCATTCTGTTAGTTGCTGCCCACTGCTCCAGTTTATTTATATCTTATTGAATCCTCTATCTCTTCTCCAGTATTAGCTATCCCTCCTAACTTTGTGTCATCAGGAAATTTAATCAGCTTACCCTCAATTCCTTCATCTAAATCATTGATAAAGATGTTGAGCAATACAGGGCCCAAGACAGCGCCCTGTGGTACCCGACTTGAGACATTCTTCCAACTGGATGTGCAGCCATTTACGACGACTCTTTGGGACCGATCACTAAGCCAGTTATGAATCCACCTAACAGTTGCCTTACTTAGTCATTTTTTTCAATAAGGATTGTGTGAGATACTTTGTCAAATGCTTTCCTGAAGTCAAGATATGCTATATCTACAGCATTTCCCTGATCCACCCAGTCAGTGATTCTGTCATAGAAGGAAATTAAGTTAGTCTGACATGACTTATTAGTTACAAACCAATGCTGACACTGTTTAATCACTTCATTCTTATCCAGTTACTTACATACATGTTGTTTAATAATTTGTTTAAAGATCTTTCCTGGTATAGAAGTCAGACTCACTGGCCTATAGTTCCCTGGGTCCACCTTCTTCCCATTTTTGAAGATAGGAACAACATTTGCTCTTCTCCAGTCTTCTGGGACTTCCCCTGTTGTCCAAGAATTTTTCAAAGATTATAGAGAGTGGTTCAAGAATTTCTTCTGCTATCTCCTTCAGTACTCTGGGGTGTAATCCATCTGGACCTGGAGACTTGAATTCATTTAGGTTAGCTAAGTGTTTCCTCACTATTTTTCTGTTTATAGACATCCTGGATTCTTCTATTCTCTTAATAGGACAGTGAAGATCAGTTGATGTTACAGTCATGGCCAAAAGTTTTGAGAATGACACAAATATTATATTTTCACATGATCTGCTGCCCTCTGGTTTTTATGTGTGTTTGACAGATGTTTTTATCACAGACAGAAATATAATAATTGCAAACATATGAGTAACAAAAGCTTATATTGACAGTTAGAATGAGTTAATGCAGCAAGTCAATATTTGCAGTGTTGACCCTTCTTCTTCAGGACCTCTGCAATTCTCCCTGGCATGCTTTCAATCAACTTCTGGACCAAATCCTGACTGATAGCAGTCCATTCTTGCACAATCAATGCTTTCATTTTGTCAGAATTTTTAGGTTTTTGTTTGTCCACCCGTCTCTTGATGATTGACCACAAGTTCTCAATGGGATTAAGATCTGGGGAGTTTCCAGGCCATGGACCCAAAATCTCTATGTTTTGTTCCCTGAGCCATTTAGTTATCACCTTTGCTTTATGGCAAGGTGCTCCATCATGCTGGAAAAGGCATTGTTGATCGCCAAACTGCTCTTGGAGGGTTGGGAGAAGTTGCTCTTGGAGGACATTCTGGTACCATTCTTTATTCATGGCTGTGTTTTTAGGCAAGACTGTGAGAGAGCCGATTCCCTTGGCTGAGAAGCAACCCCACACATGAATGGTTTCAGGATGCTTAACAGTTGGCATGAGACAAGACTGGTGGTAGCGCTCACCTTGTCTTCTCCGAATGAGGCGTTTTCCTGATGTTCCAAACAATCGAAAAGGGGATTCATCAGAGAAAATAACTTTACTCCAGTCCTCAGCAGTCCACTGCCTTTACCTTTTGCAGAATATCAGTCTGTCCATGATGTTTTTTCTGGAGAGAAGTGGCTTCTTTGCTGCCCTCCTTGAGACCAGGCCTTGTTCCAAGAGTCTCTGCCTCACAGTGCGTGCAGATGCACTACACCTGCCTGCTGCCATTTCTGAGCAAGCTCTGCACTGCTGGTAGCCCGATCCCAGAGCTGAAACACTTTTAAGAGACGGTCCTGGCGCTTGCTGGTCTTTCTTGGGCACCCTGGAGCCTTTTTGGCAACAATGGAACCTCTCTCCTTGAAGTTCTTGATGATGCGATAGATTGTTGACTGAGGTGCAATCTTGCTAGCTGCGATACTCTTCCCTGTTAGGCCATTTTTGTGCATTGCAATGATGACTGCACGTGTTTCTTTAGAGATAACCATGGTTAACAGAAGAGAAACAATGATGCCAAGCACCACCCTCCTTTTAAAGTGTCCAGTGGTGTCATTCTTACTTAATCATGACAGATTGATCTCCAGCCATGTCCTCATCAACACCCACACCTGTGTTAATGGAGCAATCACTGAAAAGAGGTTAGCTGGTCCTTTTAAGGTAGGGCTGCAATTATGTTGAAATGTGTTTTGGGGATAAAGTTCATTTTCTAGCCAAATATTGACTTTGCAAGTAATTGCTGTTAAGCTGATCACTCTTTATAACATTCTGAAGTATATGCAAATTGCCATTAGAAAAAGTGAAGCAGTAGACTTTGTAAAAATTAATATTTGTGTCATTCTCAAAACTTTAGGCCATGACTGTACATTTCCTTTCTGAGAGAAAACAGATGCAAAATAGGAATTTAAAAATTCGGCCATTTCAACATCCTGTCTTACCATTTCATCATATTTATCCTGTAAAAATCCTATAGCATCTTTGACTTTTCTTTTACTTTTGACATATCCCCAAAATCCTTTTTTATTGCTTTTGACATCTCTTGCAAGCCTCAATTGTCAGCCTTAGCTAATATGAATCAGGTTCTGGAGACAGCATTATATTCTTCTTTAGATATGCCTCCCTCTTTCCATTTGATAAACATTTATTTCTTCCTTTCAAGTATGTGTTTAAGTTCTGTGTTCATCCATCCTGGTTTCCTTAAATGCTTCGTATTCTTCCCTCTTTTTGGAATTGTTAACAATTGTGCTTTGAGAATCTCATTTTTCAAGATTTCCCATCCTTCCTGGACATTTTTGTCCTTAAGGATATCCAGCCATTGGATCCCTCCAATTCTCTTTCTGAGTCCCTTAAAGTCTGCCTTTTTAAAATCTAACCTTGACATCTGAGTCTTCACAGGTCTTCCTCCTCTAGTTATCCAAAATTCTAAAATAGCATGGTCGCTACCTCCTAGGGTCCCAGCCACTCTTACCTCCTCAACCATTTCCTCCCTGTTTATTAGGATTAGATCCAAGGTAGCAGATCCCCTTGCTTTCTCCCCTACCTTTTGGAAGATAAAGTTGTCAGCAAGAGAGGATAAGAATTTCCTTGACCTGTTAGTTTTGCCTGAGAGAGATTCCCAACAAATGTTTGGATAGTTGAAATCTCCCATGACCACTATGTCATGCCATTTTTTTGGAGAACTTGGCCATTTGATGCATAAAGAGTTTATCCATATCTTCAGCTTGCACAGGCGGTCTGTAGTAAATGCTTACATTGGTGTCCTTTCCATTGTTCTGTCCTTGTATTCTTACCGAAACAGTTTCCACAGAACTTCCAGTCTCTGAAGCTTCAATCTCTGTGCAGATATGCACTTTTCTAACATACAATGCAACACCTCCTCCTCGTTTATCAATTCTGTTTCTTGCAAATAAGTTGTATCCTTCTTGCCTTGTATTCCAATCATGTGTATCGTCCCACCAAGTTTCAGTGATTCCAATGACATATTTATTTTCCTGCGTTAGTAGTTCCAATTCTCCTTGTTTGTTGCCCATGCTTTGTGCATTCGTATAGAAACATTTTAGTTTGTGATTGGTTTCTCTTTCTCCAATATTTTTATTATTTAGATTTTTTTGTCTTTGTTCTTCCCCTTCACTTCTAATAGCAGAATTCTCAATAGTATTTGTTAGGTGTATATCTTTTTCTGGTGTTTTGCTTCCCTTCCCACATTGTTCTAGTTTAAAGCTCTCCTGTTGAGTATAGCAAGGTGACTTCCAAATACATGTTTTCCAGTCTTCGTAAGGTGTACCCCATCTCTAGCAAGTAGTCCATCGTATAGATAATTCACTCTGTGATCCAGAAATCCAAGTCCTTGCTGACGGCACCATCGACGTAGCCAGTTGTTCACCTGCAGAATCTTATTCCACCTCCTTGTTCTATGGCCAACCACTGGAAGGATGGAAGAGAAGACCACCTGCACTCCCAGTTCTTTCACTTTCTTACCTAAGTTTTCAAAGTCACTGCAGATGGTTTCTAGGTCGTTTCTTGCCGAGTCATTTGTCTCCACATGTATTAGCAGGAATGGGTAGTCATCTGTAGGCCTGAAGAGTCCTGATATCCTGTCAGACACATCTTTAATTTTTGCACCTGGAAGACAGCACATTTCTCTTGAGGTTAAATCTGGTCTGCAGATAGCAACCTCTGTTCCTTTCAACAGGGAATCCCCCATGACCACAACTCTCCGTTTCTTCTTCACAACATTTTTCTTTCTCCATTCAGGAGGACTCTGAAGGCGTACAAGGTTGTTGTTTGTGGGCAGAGTCTTATCCTGATGTATTTCTTCATCGTTCTCCTGCGTAAGAGCCTGGTACTGGTTCCTGAGCAGTATGGGTGCTGACTGCCTCCCGATCCTCCTGCTTCTCTGGGTCACATGCTTCCATTCCTCTGTTTCTTCAGTTGCACTTCGAATTTCTTCTCTTTCTGTAACATTAAGAGATAATTCTGCTCTGTCTAAGAACTCTTCACCATCCTTAATGATTTTCAATATAGATAACCTCTCTTCTAGATTTTGCAACTTTTCATCCAGCATTTGCAACTTTTCCTCCAGCATTTTTGGCATGTGAAGTTTGGCTTTTCCACTGGTAAGTCTGAACATGTAGCAAGAAATGCAGCTCACCAAATGGTTCCTGGCCTCTTCCATGTTCTTATTGTTCAAGAGATATCAAAGCTGTGAAATATATGCCTATCGGCGCGAGGTTTACTGATGTCCTCCTTTCAGCTGTAACGGCCAATATCCAGTGTTCTTTGAGCTCATGGAGACTCTTCACTTTTCCCAGAAGGCACTGGGAATATGCAAATCTTCTCCTCGGGACTCTTCCCCTGGTTTACTGTTGTTCTCCTTTCAGCTACAACGGCCAAAATCCAGTGTTCTTTGAGATCGCTGAGACTCCTCACTTATCCCAGAAGGCACTGAGAATATGCAAATCGTCTCCTTGGGACTCTTCCTCTGGTTTACTGCTTACATAGTTACATAGTTACATAGTTATTAAGGTTGAAGGAAGACTTTAAGTCCATCTAGTTCAACCCATATCCTATCCTAACCTGCCCTAACATGTTGATCCAGAGGAAGGCAAAAAAACCCCAAGTGGCAAAGTAAGCTTCATATTGGGGAAAAAAATTCCTTCCCGACTCCACATACGGCAATCAGACTAGCTCCCTGGATCAACGCTGTATCTAGGAAACTAGTGAATATAGCCTGTAATATTATACTTTTCAAGAAAGGCATCCAGTCCCTTCTTAAATTTTAGTAAGGAATCACTCATTACAACATTAGACGGCAGAGAGTTCCATAGTCTCACTGCTCTTACAGTAAAGAATCTGCGTCTGTGATTATGGCTAAACCTTCTTTCCTCCAGACGTAGAGGATGCCCCCTTGTCCCCGTCACAGGTCTAAGAGTAAAAAGATCATTAGAAAGGTCTTTGTACTGTCCCCTCATATATTTATACATTGTAATAAGATCACCCCTAAGCCTTCGTTTTTCCAAGCTAAATAACCCCAAGTGTAATAACCTGTCTTGGTATTGCAGACCCCCCAGTTCTCTAATAACCTTGGTCGCTCTTCTCTGCACCCGCTCCAGTTCAGCTATGTCTTTCTTATACACCGGAGACCAGAACTGCACACAGTATTCTAAGTGTGGTCGCACCAGTGACTTGTATAGAGGTAAAATTATGTTCTCCTCATGAGCATCTATGCCTCTTTTAATGCATCCCATTATTTTATTTGCCTTGGCAGCAGCTGCCTGACATTGGCCACTAACTGTGAGTTTGTCGTCCACCCATACACCCAGGTCTTTTTCAGTGACAGTTTTGCCCAGTGTTTTACAATTAAGCACATAATTATACATCTTATTTGTTCTACCCAAGTGCATGACCTTACATTTATCCCCATTAAAGCTCATTTGCCATTTATCAGCCCAAGCTTCTAGTTTACATAAATCCTCCTGTAATATAAAATTATCCTCCTCTGTATTTATTACCCTGCAGAGTTTAGTGTCATCTGCAAATATTGAAATACTACTCTGTATGCCCCCTACAAGGTCATTAATAAATATGTTAAAGAGAAGCGGCCCCAATACTGACCCCTGTGGTACCCCACTGCTAACCGTGACCCAGTCTGAGTGTGCTCCATTAATAACCACCCTTTGTTTTCTATCCATGAGCCAGTTCTTAATCCACTTACACATATTTTCCCCTATCCCCATTGTTCTCATTTTATGTATCAACCTTTTGTGTGGCACTGTATCAAAAGCTTTTGAGAAGTCCATGAACAACACGTCCACTGCATTCCCTTGGTCCAGTCCTGAACTTACCCCTTCATAAAAGCTTATCAGATTAGTCTGACAAGAACGGTCCCTCGTAAACCCATGCTGATACTGTGTCATGAGGTTATTCAGCTTCAGATACTCCAATATAGTATCCCTTAAAAAACCCTCCAGGATTTTACCCACAGTAGATACTGGCCTATAATTTCCAGGTTCAGTTTTTGCCCCTTTTTGAATATTGGCACCACATTTGCTATACGCCAGTCCTGTGGTACAGACCCAGTTATTATGGAATCTTTAAAGATTAAAAATAATGGTCTATCTATAACTGTACTTAATTCCTGCAGTACTCGGGGGTGTATCCCATCCGGGCCCGGGGATTTGTCAACTTTAGTGATTTTTAGACGCCGCCATACTTCCTGCTGGGTTAAGCAGGTGACATTTAATGGAGAAATTTTTTTATCTCTGATCATGTTATCTGTCATGGGATTTTCTTGTGTAAATACAGTTAAAAAAAAGTCATTTAGCATATTGGCTTTTTCCTCATCCTCATCCACCATTTCACCCAGACTATTTTTAAGGGGACCAACACTATCATTTTTTAGTTTCTTGCTATTTATGTAGTTAAAGAATATTTTGGGATTATTTTTACTTTCTCTGGCAATGAGTCTCTCTGCCTCAATCTTTGCTGTCTTGATTTGCTTTTTACAGAATTTATTCAGTCTTCTGTATTTATTTAATGCCTCTTCACTACCTACTTGCTTTAATTCCCTAAACGCTGTCCTCCTTTCAGCTACAACGGCCAAAATCCAGTGTTCTTTGAGCTCGCTGAGACTCCTCACTTATCCCAGAAGCACTGAGAATATGCAAATCCTCTCCTCGGGACTCATTCCCTGGTTATGGTTTACAGCCAATGAAAACCCAGAAATCATTATCTCAGTAAATTAGAATAATTAACAAAAAACACCTGCAAAGGCTTCCTAAGCATTTAAAAAGGTCCCTTAGTCTGTTTCAGTAGGCTCCACAATCATGGGGAAGACTCCTGACTTGACAGCTGTCAAGAAGGCAGTCATTGACAAACTCCTCAAGGACGGTAAGCCACAAAAGGTCATTGCTAAAGAAGCTGGCTGTTCACAGAGTGCTGTATCCAAGCATATTAATGGAAAGTTGAGTGTAAGGAAAAAGTGTGGTAGAAAAAGGTGCACAAGCAACCGGGATAATCGCAGCCTTGAAAGGATTGTTAAGAATTGGCTATTCAAAAGTTTTTGGAGATTCACAAGTAGTGGACTGCTGCTGGAGTCATTGGTTTAAGAGCCACGACACACAAACGTATCCAGAACGGGTGCTACAAGTGTCGGATTCCTTGTGTTCAGTCACTCATGACCAATAGACAACGCCAGAACCATCTTGCCTGGACAAAGAAGAAAAAGAACTGGACTGTTGCTCAGTGGTCCAAGGTGTTGTTTTCAGATGAAAGCAAATTTTGCATTTAATTTGGAAATCAAGGTCCCAGAGTCTGGAGGAAGAGTGGAGAGGCACACATTCCAAGCTGCTTGAGGTTTAGTGTGAAGTTTCCACAATCAGTGATGGTTTGAGGAGCCATGTCATCTGCTGGTGTAGGTCCACTGTGTTTTATCAAGACCAAAGTCAGCGCAGCTGTCCACCAGGAAATTTTAGAGCACTTCATGTTTCCCTCTGCCGACAAGCTTTTTAGAGATGGAAATTTTATTCTCCAGCAGGACTTGGCACCTGTCCACACTGCCAAAAGTACCAATACTTGGTTTAAAAACAACAGTATCACTGTGTTTGATTGGCCAGCAAACTCACCTGACCTTAACCCCATAGAGAATCTATAGTTTATTGTCACGAGGAAAATGAGAGACACCAAACCCAATAATGCAGACGAGCTGAAGGCTGTAATCAAAGCAACTTGGACTTCCATAACACCTCAACAGTGCCACAGGTTGATCGCCTCCATGCCATCCCGCATTGATGCAGTAATTGATGCAAAAGGAGCCCCGACCAAGTATTGAGTGCATTCACTGAACATACATTTCAGTAGGCCAACATTTTTTTCGAATTTTAAAATAATTTTTCAAGCTGGTGTTATAAAGTATTCTAATTTACTGAGATAATGACTTTTGGGTTTTCATTGGCTGTAAGCCATAATCATCAACATAAACAGAAATAAACACTTGAAATAGATCACTCTGTTTGTAATGACTCTATATGATACATGAGTTTCACATTTTGTATTGAAGAACTGAAATAAATTACCTTTTTGATGATAATCTAATTTTGTGAGAAGCTGTCCCGCTTACGCCCTGGCTGATGGGCGTGAGCCAGGGGGGGTTGTAGCCCCAATGTGCCACAAACCAGACTACCCTGGAAGGGGCGTAACTAAGACAGCTGCCTCGGTCTTCACTGGAGTCTCTGATGGTGAGGTCAGGCTTGTGTGGCAGGCAGCTGCCAGGTGCCACTCCAGGGTGGTGTCTGGCTGTGGCTGCTGATCCCACTTGCCTGAGACGCTGGGCAGGCAGGCACGGATGAGACACAGAGCAGGCTGGCATGGATGAGACACAGGGCAGGCTGGCATGGATGAGACACAGACACAGGGCAGATACTGGAACTGACTGGAAGGAATGGTGTATGGAGAAACAGGTAGAGACCTGTTCACACAGCAACTGTAGATACTGGGACTGACTGGAAGGAATGGTGTATGGAGGGACAGGCAGAGACCTGTTCACACAGCAACTGTAGATACTGGGACTGACTGGAAGGAATGGTGTAAAGGTACTGCCACACTAAACAATCCCGCTAGCTATCACGATAACGACGCATACTAATGCGATCGCTAGCAGGATTGTTTCTATATCGCTAGTAGCAGCCTAATTTAGCGATGTCGTTAAGGACGCTATCGCGGTTAGCGATCTCCTTAACGACTTTAGCGGTACAAAAGTACCGCTAAATCGCTAACAAAAGGTGCTACACTCAGCGATATATACTTACCAGCGGGGCGCCGACGATAAAAATAGGGTCCGGAACGATGAGAACGACGAGCGAGATCACAGCAGGATCTCAGCAGGGGCCACGTCGCTGGTAGATGCCGCACACAACAACATCGCTAACGGAATCGCTAAATAGTGACTTTTTTTAGCGATCCCGTTAGCGATGTTGTTTAGTGTGGCAGTACCTTAAGGAGGAACAGGCAGAGACCTGTTCATACAGCAGATGTAGATACAGAAACTGACTGGAAGGTATGGTGTATGGAGAAACTGGTAGGGACCTGTTCACACAGAACAAATGCAGATACTGGAACTGACTGGAAGGTTTGGTGTATGGAGAAACAGGTGGAGACCTGTTCACACAGCAGCTACCGGTACTGGTACAGACAGAAAGGAATGGAGTATGGAGGAACAGGTGGAGGCCTGTTCACACAGGAGGAGAACCGCAAGGCTGCGGAGAAGGACTGCAGAGCAGCAAGAGGTTCTGCAGCGGCAGGAGCGAAGCAAAGCGGAACCGCAAAGTATGCGGAGAGGAGCTGCAGAAAGAGGTTCTGCAGCTGCAGGAGTGAAGCACAGCGGAACCACAAGATATGCAGAGAGGAGCTGCAGCAAGAGATTCTGCAGCGGCAGGAGCAAGGCAAAGCGGAACCGCAAGGTATGCGGAGATGAGCTGCAGCAAGAGGTTCTGCAGTGGCAGGAGCAAGGCAAAACGGAACCGCAAGGTATGCGGAGAGGATCTGCAGAAAGAGGTTCTGCAGCTGCAGGAGTGAAGCAGAGCGGAACCGCAAGATATGCGGAGAGGAGCTGCAGCAAGAGATTACTGCAGCTGCAGGAGCAGAGCAGAACTGCAGGAGTGCGGACAAGAGGCAGAGAGAGAGATACAGAGAGACCACAAGGCAAGACACAGAAGGGAAGAAACCACAGACAAGGAGACTAAGAGACAGAGGTAGGACTGAGTTCAGACAAGGTAAGGACACGAGACAAGGTACAGAAACAAAGGCACAGAGTCCAGGATATGCAGCCTCCTGGAGGGCGGACAAACAGGTACAAGACAAAGCTAGGAGTGAAGCCTCCAAGATGGAGGAACACAGAGCAAGACCTGAGACCTGGCAGCTCAGTAGCAAGATACTAACTGAGTTAACACATTGTACAGGCCCAGTCCACAGGGTGGAGCTACCTTAAATACTAGAGGGCTAATGGCAATTGGTCAGTCAGGTGCACCCTGACTCCATAAGAACCAGAGAGTTCTGGCGCTGCCCCCCTATGGACACAGTCAGAAGACATGCAGAGAGCAGATAGGAGACCAGAGGTATAGAGCCTGGAGCTGGCAGCAGACAGAAACCACAGCATGACTTGGAGCAGTGAGCAAGTAGGTGTGTGAGGGATGGGAGGCCATGCAGTGATGCCAGCAGAGTTGTTACAGAAGCACTTGTATATGTATCTTATTTTCACATGCACCACAAGGAGCGGAATGCTGGTCGCTATTTTGATTTTTGAATATGACTGTTCAAACCAAGCACAGGTGCTCTGTGCACCCCTGGAGTTATCAAATAGTTCAGTGCAACTTCCCACCTACTTGTTTTCCATCTATCTATCAAAGAAGAAGAGAGTGGAGATAGAGGGAAAACAAGTAGGTGGAAAGTGTATTTAAATGTTTGGCCTTGTTGTGATGAGGTGAGCTCCTGTACTAGATTTGAACAGTCATTCTGTGCTGACAAAGTCCCTTTACAAGGTGCCAACATTTGCTACACTGATACTGCAGTTCATCACATACACCCACTGTGCCTGATGACAATACAACTAAAGGACCTGCCTGGTCAAAACACAGTGATGACCTATTCATGGGATAATTAATCAATATTAGGTTAGAAAGTATTCAACCCCTTGTCATTTTTTGTGTTTTGCTACCTCGCAATCTGGAATTTTTTATTTTTTTTGAGGGTTTGCATCAGTTCATGTAAAAAACATGCCTATATAAAATAAAATAACTGAAAATATAAAATAACTGAAAACTTCCGTGTGCATAATTATTCACCACCCCTGAAGTCAGTACTTCAATGGCAATTACAGCTTCAAGTCGCTTTGGATAAGTCTTTCTGAGCTTTCCACATCTTGCCACTGTGATTTGTGCCGATTCCTCAAAGTAACACTGATCCAACTCATTCAGGTTAGATGGTTTCCTCTGGTGAACAGCAATCTTCAAGTCTGAACACAGATTCTCAATTGGATTAAGATCTGGGCTTTTGCTAGGCTACTCCAAAACATTTACACGCTTCCTCTTAAACCACTCAAATATATTGCTTTAGCAGTATGCTTTGGGTCATTGTCTTGTTGGATGGTGAAACTCTATCCCAGTCTCAAATCATTGACAGACCGAAACAGGTTTTGCTCAAAAATATATCTGTATTTAGCACCATCCATCTTCTGATTGACTTAGACCATTTTCTCTTTCCCTGCTGCTGAAAAACATCCCCACAGCATGATGCTGCCACTACCATGTTTCACTGTGGAGATGGTGTTCTTGGGTGATGAACTGTGTAGGTTTGGTGCCAGACATAGCGTTTAACCTGGTGGCCAAAAAGTTCAATTTTGTTCAATTTTGGTCTTATCTGACCACAGCATCTTCCTCCATACATTTGAGGAGTTTCTCATATGTCTTTTGGCAAACTCAAAACGTGCCTTACAATTTTTGTGTGTAAATAAAGGCTTTTTTCTGCCCACTTTTCCATAAAGGCCATCAACATGGAGTGTACATCTTACGGTCGTATGGACAGATACTCCAGTCTCTGCTTGGGAACTCTGTACCTCCTAAAGGGTTACCGTTTGGTCTTGGTGCTTCCTCTTTGATTAATGCCCTACTTGCCCGGGCTGAGAGTTTTGGTGGGCGACCCTCTCTTAGCAGATATGTTGGGGTACCATGTTGTTTCCATTTGATGATGATAAATTTGATAGTGCTCCAGAGAATCATCGGAGATTGGGATTTTTTTTATAACTTAACCCTGACTTGTAATTTTCAATAATTTTGTCCCTGACTTTTTTGGAGATCTCCACGGTTTTCACGGTCTTGTTTGGTTAGTGGTGCCTCTTTCTTAATGGTGTTTCAGGCTCTGTGGCCTTTCTAAAAATGTGTATATACTGGAAGACTATGTGTAACTTAGATTGCACACAGGTGGGCTTTCTTTAATTAAGCATGTGACTTGTGAAGGTTATTGCTTGCACCAGAAGTTTTTAGGGGTTTGATAGCAAAAGGGGTGAATACATATGCAAATTTCAATTTTTAGTTATTTAATCTGATAAATGTAATGTATGGTTATATTTTTCTCACTTCAACAATTTAGACTATTTAGTGCTGATGCATCACACACATATCAGATTACAAAAATTTTTAAACACAGGTTGTAATAACAAAATAGGTAAAAAGTATGGTAGCTTGATTGCAGCAACAGGGAATTTATTTAGGCAAGTAACCTAACCTATTGGCAGCCATTATTGGGACTGTCATTGGGGGTGATGGGTGCCTGAACAAATCCCATGCCCAGGACTGAACTACTTAAATGCCACTGTAAGAATCTGGCAGTGGTATCTAGCTCTGACCACTGTTGTTAGAGGCAGGAGGCAGCAAGTATATCGAATGGGCTCCTCTTTTTGAGCCTGCTCCTTATACATGCAACCGATATGTCAGAAAAGGGTTAATAGTTCCCTTTCGCACCTTTCTCTACCATTTATAACTAATTCCATGAACTAACTAAGACAATAATATTGTGCCCCAATGCCCTGTGCAGTCATCAAGTCCTAATACATCAGAATATGTGTTACCAGTATCTAGGTGAATTCATACCACTCAATCCATGCAGTACTGATGGCTAAATGGGGGCCTATCCAGTAGAAAGGTATGGTGAACAATGTGACCACTGCGTAACTATGAGAATGAATAACTGAGAGAAAATGTATGCAAGTGAAGATGGAAAACCACAAGGACTCAAAAAAATGTACACACTTAAATGTCAGGAGCGAACACAGACAAGAGTGGACCCATGCAAGCATAGCATATTGTCCGCTTACCAATAGCTCTTCATAGAGCACCTCTTTACATCACTATAACTCCCCGTAGTTGTGAACTGTGCTCCTCAGCTCAGGTCCTCCTTACATGTGATCTACTATCTGCTCTTCCCACACTCAAGGCCCTGTTACTTTCTGAGATACTGTGCAGTAGCAAATTACACATACGGTAGGTCCACCACTATGCAATATTTATGCCTTCTGTATTTTTTTGCATTTTCAGAATCATAATAACATGAATAATAAATCTGCAACCATGAGCTGATATTGAGATGAATCATTTTCATGTACACAAACTATATTATGACAGACATATCTTCCATCTAGTCCAGGTTTTGACTTTCCACGGTGGTTAATTCATATTCTCAATGATAAAGCCTTCCCAGGAACACCTTATCTTTATCATTCATATGGGTAAATACTTTCACAAGGCTTTGTTAATAAAATCCCACTATAAACTTTAAATTAGCTAGAGTCTCAGCAAATCTAAAAAAAAAAAAAATATTCCTCTTTTTGTTACCTGCTTCTAATCTTTGCCTTTTTTATGTCTTACAGCTCTACACATTTGGTTATCCACCAATAAATGTAATCTCCTCTGGATTCATTTTTAATGCAGTTAGCAGATTGTATCGTTTTAATTGAATCTATATTTAAATATGTCCGTAAGCTTCTCTTTTTTTCATGTTTTGTTTTTGTGTGTGCATCTCATGAATATGCAGAATTTGGACTAGAAAATGTTCAAAGCGAAACAAAGGAAAGGATTTCAGTGTGAATGGGATAGTACAACGCAGCCAAACTATTTGAACATTAAAAACTAATTACTCTTGAATAGATAATTGTTTCAACAAGCGTCCATAAAACAAATATAAAAGCAAGCATGGAGTCACCGATAACGGTGTAATTTCTCAATCTGTAAAGGCGTTATAAAGCAAGATGTGCATAATATCACACTCCATAATTTTTAATGAAAAAAGCCAATTAAAATCTCAGGAGGTTTGTACATGAAAATCATGGCTGTGTCATTTTCCAGTTACGTTGTTTTTGCTCAGTACATATTATACTATATGGAAAAACGTTAGAAATAAATGTTTAAGCAGCAAAAAACACAAGTAAAATGCATTGTTCTTATCATTAGATGGCAGTGCTGCTATAAGATACTGTCACTTGTATGAACGAAAGCGAAATGTGTGAGCATTGGAAGGAAAGGCGCTTCTTGGTGCAGTTTGTACTACGTAAGCTGCAAAACAACTTTAGAATTTATAATAATTTGTTATGGTTACTTTCCTAAAGTCAATGACTATCAGCTCCACCATTGGAATAGTGTTGGATATTGGTTCTGTTACCTCGGATGCACTGGCATTTATATTAAATCTGGTGTCACGGTTCCACCCCACAATGTATTTGTGATGCAGTTACTGACAGCTTGGTTGTCCAATCTGGTACAGTGGCATGTTGAGCCGTCAGTATGTTGATTTACAGCTTGACTGTCCAATCTGAGACTGGGCGGCGTCGGCTGTCTCCAGGTATTCATTATCCTAAGTGATTGCTATGCTACTTAACTGAGCTGTTTCTCCCAGACCTCTGCCAGACATACATTTAGCTAGTGACGTTTGTGCTCCCTGTGCCTTGAGTTCTGTATGTTTGAACTTTTGTTGCCTGACCTTGGACTTTATTCTGACCAGCTGTCTGTTTAACCCTTTCTGCTCTGATCCGTTATCCTCCTGGTATTCTGACCTCGGAATGTTTCCTTGATCACTCTTTTGTCTCTTCCTTCTGTTTATGATGTACCCTTCTGGCTTCTGACCTTGGACTCCTTGACTATTCTGACTCACAGCCTGGCCGTGAGAAGTGACTAGCATCACATATCGGATAAGTATTGGAGAACAAAAGCGTGACATCTGCACAAGAAGGTTCTGAGTAAAAATAATGAGAAGAAAAATGGCAAGATGAGCGTAAAGGGCTGCCAGTCAACTAATTATTGGGGAGATGTTGATTGACCATGTCTGATTTCATACTGCTGTTCTCTTTGTTCTCCCAGAGATAAGCGGTTAACAGAGGTATTTGTCGGTGGATTTCTCCTAGGGAAAATATGTATTTATGGGAGATACGTCTGAGATGGTTGACGACCAAATGATTGTTCCAAGAACCATTCAGCTAACAGCCATTGAATGTTTATATGGAACCTAAGACTCACATATATATTACAAACTTACATAGGTTGAAAAAAGACCTAGGTCCATCAAGTTCAACTTTCCTCCACCATTTATACATTTTGTCACGAATTTAACTATAACTCACAATGTTATGTGTATTGAGGAAATCATCCAACACCATTAGATAAAAGTTGGCTGTGAACACCTATTTATTTGAGATTAGTCACCTATCTAATGTGTATAGGGGTCTTTTAACTCTCCCTTTTAAGATGATGTCAGAGAAGAGAAGGATTCAGCCTGTTGAATTTCAACACAGGTTATTTTTTCAGCGCTGTGATAAGCTGCTGCTGGAGGCATCTGGTAGAAGCTCTTTTATACACTGGAGCACATGGGAGTCAAATAATTTATCTGTACAGAGGATAGCTGTTGGATGAGTAATCTGTCAGTATACAGCTATTAAATGCTTATGGCTTGCTTTACAGGGAAGCCATCATCAGAAAATGATTTGTTCTTTAAATCAGCTTTTTGTTGATTGCTCTCAGTAGGAGAAACAAAATAATAATCTTATCGATATGAAAGATTATTATTTTGTTTCTCCTACTGAAAACAATCAATCTTTTTGCAACTGACTAACACGATACTGAAGCTTTTTTTCTACAGTCATGGCCAAAAGTTTTGAGAATGACACAAATATTAATTTTTACAAAGTCTACTGCTTCACTTTTTCTAATGGCAATTTGCATATACTCCAGAATGTTATAAAGAGTGATCAGCTTAACAGCAATTACTTGCAAAGTCAATATTTGGCTAGAAAATGAACTTTATCCCCCAAACACATTTCAACATCATTGCAGCCCTGCATTAAAAGGACCAGCTAACCTGTTTTCAGTGATTGCTCCATTAACACAGGTGTGGGTGTTGATGAGGACATGGCTGGAGATCAATCTGTCATGATTAAGTAAGAATGACACCACTGGACACTTTAAAAGGAGGCTGTTGCTTGGCATCATTGAAACCATTCATGTGTGGGGTTGCTTCTCAGCCAAGGGAATCGGCTCTCTCACAGTCTTGCCTAAAAACACAGCTATGAATAAAGAATGGTACCAGAATGTCCTCCAAGAGCAACTTCTCCCAACCCTCCAAGAGCAGTTTGGCGATCAACAATGCCTTTTCCAGCATGATGGAATACCTTGCCATAAAGCAAAGGTGATAACTAAATGGCTCAGGGAACAAAACATAGAGATTTTGGGTCCATGGCCTGGAAACTCCCCAGATCTTAATGCCATTGAGAACTTGTGGTCAATCATCAAGAGACGGGTGGACAAACAAAGACCTAAAAATTCTGACAAAATGAAAGCATTGATTGTGCAAGAATGGACTGCTATCAGTCAGGATTTGGTCCAGAAGTTGATTGAGAGCATGCCAGGGAGAATTGCAGAGGTCCTGAAGAAGAAGGGTCAACACTGCAAATATTGACTTGCTGCATTAACTCATTCTAACTGTCAATATAAGCTTTTGTTACTCATATGTTTGCAATTATTATATTTCTGTCTGTGATAAAAACATCTGTCAAACACACATAAAAACCAGAGGGCAGCAGATCATGTGAAAATATAATATTTGTGTCATTCTCAAAACTTTTGTCCATGACTGTATTGACTTATCAGATTTTTGTGTTACATGCATGATTCAAAACTTTTAGTTGTTTCTTTTGTCATTTCACAATATTTATTAAAAAATATAGACTACTCGCAATTTTTATACTAGCACTGGAATTGACACATGGACATTTGATACATAGAACAGACTTTAACCCTAAATTTTGTATTACCGTACCTAATGAGCCTGTGCTAAGGGCATTGTGCAGGAAGGGGGAGCAGGGACAGTACCTATTGTGATTGTCAGATCCTGTTATCAGCTGTATATAGAGATTACCTGTCATTGCAATCCTGCCCCTGCTAATAAAAAGCCTTGCTGAAAACTCTCCCTGAAGGAACAGGAAAAATTTGTCTAAAACAACCCCAGTGACTTTTGACCAGTGTGAAATCTTCAAATTTACTATTTTGTTCAATAAAAATTGCAGTATGAAAGAAATTGCCATAATTAAAAAAAATCCAAAAATCTGATTTAGACAATAGGTCATTCTCCTATGATAGTTTCACTTTAAACTAATTATAGTTTACAAAAAAATTTTGGAACAAGATGTAGCGGCGCAGGTTTATGTGTGCTGGATCAGCTGCAAGTACAGAACCTCCTATCACAAGGAGAATGAAAGGTAGTAAAATAATACTCAAAAAGTACTCGCGCTATAAATCAGACACAAGACTAACAATACTGATCGCAACACGTACCTGTATTTCTTCCCAAAAAATTATGCACGAATATCATTAAGATGATGAATCAGTGGGTGATGCTTGTGTGATGATGGACAATTAGATGACCAATTTGTGCACTAAATCACTGGATATAAGGGAAAAAACATAGAATCAGTAACCAAATAAAATGGGGCTTACATAAGCATTGCTGGCTGCTACACTGTGTTCCAAATTATTATGCAAAAATTGTTTAGGAGTGATAAGGTAAGAATTTTTTTGTTTGTCAGTTAAACTCATTGATGGTGATGTGTGTCAGGGCGCTTTATAACACTGTAAGCAATTGCAGACACCTGTGCTAATTAGTTTGGCAGGTGTGTCCAATGAAAGGCAAGACTACTTAAGAAGGCTGTCCCACATTATTAAGCAGCCTACATTTTCTGCCAAAATGGGAAAGAAAAAGGATGTGTTGGCTGCTGAGAAGCAACAAATTGTGGAGTGTTTAGGTCAAGGCATGACTACAATCAACATTGCCAAGACACTTCATCGTGATCATCGCACAATCAAGAAGTATGTAGCTGATTCACAGTACACACGTGTGCGTGCTGATAAGGGAAAATTGAGGACTCTTTCCAACAGGCAATTACGTCAGGTTAAAAGAGCAGCGGTAAAAAAGCCTTGTCATAGCAGCAGACAAGTTTTTGAAGCTGCTGGTGCCTCCAACGTCCCCCGAACAACAAGATGCAGGGTCCTTCAGAGGTTTGCAGCTGTGCGTAAGCCATCCTGTCGACCTCCTCTATCCACTGCACATAAGCAGAAAGGGATCCAGTGGGCCAAACAGTACATGAAGACTGACTTCAAAACTGTTTTGTTCACCGATGAGTGCCGTGCAACGCTCGATGCTCCAGATGGATGGAGTGGAGGATGGCTGGTTGATGGACACCCCATGCAAACACGGCTACGGCGCCAACAAGGAGGAGGTGGAGTAATGTTTTGAGCTGAAATCATGGGGAGAGAGATTGTCGGCCCCTTTAGGATCCCTGAAGGGGTAAAGATGAACTCCATAGTGGATGTTGAGTTTCTCAAACAGCACTTCCTGTCATGGTTCAAGAAGAAGAACCGTGCATTCCGCAGCAAGATCATTTTCATGCATGATAATGCACCGTCTCATGCTGCACTTAACACATCTGCATCTCTGGCTGCTATGGGCATAAAAGGGGACAAACTAATGGTGTGGCCCCCATGCTCCCCTGACCTCAACCCCATTGAGAACCTCTGGAGCATCATCAAAAGGAGTGTCTATGATGGCGGGAGGCAGTTCACATCTAAGCAACAGCTCTGGGAGGGTATTCTGTCCTCATACAAAACAATTGAAGCAGAAACCATCCAAAACCTGACAAATTCAATGGACGAGAGAGTTCAGAAGCTCCTTTCGAACAAGGGGTCCAATGTACAAATGTAACATCACCTAGAATAAAGTTTTGAGTTGAAAACTGTTTGATTTCAGTTTGTAAGAACCTGCTAATGCTCATAATTTCAAAAATGACCATTTTTTTGTTCTTTATTAAAATGAAAAGGTTGAAAACTCTGCTGTGCATAATAATTTTGAACATGCATTTTGAGTGCAGTTTGAGTGTTTTATTTTTTAAAAAATATACTGTTATCATAGGCAGTTTGTACAAAACCTTTCAATTGTACTCTAATAGTTATTTGACTGGAAAATTACAATGACTGAAATTCATATAGGTAATTTGGGAAAATCAGAGAAAATATTATTTGCATAATAATTTGGAACACAGTGTAATAAGGTTTAAAAAGACACAAGAATATGTCCTTCATATAAAACGGCAAACCATGTGCCTATTGATTAATCCCTATGAAGGAAAAAATACAATGCTAAGGTGCTGATAGTAAATGAATCTCTGGATGTGCAAAATATGCATATAAGATTGTGCAATTAAGCATGAATAAGGTGCATTTAGTATAATTTGAAAATAGACAAAGATAAATAAAGTGCCAACCGTGCAAAACCTGGAATACAAGATTCCTAAAAACTACGGGGTTAAAAAACAACAATTTCCTTGTATAAATACGTGAGGTGCTAAAAAAGGTCCTGGTGATCCTATGTGCTCGATGGGGGTATAAGCGGTGCTGTTATTACACAAGTGGTACCTTGTGCAAGGAGTGCTAATATATCCAGTATCCTGAACGGCAATGTGATACTTAGCTTGAGATGAATGGTTCAGGACGATCCAGTGTTGCTAAAGGAAAAAGTCCTGGAGAGCTGCCCCGGCCGGCAGCAAGCTCTCCTTCCTACCAGCGCTGCAGCGCGGCTGTTCTCCGGGAAGCGCCGACAGTATCCGGACGCCGACACGTGATATGTGTTGGTATGTGTTAAAGGGGCCCCTTGAGACTTTTTTGCCGGAGCCCATGAAAACCTGGAGCCGACCCTGCCTATGAGTTGTCATCTGCAGCGTCGCTTCAGTCTGCATTATCTATTGCACGCAGACTGGAGAGATGCTGGAGGTATTCACCTGCCCAGGTGTCATAAAATTCTAAAGTCAGGATGCGTTTTTTTGGGCATCCTCACTTCAGCATGACACCAGACCAGAGGATTGTAGAAGTTGTATAAACTTTATAATCTCTCCAGTCTGCGTGCATACTGAAGCCACAGTGGAGATACTACAACTAATATTTATACTCACATAGTCAGGTGTCATAAAACATGAAGGATGCTAGTTCATCCCAAAATCACTATTTGTAACATCAGGCCAGGTGATATAAATATTAGTTGTATTATCTCCACCGTCTCTGCAATCTGCCTTATTGAACACAGACTGGAGAGATGATGAAGGTCATACAACTTTTCTCTGTAGATTCACCTGTTCAGCAGTCCTAGTAAAGTCAAGATGCACAAAACACAGCATCCTGACTTCACTGGGACACCTGGGCAGGTGATTATTGTATTAAAGTGTATAAATACAGAGTTCACTCGGTACAAGTATCAGGTTTTTATTATGATTTGGTAGCCGAGGAGGACAGTAGCCAAAATAGCCTAGGCAACCAGACACCCAGAGAGGTTGGTAACTAGCGAATTGCAGACCCCTAAACTGACAGCACAACTAGAAGCAGCCGTGGGACATGCCTACCGTGCCCTAGACTCCTCGACACAGCCGGAGAGTTAACTAAGCCTAAAGAGAGAAAGGGGAAAGCTAACTGCCCTGGAGTAGAGCCCCCAAAGGAATAGGTAGCCCCCAAACATATATTGGCGTGAGACAAGATAAAATACAAACACAGGCAGAAAATAGAGCAAGCAAATGCTGGGGCCCAAACTGTCTAGATAGAACAGGACAGGAAAGAATACTGTCTGCAATCCAGCAAAAAATCTAAGAAAAACTCCAACACGTCTGATATCCAAAAATACTGAGACCACACAATCTCTCCCCCGCTAGATCAGAACTCTGGTGTGAACTGGTAACAAATCAGTAGATACAGAAATAACAGGGGACTGAATATACAAAAACTGTCTCTGGTGTGAACTGGTAGCAAATCAACAGATACTGAAATAACAGGGAACTAAAAATACATAAACAGTGGCAAATGAGAGACAGAGTCCAGCGCAGGCCCCCGCAGGGGAACCTGGCTGTACAAACTCCAGAAGGGCAGAAAACTAAGATAGACAAAAACAAATGCCACAGAAATAAACAGCAAAACTTATCTGAAAGTTGCAGGACAGAGCAGAAGCAAGCTGACTTCCAAAAGGGACCAGAAAGCAACAAATCACCGTCAATGATCATGGGAAGGTTGCTCACTTATATCTGCCCAGTCAGCAACACCTGATTGCCAATCATCGCCCCCAGCTGATAGACCTCTGTTAGCCAAAGCAGCTTCATTGCTATCAGCAGCCACCAAGGGGAGCCCAAACTCAGAAGTCAGATCCAGGGCGTTCACAACAGGTTTTTTATTTACATACAAGCAAGAAAATTTTTTTGCACCATTTGATCTTGCCATGCCACACGTCCTACATCAGAGATAAAGTATGCCGCAAATTGGTCCCTCATTTGGTCAACTTCAACTGATGACCTGAGAGGGTGCTGAGTGAAATCAGGCAATGGGTTGGCAGCTGGTTCATCTAGTTCACTAACCTGTTGACTTTGGAATTTAACCCTTGGTTCACTCCACCTGGTAAGAACCGTGTTTCTGAACTGTGTTGCTGAACTGTGTTGCTGTTTAACCCTTCGTTCACTCCCACCGTTGAAGGCTGTTGGAACTATTACTGGAATATTACTTAGATATGAACTTGTTGCTGAACTTCACTGAATTATGCCGCAATTGGGATTAACTTGTTCCTGGACCTCCCTGTGTCTACTGCGTACCTGGATTTGACTCTTAATACACCAGCAGTGTGTGAATCCAGCCACATTACCTGTGCATCAGACTTACCTTATGGTCACATTTGTGTGAGGACTCCGTCGTAAGAACCTAACCGCCCTTGCTATATAGGTTCAAGGACTTATATATCTGGACTTGTATATATATGGACTTGTTTCATTGCATGTCACTACGGGTTGTTTGTATATTGTTTTTTGGGTGTTTTGCTGTTGCACAAATACACTACTTGCATTTAAAGAAACCCGTCTCTGATTGTTCATTGCCCCATGCTATCAGAATCCTCGAGTTCCTACAATAGTATAACACCCTGCCAAATGCCCCAATGTCCACCGCAACAAACCGACAGTCTGCATCCGCAATGGCCATGAGTACTGTAGAAAAGTACTTTTTGCGGGTTTGGTTATCCTGATGTGTTTCCCATCCATTATGTTTCGGTAGCTGAGGAGAAATTGCAAAAAATAGCAAAAGCAGTAATACACCAGAGAGGCTGGAACCTATTGGATTGCAGTAACCTAAACTAACTACCACACTAGAAGTAGCCGTGGAGCGTACCTACGTTGATCCTAGACGCCTCGTCACAGCCGGAGAGATAACTGCACCTAAAGGCAGAAAGACAGAAAGATGAAAGCTATCTGCACCAGAGCAGAGTCCCCAAAGTAATAGGAAGCCCCCAAACATGTAATGGCGGTTAGACAAGAAAACACGGACGCAGACAGAAAATAGAATGAGCAAACGCTGGGGCCCAATCTGTCTAGATAGAAAGTATAGGAAAGAATTCTGACTGCAATCCAACAAAACCCTGATAAAAATACCAACACTTCTGATTAACAAAAAACCTGAGATCACACGATCTCAACCACCTAAATCAGATCCCTGGTGCAACAAACCGCAATTCAGCAAACAAAAATTGACAAAGGAACAAAGAAAAAGTGCCAACACAGACTGAGCACAATTGCAGCGCCAGACCCCTAAAAGGGACAGGCTGCAGTCCACTGCAAGCAGCAAACCAGCAGTGAAAATCCAACAGAGGAAAAAAAACAGCAAACACTTATCTGAATGAGAGCAGGGAAGCGAGCTGTGCTCCAAGCAAGACCAGGAGGAACAATTGATTACCAGCAAGGCTGCTGGGAGTTCAGATCACTTATGTCAGACCATTCGGATCCAGCAGAAAGCCATTCTTGTTATGTTTTGGTAGCTGAGGAGAGCAGGCAAAAACGGCAATACACCAGAGAGGATGGAATCTATTGGATTGCAGTACCCTGACTAACCACCACAACTAAAGGCAGCCGTGGAGCGTTCCTACGTTGGTCCTAGATGCCTCGTCACAGCCTGAGAGATTAACTACACCTAAAGATAGAAAGAGGAAAGCTATCTGCCCCGGAGCAGATCCCCAAAGAACATAGGAAGCCCCCAAACATGTAATGGCGGTTAGACAAGAAGAAATACAGACACAGACAGAAAATAGTATGAGCAAACGCTGGGGCCCAATATGCCTAGACAGAAAAGGATAGAAAGGATACTCACTGCAATCCAAAAAAACCCTAAAAAATACCAACGCTACTAATTGCAAAAACACCTGAGATCACACGACCTCTACCACCTAAATCAGTTCTCTGGTGTAACAAAACTAAGCCGCAGCCACTGAAAAAACTGGAAAAGGCAAATGAACAAACAACAGTGGCTCCAGCGGAACCGAGAGGAGCCAAAGCCCCCCAGGGGGGAACCTGGCTAACCTCACAGAAATGCAGAGAAATATGCAAATGTGTCACGCTGTCTCAGGATAGAGGTGGACCGGGGTCTATGCTGACCCTAAACTGGGGTCCTGACTAGTCCCTCTACCTGGAGGTACTGTTAATGGTACAGAGGTCCAGGCCGCCAGCGTAACCCTGTCTCCTGTAGATCCCTGACCACTGTAATCTAGTCCTGAGAAGGACCCTGATTACCACCACAGGGAATGGGCAGGTCACAGCTTACAAACAGTATAAGACAAACGAGACAGACAAGGGGTAAAGTAAATACTGCCTTGCATACAAAAACTTCAACTACAGAGGGAACACAAATGGTAAGAAGATAAACAATAAGCGAGGAGAGGATAAACCACAACAGGCACTCTTAGCTTAAGTCTTCTCAGAAACGATCCGCTCTGCTGGTCTGAATGAATGCTTTCACCGACACTTCCCCAGCAGACAGGCAAGTATTTGAAGGAAACCAATTACAAAACATTAATTGCAGCTGAGCGAGGCTGGTCAGTCCAGCACAGAGAGAGAAAGAATTAACTCCCTCAGTGCCGAAAAACACCCAGCACCAGAAACTCAGCTGTGCGAAGTCAGGGTGTGCAATCGCGACGATCTTCGCAGCGACACACCCGTGACAGTACCCCCCCTTCTACGAGGGGCCTCTGGACCCTCAGGGCCGGGTTTATCTGGGTGAGTAGTGTGGAAGGCCCGAACCAATCGGTCTGCGTTAATATCCGATGCAGAAACCCACGTCCTCTCCTCAGGACGTGAGTCAATGATCTTCGACACCTGAAACTCCAAGTTACCATTGACCACCACAGGAGGAGGAGGTAAAGGTGAAGGTATCACCGGCGCCACATACCTCTTAAGCAACGATTTGTGGAACACATTGTGGATTTTAAACGTAGGAGGGAGGTCAAGACGGAATGCCACCGGATTAATTATCGAACTGATCCTGTATGGCCCGATGAACCTGGGACCGAGTTTCCAGGAGGGAACCTTAAGTTTTATATTCTTGGTAGACAACCATACCAGATCGTTCACACTTAGGTCCGGACCAGACACTCTCCTCCTATCAGCCATACGTTTGTATCGGTTTCCCATAGTACTCAGATTATTCAGCACTCCTCTCCACACTGAAGCAAGTGACGACGAAAATCGTTCCTCCTCAGGAACCCCAGAAGAGCCCCCCCATTGAAAGTACAAAACTGGGGGTGAAAACCATATGCCCCAAAAAACGGGGACTTACCAGTGGACTCGCTCCGCCTATTGTTAAGAGCGAACTCTGCCAGAGGCAAGAAAGAAGACCAGTCCTCTTGGTTATCTGAGACAAAACACCGGAGATATGTCTCTAAGCTCTGATTCAGACGCTCTGTCTGACCATTGGTCTGCGGATGAAAAGCCGAAGAAAATGACAATTGCATCCCCCGCCGTGAACAAAATGCCTTCCAGAATTTGGACACAAACTGAGACCCCCGATCCGACACCACATCGGAAGGCAACCCGTGAAGTCTCACAATCTCCCCAATGAACACCTGCGCCAGAGTTTTAGCATTAGGAAGAGCAGGAAGAGCAATAAAATGTGCCATCTTACTGAACCTGTCAACTACAACTAGTATGACAGTTTTACCTGAAGACGGAGGGAGGTCCGTAATGAAGTCCATAGACAGATGGGTCCATGGACGCTCCGGGATCTTCAAAGGTAAGAGGGCCCCAGACGGACGGGTATGTGGGGTCTTAGAGCGTGCACAAACACCACAGGACGCGACAAAAGTTACCACCTCCTTATTTAAGTTAGGCCACCAAAACCGGCGTGAAAGGAGATCCTCAGTTGCTTTACTCCCTGGGTGTCCTGCCAAAGCAGAATTATGATGTGCCTCGATAACCTCTTGTCTTAACTGATCTGGAACAAACAGTTTCCCTGGAGTTTCCCTGGAGGTCCTACAGGGGCGTCCCCCTGAGCCTCCAATACCTTCTCCTCAAGCTCAGAGCATACAGCCGACACCACTACTCCCTCCTGAAGGATAGGAACCGGCCCCAGGGAAACTGCGAGATAAGGCATCAGCCTTTACATTTTTTTGACCCAGGACGTGTAAGGTTCTTTGTCTCTTTTGACATGTTCCTTGAAACTCAGTTTTCCGTCGGCCATTTTGCTTTCTGTCTTGCTGCAGCTATCTTGCCCTCAGTTAATATGGAGGTTCCAGCTTTCATGTTCCCGCCCTGATTCTCTCCTCTTGCTTCTTAAGCAGCCTCAGCTGAACAATCAGTGCTCCTGAATCAAGCCTCAGTCAGTCTATGACCTGACTCCTGGAAACCTAGGATTTTGGACTCCAGCTATTTCCTACTGAGGAACTTTGGAACACTTTTGGACTCTGGAAACCTGCTGTCTGGTGAATCCATGTTTGCAGAGGAATTACGGTACAGAGAAGAGATCCTGAACCTGCTTTAGAGAGTTATTGTAGAGCTTGAAGTTACTCTGGCCTGCTGTGTCTCCTGCCTCTGTTCCTGCAAACTGTGTGACCTTTTCTGCATGCTTGTATGAAGTAATACAAGTCATTTCATATCAACCTGTGTCTCATGTGTTTTCCTCGCACCCAAGCACAAGACGCTATAGGAACTGTACACTATACATGACAAGATTCAGGAGCCAATGTTTAGTGTCTGCTGGGTCTGGGAAAGCCGTGTCTGCTGTGACTGTGGATATCAGATGTCCGTTTAATACCTTCTGTGATGACAGTGGTTGTGACTTCTCACAACCATTCCAGGTGAGCGCATTCCCTTAAATGTTACTCTGGAGTGTTACCACAGGTAAACACTATTGTTTTTTTTTTTCCTTTTCTCTTCTCCTTCCAGCACTTCTGCCTTAAAAGATCTGGAAGATGGAGGCCCGCATAAAGGAGCTTTGCGGAGTGACTGATACAATCCTTGCAGATATACAGACTATAAAGACCCGTTTTGCAAGCCTACAGGACCTCACTAATCATAATTTGCAAGTGTTTGGACAAACTACCCAGGAATTACGAGCCAGGATTGAGGCTCTAGAGGAACGAGTCCAGGCTCCTGCCATAACCCCCAGTTCTGGGATCCCCAAGTTACCTCCTTTTCGTTTTGGCGGTGAACGTGAGAAATTCAGGGGATTTATTAACCAATGCAATCTATTTTTCTCTGCACATGCTTCACAATTTCCCACTGAACGATCCAAAGTGCTTACTATAATCATGTTGCTTACCAATAAGGCTTTGATGTGGGCAAACCCTCTGATTGAGACTGAGGATGATTGTTTGAATCACCTTGATGCTTTTATTTCAGCCATGGGGCAGGTGTTTGATGACCCCAATCAAGGTGCAACAGCTGAAGCAGCCATGTTAACTTTGCGCCAAGGTAAGCGTTCAGTAGCCGAATATGCCTTGGATTTCAGGAGATGGGCTCTTGATACCACTTGGGACACTTCCGCCAAAAAATCTATTTTTCGGAAAGGGTTGTCTCCACTGATTAAGGATGAACTTGCTCGTGCCGACCCTCCCACTGCATTAGGTGACTTTATTAACTATTGTATCCGTATTGATGCTCGTCTGACTGAACGCAGACAAGAGAGATGGTTCGAAAATAATCGCACTAACCTTTTCCTACCTCCCTCCTCAGCTAAGGAACCTTTGAGTAGGATCACAAGGGAACCAGAACCTGAACCCATGCAGGTGGACTCTTTACAAAGACGGGTTAGTGATGCACGCAAAGAACATCGTATAAAGGAAAATCTATGTTTTTACTGTGGTAAGTCAGGGCACTTCATTATAAACTGCCCCAGCCGTTCTCGTAAGACTACTGCAGCAGTCATTCAGTGTGAGTGTTGCGAGAGGAGCTCTGTCATGTCCGAGCCTCAGATTCCAGAGAGATCTGCTGCAAGAGATCTTGATTTTTCGGACTTAAACTCTGTTAGTTCTGGGGACAATGACGGTATAAACGCTGCTATTTTTCAAGTTTCCTCAGCGGTGTCCCAGCTGAGTTGTAAAAGAAACAATTCTCATTGCTTCCTTTCCATCAAACTCTGGGTTGACTCAGTCTGGGTGTCTAGCTCTGCTATGATCGACTCAGGAGCAAGTGGAAATTTTATGGATATCTCCTTTGCTCTGAAACAGGGGATACGTTCAGTGAAGAAGGCTACTCCAGTACAGATGGAAACTGTGGATGGCTCCCTGCTGACCTCTGGACCAGTGGATCAGGAAACAGAGCCTTTGAGGGTCCTTATGGGTAAAGATCATCAGGAGAAAATGTCTTTTATCCTTATCTCTTCTCCCCACTTTCCCATTATTCTAGGGCTACCATGGCTACAGGCGCAGAATCCTACGATTAACTGGGAGACCAAAGAATTACACTTTCCGGAGAAACAGATGAGTCAAGGAGTTTCAGCTTGCTCTGTTCCTAAAGGAACCATGTCAGTCCCTGAACTACCAGCTGTATACCAGGACTATGTGGATTTATGTGACAAGAAGAACGCTGATCAGCTTCCTCCTCACCGTCCATATGATTGTCCAATCGAATTATTGCCTGGAGCCGAGATACCTTTTGGTAAGATCTACCCCCTAGCGGGGCCCGAGCTAAAAGCTTTGAAGGACTACATAGATGAAAATCTAGCCAAAGGCTTCATACGCCCCTCTTCATCTCCCGCAGGTGCACCCATCTTCTTTGTGAAGAAGAAAGATGGATCTCTGAGACCCTGCATAGACTATAGGGAACTAAATAAGGTTACTATTAGAAACCGTTATCCATTGCCTTTAATCCCTGAGTTGTTGGAGAGAGTGCGGCACGCCAAAATTTTCTCTAAACTGGATCTCCGTGGGGCCTATAACTTGGTCTGTATTAGACCTGGGGATGAATGGAAGACTGCATTCAGGTCACGCTATGGACACTTTGAATATCTAGTTATGCCTTTTGGTCTGAGTACCGCCCCAGCCACTTTCCAACACTTGGTGAATGACATCTTCAGGGATCTCCTAGATACATTTGTGGTGATTTATCTGGATGATATTCTAATTTTTTCTAACTCCACAGAGGAACATCATGAACATGTGAGAATGGTCTTAGAACGCCTAAGACAAAACCATCTCTACATCAAACTTGAAAAGTGTGAATTCCATAGGACCGAAATTCAATTTCTGGGTATGTACTATCTACGCAAGGGATTAGTATGGATGGAAGCAAGACCCAAGCCATCAAGGATTGGCCAATTCCTAGAAATGTGAAGGAGGTGCAGCGCTTTATCGGGTTTGCCAACTTCTATAGACGTTTCATTAGGAATTTCTCTGAGGTAGTGTCACCTATCACCCAACTTACCCGGAAACAGTCTAGGTTCTCCTGGACCCCGCAAGCGCAGGAAGCATTTTCCTGTTTAAAGGATAAATTTACCACTGCACCTATCTTAGTACATCCCAACCCCGAGCTTGCCTTCATAATAGAGGTGGATGCTTCAGACTGTGCCGTTGGAGCTATACTCTCTCAGAGAACAGGTGAGAAGGATGTCTTGCATCCCTGTGCCTTCTTTTCCCAGCAGTTGTCTTCGGCTGAGAGGAACTACGATGTGGGCAATGGAGAATTGTTGGCCATTATTGCCGCTTTCAAGGAATGGAGACACCTTCTTCAGGGAGCTGCACAGCAAATAGTCATCCTGACAGACCATCGTAACCTTGAATTTATCAGGTCGGCTAAGTGCCTGACTCCTCGCCAGGCTCGCTGGAATCTTTTCCTAAACCAATTTAATTTTGTCATTTCTTATAGACCAGGATCGCGCAATGGAAAGGCTGATGCACTCTCTAGGATTCATTCAGCAGAGACACGTCCACTTACTCCTCCTAAGACTATTCTTCCTGACTCTAGATTCCTGGGAGTGATTCATAATCAAGACCTACTTAAGGACATCAAGGAAGCATACCATGCGGATTCTTTGTTGGCTCAACCCCCAAGGGACGTAAGTCTTGTTTTTAAGAATGGTGTGTGGATTCAGGGACAACGTCTGTATATACCTGAAACAGTCAGATTGAGAGTATTGCAACTCATCCACGATTCTAACATAGCCGGGCATAGGGGAATTCTAAAGACACAAGAATTTCTTTCTCGTTTCTTTTGGTGGCCCACTTACAGGAAAGATGTTTTAAACTATGTCACTTCATGTGAAGTCTGTGCAAGATGCAAAACACCTCGCTCCTCACCAACTGGTCTGTTGCAACCTCTTCCCACGCCATCCCGCCCGTGGGGATCCATTTCTATGGACTTCATTGTGGAGTTACCAACCTCTCAAGGGAAGAACACCATTCTAGTGGTGGTTGATCGTCTAACAAAGGCAGCTCATTTTATCCCTTGTGTCGGTTTACCCACTGCAAAACAGACATCAGACTTAATGATTAAGAATGTGTTTCGCTTACATGGAGTACCGGATGAGGTCATTTCGGATCGAGGGGTGCAATTCACTTCAAGGTTTTGGCAAAATTTCTGTGCCGCATTGGACATTAAAGTAAACCTTTCTTCTGCTTTTCATCCCCAGACTAATGGACAGACAGAACGAACCAATCAGACCCTGGAGCAGTATCTCCGCTGCTTTATCTGCCACCTACAAGATGATTGGGTGGATCTACTTCCACTGGCTGAGTTCTCTTATAACAACTCTCAGAGCGCCTCCACTAAGCAGTCTCCTTTTTACTCCAATCTAGGTTATCATCCTAACATTCTTCCTCGATTTCCCATAGATACGCCCTTGCCGGCAGTGGCTGAAAGAATCACTTCTTTACAAAAGAATATGGATCTTCTAAAGGAAAATCTAGAATTGGCTCAGGAAAGGTACAAGAAAGCAGCAGATAAATTTCGTAAACCTGCACCAGCTTTCAAGGTAGGAGATTTGGTCTGGCTGTCAACCAGAAATCTTAAAATAAAGATTCCATCGTCTAAATTGGGACATAAGTACATTGGACCTTATAAGATCAGTAAGATTATAAGTGCTGTTGCTTGTCGTCTTCAACTGCCCAGAACTATGAGAATCCACCCTGTCTTTCATGTATCCCTACTAAAGGCTGCAACATCCAATACGTTTCCTGGACGCTCTTCTCCTTGCCCTGACCCAGTGCTGGCCGATGGTCAGGAAGAATTTATGGTGGAAAGGATTCTAGATTCCAGGTTGTACAGAAATCAGTTGCAATATTTGATTAAATGGCAGGGCTACCCAGTGGAGGACAACTCATGGAACCAGTCAATAATGTAAATGCTCCTCGCCTGCTCCGCCAGTTTCATCAGAGGTATCCTGACAAGCCTGGTCTGAGGTCATCCGGAGGTTGTCCCTAAGGGGGAGTAATGTAAGGTTCTTTGTCTCTTTTGACATGTTCTTTGAAACTCAGTTTTCCGTTGGCCATTTTGCTTTCTGTCTTGCTGCAGCTATCTTGCCCTCAGTTAATATGGAGGTTCCAGCTTTCATGTTCCCGCCCTGATTCTCTCCTCTTGCTTCTTAAGCAGCCTCAGCTGAACAATCAGTGCTCCTGAATCAAGCCTCAGTCAGTCTGTGACCTGACTCCTGGAAACCTAGGATTTTGGACTCCAGCTATTTCCTACTGAGGAACTTTGGAACACTTTTGGACTCTGGAAACCTGCTGTCTGGTGAATCCATGTTTGCAGAGGAATTACGGTACAGAGAAGAGATCCTGAACCTGCTTTGGAGAGTTATTGTAGAGCTTGAAGTTACTCTGGCCTGCTGTGTCTCCTGCCTCTGTTCCTGCAAACTGTGTGACCTTTTCTGCATGCTTGTATGAAGTAATACAAGTCATTTCATATCAACCTGTGTCTCATGTGTTTTCCTCGCACCCAAGCACAAGACGCTATAGGAACTGTACACTATACATGACAAGATTCAGGAGCCAATGTTTTGTTTCTGTTGGGTCTGGGAAAGCCGTGTCTGCTGTGACTGTGGATATCAGATGTCCGTTTAATACCTTCTGTGATGACAGTGGTTGTGACTTCTCACAACCATTCCAGGTGAGCGCATTCCCTTAAATGTTACTCTGGAGTGTTACCACAGGTAAACACTATTGTTTTTTTTTTTTCCTTTTCTCTTCTCCTTCCAGCACTTCTGCCTTAAAAGATCTGGAAGATGGAGGCCCGCATAAAGGAGCTTTGCGGAGTGACTGATACAATCCTTGCAGATATACAGACTATAAAGACCCGTTTTGCAAGCCTACAGGACCTCACTAATAATAATTTGCAAGTGTTTGGACAAACTACCCAGGAATTACGAGCCAGGATTGAGGCTCTAGAGGAACGAGTCCAGGCTCCTGCCATAACCCCCAGTTCTGGGATCCCCAAGTTACCTCCTTTTCGTTTTGGCGGTGAACGTGAGAAATTCAGGGGATTTATTAACCAATGCAATCTATTTTTCTCTGCACATGCTTCACAATTTCCCACGGAACGATCCAAAGTGCTTACTATAATCATGTTGCTTACCAATAAGGCTTTGATGTGGGCAAACCCTCTGATTGAGACTGAGGATGATTGTTTGAATCACCTTGATGCTTTTATTTCAGCCATGGGGCAGGTGTTTGATGACCCCAATCAAGGTGCAACAGCTGAAGCAGCCATGTTAACTTTGCGCCAAGGTAAGCGTTCAGTAGCCGAATATGCCTTGGATTTCAGGAGATGGGCTCTTGATACCACTTGGGACACTTCCGCCAAAAAATCTATTTTTCGGAAAGGGTTGTCTCCACTGATTAAGGATGAACTTGCTCGTGCCGACCCTCCCACTGCATTAGGTGACTTTATTAACTATTGTATCCGTATTGATGCTCGTCTGACTGAACGCAGACAAGAGAGATGGTTCGAAAATAATCGCACTAACCTTTTCCTACCTCCCTCCTCAGCTAAGGAACCTTTGAGTAGGATCACAAGGGAACCAGAACCTGAACCCATGCAGGTGGACTCTTTACAAAGACGGGTTAGTGATGCACGCAAAGAACATCGTATAAAGGAAAATCTATGTTTTTACTGTTGTAAGTCAGGGCACTTCATTATAAACTGCCCCAGCCGTTCTCGTAAGACTACTGCAGCAGTCATTCAGTGTGAGTGTTGCGAGAGGAGCTCTGTCATGTCCGAGCCTCAGATTCCAGAGAGATCTGCTGCAAGAGATCTTGATTTTTCGGACTTAAACTCTGTTAGTTCTGGGGACAATGACGGTATAAACGCTGCTATTTTTCAAGTTTCCTCAGCGGTGTCCCAGCTGAGTTGTAAAAGAAACAATTCTCATTGCTTCCTTTCCATCAAACTCTGGGTTGACTCAGTCTGGGTGTCTAGCTCTGCTATGATCGACTCAGGAGCAAGTGGAAATTTTATGGATATCTCCTTTGCTCTGAAACAGGGGATACGTTCAGTGAAGAAGGCTACTCCAGTACAGATGGAGACTGTGGATGGCTCCCTGCTGACCTCTGGACCAGTGGATCAGGAAACAGAGCCTTTGAGGGTCCTTATGGGTAAAGATCATCAGGAGAAAATGTCTTTTATGCTTATCTCTTCTCCCCACTTTCCCATTATTCTAGGGCTACCATGGCTACAGGCGCAGAATCCTACGATTAACTGGGAGACCAAAGAATTACACTTTCCGGAGAAACAGATGAGTCAAGGAGTTTCAGCTTGCTCTGTTCCTAAAGGAACCATGTCAGTCCCTGAACTACCAGCTGTATAACAGGACTATGTGGATTTATGTGACAAGAAGAACGCTGATCAGCTTCCTCCTTACCGTCCATATGATTGTCCAATCGAATTATTGCCTGGAGCCGAGATACCTTTTGGTAAGATCTACCCCCTAGCGGGGCCCGAGCTAAAAGCTTTGAAGGACTACATAGATGAAAATCTAGCCAAAGGCTTCATACGCCCCTCTTCATCTCCCGCAGGTGCACCCATCTTCTTTGTGAAGAAGAAAGATGGATCTCTGAGACCCTGCATAGACTATAGGGAACTAAATAAGGTTACTATTAGAAACCGTTATCCATTGCCTTTAATCCCTGAGTTGTTGGAGAGAGTGCGGCACGCCAAAATTTTCTCTAAACTGGATCTCCGTGGGGCCTATAACTTGGTCCGTATTAGACCTGGGGATGAATGGAAGACTGCATTCAGGTCACGCTATGGACACTTTGAATATCTAGTTATGCCTTTTGGTCTGAGTACCGCCCCAGCCACTTTCCAGCACTTGGTGAATGACATCTTCAGGAATCTCCTAGATACATTTGTGGTGATTTATCTGGATGATATTCTAATTTTTTCTAACTCCACAGAGGAACATCATGGACATGTGAGAATGGTCTTAGAACGCCTAAGACAAAACCATCTCTACATCAAACTTGAAAAGTGTGAATTCCATAGGACCGAAATTCAATTTCTGGGTATGTACTATCTACGCAAGGGATTAGTATGGATGGAAGCAAGACCCAAGCCATCAAGGATTGGCCAATTCCTAGAAATGTGAAGGAGGTGCAGCGCTTTATCGGGTTTGCCAACTTCTATAGACGTTTCATTAGGAATTTCTCTGAGGTAGTGTCACCTATCACCCAACTTACCCGGAAACAGTCTAGGTTCTCCTGGACCCCGCAAGCGCAGGAAGCATTTTCCTGTTTAAAGGATAAATTTACCACTGCACCTATCTTAGTACATCCCAACCCCGAGCTTGCCTTCATAATAGAGGTGGATGCTTCAGACTGTGCCGTTGGAGCTATACTCTCTCAGAGAACAGGTGAGAAGGATGTCTTGCATCCCTGTGCCTTCTTTTCCCAGCAGTTGTCTTCGGCTGAGAGGAACTACGATGTGGGCAATAGAGAATTGTTGGCCATTATTGCCACCTTCAAGGAATGGAGACACCTTCTTCAGGGAGCTGCACAGCAAATAGTCATCCTGACAGACCATCGTAACCTTGAATTTATCAGGTCGGCTAAGTGCCTGACTCCTCGCCAGGCTCGCTGGAATCTTTTCCTAAACCAATTTAATTTTGTCATTTCTTATAGACCAGGATCGCGCAATGGAAAGGCTGATGCACTCTCTAGGATTCATTCAGCAGAGACACGTCCACTTACTCCTCCTAAGACTATTCTTCCTGACTCTAGATTCCTGGGAGTGATTCATAATCAAGACCTACTTAAGGACATCAAGGAAGCATACCATGCGGATTCTTTGTTGGCTCAACCCCCAAGGGACGTAAGTCTTGTTTTTAAGAATGGTGTGTGGATTCAGGGACAACGTCTGTATATACCTGAAACAGTCAGATTGAGAGTATTGCAACTCATCCACGATTCCAAGATAGCCGGGCATAGGGGAATTCTAAAGACACAAGAATTTCTTTCTCGTTTCTTTTGGTGGCCCACTTACAGGAAAGATGTTTTAAACTATGTCACTTCATGTGAAGTCTGTGCAAGATGCAAAACACCTCGGTCCTCACCAACTGGTCTGTTGCAACCTCTTCCCACCCCGTCCCGCCCGTGGGGATCCATTTCTATGGACTTCATTGTGGAGTTACCAACCTCTCAAGGAAGAACACCATTCTAGTGGTGGTTGATCGTCTAACAAAGGCAGCTCATTTTATCCCTTGTGTCGGTTTACCCACTGCAAAACAGACATCAGACTTAATGATTAAGAATGTGTTTCGCTTACATGGAGTACCGGATGAGGTCATTTCGGATCGAGGGGTGCAATTCACTTCAAGGTTTTGGCAAAATTTCTGTGCCGCATTGGACATTAAAGTAAACCTTTCTTCTGCTTTTCATCCCCAGACTAATGGACAGACAGAACGAACCAATCAGACCCTGGAGCAGTATCTCCGCTGCTTTATCTGCCACCTACAAGATGATTGGGTGGATCTACTTCCACTGGCTGAGTTCTCTTATAACAACTCTCAGAGCGCCTCCACTAAGCAGTCTCCTTTTTACTCCAATCTAGGTTATCATCCTAACATTCTTCCTCGATTTCCCATAGATACGCCCTTGCCGGCAGTGGCTGAAAGAATCACTTCTTTACAAAAGAATATGGATCTTCTAAAGGAAAATCTAGAATTGGCTCAGGAAAGGTACAAGAAAGCAGCAGATAAATTTCGTAAACCTGCACCAGCTTTCAAGGTAGGAGATTTGGTCTGGCTGTCAACCAGAAATCTTAAAATAAAGATTCCATCGTCTAAATTGGGACATAAGTACATTGGACCTTATAAGATCAGTAAGATTATAAGTGCTGTTGCTTGTCGTCTTCAACTGCCCAGAACTATGAGAATCCACCCTGTCTTTCATGTATCCCTACTAAAGGCTGCAACATCCAATACGTTTCCTGGACGCTCTTCTCCTTGCCCTGACCCAGTGCTGGTCGATGGTCAGGAAGAATTTATGGTGGAAAGGATTCTAGATTCCAGGTTGTACAGAAATCAGTTGCAATATTTGATTAAATGGCAGGGCTACCCAGTGGAGGACAACTCATGGGAGCCAGTCAATAATGTAAATGCTCCTCGCCTGCTCCGCCAGTTTCATCAGAGGTACCCTGACAAGCCTGGTCTGAGGTCATCCGGAGGTTGTACCTAAGGGGGGAGTAATGTAAGGTTCTTTGTCTCTTTTGACATGTTCCTTGAAACTCAGTTTTCCGTTGGCCATTTTGCTTTCTGTCTTGCTGCAGCTATCTTGCCCTCAGTTAATATGGAGGTTCCAGCTTTCATGTTCCCGCCCTGATTCTCTCCTCTTGCTTCTTAAGCAGCCTTAGTCGAACAATCAGTGCTCCTGAATCAAGCCTCAGTCAGTCTGTGACCTGACTCCTGGAAACCTAGGATTTTGGACTCCAGCTATTTCCTACTGAGGAACTTTGGAACACTTTTGGACTCTGGAAACCTGCTGTCTGGTGAATCCATGTTTGCAGAGGAATTACGGTACAGAGAAGAGATCCTGAACCTGCTTTGGAGAGTTATTGTAGAGCTTGAAGTTACTCTGGCCTGCTGTGTCTCCTGCCTCTGTTCCTGCAAACTGTGTGACCTTTTCTGCATGCTTGTATGAAGTAATACAAGTCATTTCATATCAACCTGTGTCTCATGTGTTTTCCTCGTACCCAAGCACAAGACGCTATAGGAACTGTACACTATACATGACAGGACGATATGTGACGACAAAATTAAACCTGGTAAAAAACAACGACCATCTAGCTTGTCTGGGATTCAGACGTTTAGCAGACTCTAAATACAGTAGGTTCTTGTGATCAGTAATGACGGTGACCGGGTGGACTGCCCCTCCAAAAAATGACGCCACTCTTCAAAAGCCAACTTAATGGCCAAGAGTTCCCTATTGCCGACATCATAATTCCTCTCAGCGGACGACAATTTTTTAGAGAAGAAAGCGCACGGATGCCATTTACCAGGGGACGGACCTTGAGATAATACCGCACCCACCCCTACGTCAGACGCATCCACCTCCACAATGAACGGATGTGACGCATCCGGTTGAATGAGTACAGGTGCCGAAGCAAAACATTTTTTCAAGGAGGAAAATGCTTGACAAGCCTTGTCAGACCACCTTGAAAAATCCGTCCCTTTTCTTGTCATGTCAGTGAGAGGTTTAACAATGGACGAGAAATTACGAATAAATTTCCGGTAGTTATTAGCAAACCCCAGGAAACGCTGCAGTGCCTTAAGATCCTCTGGCAGATCCCACTCAAGCACTGCCTTCACTTTCCCAGGGTCAATACGGAAACCGGAAGCTGACACCAGGAACCCTAAAAACTGAAGTTCCTGTACGGCGAAAACACACTTCTCCCATTTGGCGTACAGTTTATTATCTCGCAAGATCTGCAACACCTGTCTCACATGCTCCTGATGAGACACAAGATCCGGCGAGTAAATTAAGATGTCATCCAGATAAATGACAACAAACTGTCCCACTAGGTGGCGAAAGATGTCATTAACAAAATGATGAAACACCGCCGGAGCAGTAGTCAGACCGAAAGGCATTACAAGGTTCTCATAATGTCCCTCCGGAGTGTTAAACGTCGTCTTCCACTCATCCCCCTCCTTCATCCTAATCAGATTATACGCCCCCTGAGATCCAAATTAGAGAATCATTTAGCGCCCACAATCTGATTGAAGAGATCTGGAATAAGTGGGAGCGGATACGGATCTCGGACCGTAATCCGATTAAGCTCACGGAAATCCAAGCAAGGGCGTAGGCCTCCATCTTTTTTCTTCACAAAGAAGAACCCCGCGGCCACCGGGGAAGATGAAGGTCTAATATGCCCTTTAGCCAGACTTTCCGAAATATAATCCTTCATAGCCTGCCTCTCAGGACCAGAAAGGTTATACAACCTAGATTTAGGTAATTTAGCATCAGGGAGCAATTTTATAGAACAGTCATACTCGCGATGAGGAGGTAATTCTTGACACCCTTCCTCTGAAAAAACATCCTCAAAGTCCACTAGAAAAGGTGGTAAGGTTCAAGGCACGACCGCACCGATGACCGTGTTCATGCAGTTTTTATTGCAAAATTCACACCCACTGGCTTAGCTCTCTGGATTGCCAATTAATAACTGGGTTATGTTTAGTTAACCAAGGAAGACCCAACACAATAGGAATGGGAAGACCCTCCAACACATAACAAGACAATAGTTCTTTATGTATTGCCCCCACTCGAAGGTCAATGTTATGCACGGCTTGCAAAAAGCTACCTTGACCGAGAGGCCTGGCGTCGATAGAGAATATGGGGATAGGTTTGGCTAATACACTCAGTTGCATACCTTGAACCTGGGCAAACCGAGCGTCCACCAGATTAGCCCCGGCCCCACTATCCAGAAGAACAGAAATCCTCTCAGTTCTCGTACCTACCACCACCTCCGCTGGTACGAGAAACTGAGACGGACCTGGGGACGAAATACATACTCCCAGATTGTCGTCCACCACACAACCTGGGATTAATAGTTTTCCGGCGACTTCTTGCTCAGTACAGTGCGGGATGGACACCCCTCAATAAAATGTCCCTTTCTCCCGCAGAAGAAACACTTTCTTGTCTTGCGGCGCACCGCCGATCCCCTCCCCCGGAATGATGTCCCTCCCAACTGCATAGGTTCCTCGGAACAAACCAGGGGAACCTCAATATTAGGGACTTTAGAAGGAGGTGGAGTCATCACAGGGGGCGGAGTTACCCCGCACCTCTCCTGAAGCCGTCTATCAATGCGAATTGCAAGAGCCATAGCGGCCTCCAGTGACGGGGGAGAATCATACTGAGCCAACACATCTTTTAATTTGTCAGATAAACCTTGACAAAACTGGCTCCTAAGAGCCGGGTCATTCCACTGAGTATCCGTGGCCCACCTACGGAACTCTGAAGAAAATTCCTCCGCCGGACGATCTCCCTGCTGTATCTTACGTAACTTCATTTCAGCAAGGGAGACCCGATCCGGGTCATCATATACCAGACCCAGGGCTGTAAAAAATCGGTCCACTGACTGGAGAGCCGGGGAGCCCGGGGGGAGAGAGAACGCCCAGGATTGAGGGTCCCCTTGTAAGAGCGAGATGACAATTCCCACCCTCTGATCCTCACTCCCCGACGACCGAGGCCGCAGCCGAAAATACAATTTACATGCCTCCCGGAAAGTAAAAAACTTGTCCCGCCCACCATTAAACCTGTCCGGGAGAGCCACTTTAGGTTCAGATCTGGCTTGCTCCCGGGGCACAAAACCTTGGATTTAACGTCCGTCAGCTCCATGGACAAACTCTGCAACTGCTGAGCTAGATGGGCTACTGGATCCATGGTGGCTGGGGAGAATCTTTAGTATGGTCGGTGAAAATGTCACGCTGTCTCAGGATAGAGGTGGACCGGGGTCTATGCTGACCCTAAACTGGGGTCCTGACTAGTCCCTCTACCTGGAGGTACTGTTAATGGTACAGAGGTCCAGGCCACCAGCGTAACCCTGTCTCCTGTAGATCCCTGACCACTGTAATCTAGTCCTGAGAAGGACCCTGATTACCACCATAGGGAATGGGCAGGTCACAGCTTACAAACAGTATAAGACAAACGAGACAGACAAGGGGTAAAGTAAATACTGCCTTGCATACAAAAACTTCAACTACAGAGGGAACACAAATGGTAAGAAGATAAACAATAAGCGAGGAGAGGATAAACCACAACAGGCACTCTTAGCTTAAGTCTTCTCAGAAACGATCCGCTCTGCTGGTCTGAATGAATGCTTTCACCGACAACTTCCCTAGCAGACAGGCAAGTATTTGAAGGAAACCAATTACAAAACATTAATTGCAGCTGAGCGAGGCTGGTCAGTCCAGCACAGAGAGAGAAAGAATTAACTCCCTCAGTGCCGAAAAACACCCAGCACCAGAAACTCAGCTGTGCGAAGTCAGGGTGTGCAATCGCGACGATCTTCGCAGCGACACACCCGTGACAAAATGGTAAGCACAAAACAAAAACAGAAAATATCTTATCTGAAGGCAGAAGAAGAGGCAAGACTCAGCAAGCTTCCAAGTGAACCAGGAACCACAGTTGAGACAAGAACAATTGATCACCGGCAACCATGATGGGAGGGAACCTCCTTTATATCAAGCCAGTCTGTGAATCCTGATTGCCAATCCTCATTGAATGGTTCAGTACTGTTTGTAACCACCAGAGGGAGCTTCTGCTCAGAATTCATTTCCAAAACATTCACAACAGTACCCCCCTTGAGGAGGGATCACCGAACCCTCATTTGTGCAACCTGGTCGGTCAGGATGAGCTCGGTGATACGGACGGATCAGTCTCCTAGCATGGATGTCCGAAGCAAACACCCAAGAATTGTCCTCCTGACCATAACCTCTCCACTTAACCAAATACTGGAGTTTCCGTCTAGAAAAACGAGAATCCAATATTTTCTCAACCACAAACTCCAGATTGCCCTCAACCAAAACAGGGTCAGGAGGCACAGCCATAGGAACCACTGGCTCGACAAACCTCTTCAATAAGGACTTGTGGAACACGTTATGGATCTTAAATGTCCCTGGAAGAAGTAAACGAAAGGAAACAGGATTAAGAATCTCCATGATCTTATAAGGTCCAATGAACCTAGGCTTAAACTTAGGAGATGCAATTTGAACCTACTGTGCTGCGTTCCCTGAGGACTTAGGTTTTAAGGCAAAAAGCAACTTACAGTTATTTTTGAAATTCAGAAATTTGGCCCGATCTCCCAAAAACAAATCTGGCATGGGAATCCTAGACGGATGGGGGACCGCAGTGGGAACAGCTCGAGATTCCCCCTGTGCAGGAGTGGGAACTCGAATCCTAACATTACCCCCCTCCTAGGGCCCCCCTTCTTTGGGCCTCGCTGCGCTCAAAGGCAGCGATGAGCTGCGGAGCATGAACATACTCGGCAGGCTCCCAGGACCTATCCTCAGGCCCATAACCCCTCCAATCCACCAAATAAAATTTTTTGCCTCGTACCACCTTGCACCCAACAATGGCGTTCACCTCATGATCGTCGGTAGATGAACCCGACGTCCCGGCAGATGACTCGGAAAACCGGGAAATGGCCACGGGTTTCAGGAGGGACACGTGAAAGGTGTCGGTGATACCAAGGCGAGGCGGAAGGGCTAGGCGGTAAACCACCGGGTTCACCTGCTCAACGACTTTAAGGCTAAGTGCACATGTTCAGGAATGTTTGCAGAATATTCATGAGCAAAAATGGACATTTTCCACGGTAAAAATGTGCGTTTTTAGTGCGTTTTTTGTGCATTTTTGGTGCGTTTTTACCGCAATTTTCCCCTGAACTTTCTAGGTCAATAATATAGCGGGAAAAATGCTAAAATTCCGCGAAATTAATGATCATGTTGCTTCTTTTTCCGAGATGTGATTTTTTCGCAGAAAAAAACGCACCATGTGCACAAAAATTGCGGAATTCATTCTAAATGATAAGATGCTTAATTCATGCGTTTTTGACGCGTTTTTTCCCGCGAAAATATGTGAAAAAAAACGCAAATATTCCTGAACGTGTGCACTTAGCCTTAAGGGACCCAAAAAGCGAGGTGCCAACTTGGTGGACTCAACACGTAGCCTGATGTTTCGGGCAGAGAGCCACACTAGGTCACCCGGAGCAAATGTAGGAGCGGGGCGCCGATGGGCATCGGCCGAAGACCTCATCCTTTCTTTGGAGGCCTGAATGGCATCCTGGTTGTGGTCCCAAATGTCCCGTGCCTCCACAGCCCAGTCTGCCACCCTGGAGTCATCAGAAGACACGGGCATGGGCACCGGTACCCGCAGATGCTGACCGTAGTTTAAGAGGAATGGTGTCTGTCGGGTGGAGTCAGCCACAGCATTAATTAGAGCGAACTCAGCCCACGGTAGCAAGGATGCCCAGTCATCCTGCCTGGCTGAGACAAAATGTCGCAAGTATGTGACCAAGGTCTGGTTGGCTCTCTCTACCAACCCATTCGTCTCGGGATGATAAGCCGAAGAGAGATTTAACTCAATGCTGAGTAGATGACACAGCTCTCTCCAGAACCGAGACTCAAATTGGGGACCTCGATCACTGACAATTTTGTCTGGCATTCCGTGTAGCCGGAAAATGTGCCTGATAAATAATGCTGCTAAGGCCCGTGCGGAAGGTAACCAAGTGTACCGTTTTGGAGAAGTGGTCAGTTATCACCCAGATGATGGTGCAGCCCCGAGACTTGGTTAAGCCCACCACAAAATCCATCCCAACCATCTCCCAGGGCCTGTCTGCCACCGGTAAAGGGAAAAGTAACCCAGGTGGCCGTTGTCAAGGGGACTTATTCTTGGCGCAGGAGACGCACGCCTGAATGTATTCCCTGACATCATGGACCATATGTGGCCACCAGTATGTCCTCGCCAGCAACTCAGATGTCCTCTTTGCCCAAAATGTCCACCCACCCTGGACGAATGTGCCCAAGAGAGTACCTCCGGTCGCAAATTGATGGGCACAAAAGTCTTGCCTGGAGGCACAGACTCAAGTGAAACCGGGGCCACAGTTCTTAGGCTCTCTGTGGGGACAATCAGCCGAGGCTCCTCCTCCACCTCCTCAGAGGACACCACGGAGCAAGTCAGAGCGTCGGCACGAATGTTCTTCTCCCCAGAGAGAAAATGGAGGGTGAAATGGAACCGGAAGAAGAACAGAGACCATCTGGCCTGACGGGAATTTAGCCGCTGGGCGGTCTGTAAATAAACCAAATTTTTGTGGTCAGTGAACACTTGAAAGGGAAAGCGAGCCCCCTCCAGGAGATGTCTCCACTCGGAAAATGCCAACTTCATGGCTAGCAACTCCCTATCCCCAATGGAATAATTCCTCTCCGCTGGTGTGAAGGTCTTGGAGAAGAAGAAGCAAGGATGTTTACGACCTTGAGCATCCTTTTGAAAAAGGACTGCTCCAGCACCAACGGACGAGGCATCTACCTCCAATATGAAAGGCTTATCAACCTTGGGACGATGTAGGATAGGAGCGCTAGCAAAATGGGACTTGATTGAATTAAAGGCCTTGGAGACCTCCTCTGACCACAATTTGGGATTGGCTCCCTTCTTGGTGAGGGCTACCAAGGGAGCAACCAAAGTAGAGAAGTGGGGAATGAATTGGCGATAGTAATTAATGAACCCCATAAAGCGCTGCACCGATTTAAGAGAGTGGGGTTCTTGCCAATCCATTACAGCCTGTAGTTTGGCAGGATCCATAGCCAATCCCTGAGTGGAGATGATATAGCCCAGGAATGGCAGAGACTCCTGCTCAAACACACACTTCTCCAACTTCGCATATAGAGAATTTGCCCGCAAGATGTCGAAGACCCTGCAGACATCTCTCCGGTGGGTGTCCATATCTGGAGAAAAGATGAGAATGTCATCCAGATAGACTACCACTGAGGTGGCAAGCATATCCCGGAAGATGTCATTTACGAAATCTTGGAAGATGGCTGGAGCATTACAGAGCCTAAGGGCATCGCAAGATATTCGTACTGTTCATCTCTGGTATTGAACGCCGTCTTCCATTCGTCCCCCTCACGGATTCGGATCAGCTTATAAGCACCACGAAGATCCAGCTTAGTAAATACCCTTGCTCCCGGAGCCTATGAAAGAGCTCAGATATTAGGGGCAAAGGGTATTTGTTCTCAATGGTAATGGCGTTAAGACCCCTATAGTCTATACACGGTCGTAATTCTCCATTCTTCTTCTGCACGAAGAAAAATCCTGCCCCTGCTGGTGACACTGACTTCCTAATAAACCCTCTTGCCAGATTTTCCTGGATGTATTGTGACATGACCTCCGTCTCAGGAAGAGAGAGAGGATACACTCTTCCCGAGGAGGCTCCGTTCCAGGCAAAAGGTCTATAGGACAGTCATACGGGCGATGAGGCGGAAGAGTGTCCGCTGCCTTTTTGGAGAATACGTCCGCGTATGACCGATAAACCTTGGGGAGAGATGCAAGGTCTATGGGTATCTCCGTGGTGGAAACCTGAACATCCTCTCTGAGACATCTGTCTCTGCAATGATCACCCCAACCCAGTATTCTCCCAGATGACCATTCAATATGGGGAGAGTGGTGGCAAAGACAGGGTAATCCCAACAAAACCTCATCTATTCCCTCAGGAAGAACAAAAAGGGATATATTCTCCTGATGAGAAGGGGACATAGACAGAGGGAGAGAGACAGTCCGGTGGGTGATTTGTGAGGGCAGGATTGCTCCATTCAATACT
>JARQOD010000001.1:126820177-127040126 GCA_033576555.1 Oophaga sylvatica
TGTTTATCCGCCGAGTACACCAGAATATCATCAAGATAGACTACCATAAAGCGCCCAATGAAGTCAGAGAAGACATAGTTGATAAAATTCTGGAAAACTGCTGGTGCATTAGTCAAACCGCCGAAAGGCATGACCGAATTCTCAAACAGCCCCTGAGAGGTGAGTAAAGCAGTTTTCCACTCATCCCCCTCGCGTATATGGATAAGATTGTATGCCCCCGAAGGTCTAATATAGAAAACCACTTGGTCCCAGACAATTGGATGCACAAATCAGGGATAAGTAGAAGAGGGTAAGTGTTCATTTCATCACAGAAATTTTATTTAGCTTTCGGAAATCGAGGCATGGGCGCAAACAACCATCTTTTTTTTTAAACAAAAAAGAACCCTGCTGCCACAGGGGACACAGAGGGGCGAATATGCCCTTTACAAAGACTCTTGGAGATGTATTCTTTCATGGCAGATCTCTACAGGACCAGATAAATTGTATAAACAGGCCTTGGGCAATTTAGCATCAGAAACCAGGTCTATAGTACAATCAAATTGGCGGTGTGGTGGTAAAGCCTCAGCCATTTTTTCCGAGAACACATCCTCAAAGTCCTTCAGGTACTCCGGAATACCCTCCAAACTGACAGATGATACAGACATAGTAGTAAGGCAACATTTGGAACAATTAGATCCCCACTTTACAATATCCCGGGAACCCCAGTAAATAAGTTATGTAGTTGCAACCAGGGAAAACCTAACACCAGTCCGTCCGGGAGATTGTTCAGGAGGAGACTTAATATCTGTATATAAATATCTCAAGGGCTGTCACATTGTAGAAGGATTATCTTTATTCTCATTTGCACTAGGAAAGACTTGAAGCAGATTAGATATTAGAAAACACTTTTTGACAGTTAGGGTGATCAGAGAGTGGAACAGGCTGCCACGAGAGGTGGTGAGTTCTCCTTCAACAGAACTCTTCAAACAGAGGCTGGACCGATATCTGTCTGGGATGATTTAGTGTATCCAGCTTTGAGCAGGGGGTTGGACCATATGACCCAGTAGGTCCCTTCCAACTCTACCATTCTATGATTCTATGACAAAGCATGACATATGCTCCTGGTGTAAGGCCCCCACCTTTAGGGTAAACTCCTCAGTGATTAAATTAACCGCGTTCTTAGTGAGGGGTGTAGAATCAATAGCCAAAATTTAAATGGGAGTCTCCAACCTAACTGTCCCTAACTTACAAGTGGCCACCAATTTAGAGTCAATCAGGTTGATGGAAGACCCACAGTCCACAAAAGCTGAAGTAGGAGTAACACAGTCCATCACACCAAGTGTAATGTATGGTGTACAGTTCATATAGCGTCTTGTGCTTGGGTGCGAGGAAAACACATGAGACACAGGTTTGATATAGAAGGACTTGTATTACTTCATACAAGTGGCAAAAAGGGTCACACAGTTTGCAGGTACAGAAGCAGGAGACACAGCAGGCCAGAGTAACTTAAGCTCAGCAATAACTCTCCACAACAGGTTCAGGATCTCTTCTCTGTTACCGTAATTCCATGCAAACGTGGATTTATCAAATAGCAGGTTTCCAGAGTCCACAAGTGTTCCAAAGTTCCTCAGTAGGAAATAGCTGGAGTACAAAGTCTAAGGTTTCCAGGAGTCAGGTTACAGGCTCACTGCAGGCTTGATTCTGAAGCACTGATTGCTCAGCTGAGGCTGCTTAAGAAGCAAGAGGGAGAGAATCAGGGCGGGAACATGAAAGCTGGAAACTCCATATTGACTGAGGGCAAGATAGCTGCAGCAAGACAGAAAGCAAAATGGCCGACGGAAAAACTGAGTTTCAAGAAACATGTACAAATAACCTTACATTACTCCCCCCTTAGGGACAACCTCCGGATGACCTCAGACCAGGCTTGTCTGGGTACCTCTGATGAAACTGGCGGAGCAAGCGAGGAGCATTAACGTTATTGACTGGTTCCCATGAGTTGTCCTCCACTGGGTAGCCCTGCCATTTAATCAAATATTGTAACTGATTTCTGTACAACCTGGAATCTGGAATCCTTTCCACCACAAATTCTTCCTGACCATCAACTAGCACTGGGTCAGGGCAAGGAGAAGAACGTCCAGGAAACGTATTGGGTGTTGCAGCCTTTAGTAGGGATACATGAAAGACAGGGTGGATTCTCATAGTTCTGGGCAGTTGAAGACGACAAGCAACGGCACTTATAATTTTACTGATTTTATAGGGTCCAATGTACTTATGTCCCAACTTAGACGATGGAATCCTTAACTTAAGATTTCTGGTTGACAGCCAGACCAAGTCTCCTACCTTGAAAGCTGGTGCAGGTTTACGAAATTTATCTGCTGCTTTCTTGTACCTTTCCTGAGCCAATTCCAGATTTTCCTTTAGAAGATCCATATTCTTTTGTAAAGACGTGATTCTTTCAGCCACTGCTGGCAAGGGCGTTTCTATGGGAAATCGAGGAAGAATGTTAGGATGATAACCTAAATTGGAGTAAAAAGGAGACTGCTTAGTGGAGGCGCTCTGAGAGTTGTTATAAGAGAACTCAGCCAGTGGAAGTAGATCCACCCAATCATCCTGTAGGTGGCAGATAAAGAAGCGGAGATACAGGGTCTGATTGGTTCGTTCTGTCTGTCCATTAGTCTGGGGATGAAAAGCAGAAGAAAGGTTTACTTTAATGTCCAATGCGGCACAGAAATTTTGCCAAAACCTTGAAGTGAATTGCACCCCTCGATCCGAAATTACCTCATCCGGTACTCCATGTAAGCGAAACACATTCTTAATCATCAAATCTGATGTCTGTTTTGCAGTGGGTAAGCCGACACAAGGGATAAAATGAGCTGCCTTTGTTAAACGATCAACCACCACTAGAATGGTGTTCTTCCCTTGAGAGTTTGGTAACTCCACAATGAAGTCCATAGAAATGGATCCCCACGGGCGGGACAGGGTGGGAAGGGGTTGCAACAGACCAGTTGGTGAGGAGCGAGATGTTTTGCATCTTGCACAGACTTCACATGAAGTGACATAGTTTAAAACATCTTTCCTGTAAGTGGGCCAGCAAAAGAAACGAGAAAGAAATTCCTGTGTCTTTAGAATTCCTCTATGCCCAGCTATCTTGGAATCGTGGATGAGTTGCAATACTCTCAATCTGACTGTTTCAGGTATATACAGATGTTGTCCCTGAATCCACACACCATTTTTAAAGACAAGACTTACGTCCCTTGGGGGTTGTGCCAAAAAGGAATCCGCATGGTATGCTTCCTTGATGTCCTTAAGTAGGTCTTGATTATGAATCACTCCCAGGAATCTAGAGTCAGGAAGAATAGTCTTAGGAGGAGTAAGTGGACGGGTCTCTGCTGAATGAATCCTAGAGAGTGCATCAGCCTTTCCATTGCGCGATCCTGGCCTATAAGAAATTACAAAATTAAATTGGTTTAGGAAAAGATTCCAGCGAGCCTGTTGAGGAGTCAGGCACTTAGCCGACCTGATAAATTCAAGGTTACGATGGTCTGTCAGGACGACTATTTGCTGTGCAGCTCCCTGAAGAAGGTGTCTCCATTCTTTGAAGGCGGCAATAATGGCCAACAACTCTCTATTGCCCACATCGTAGTTCCTCTCAGCCGAAGACAACTGCTGGGAAAAGAAGGCACAGGGATGCAAGACATTCTTCTCACCTGTTCTCTGAGAGAGTATAGCTCCAACGGCACAGTCTGAAGCATCCACCTCTATTATGAAGGCAAGTTCGGGGTTGGGATGTACTAAGATAGGTGCGGTGGTAAATTTATCCTTTAGACGGGAAAATGCTTCCTGGGCTTGGGGGGTCCAGGAGAACCTAGACTCTTTCCGGGTAAGTTGGGTGTTAGGTGACACTACCTCAGAGAAATTCCTAATGAAACGTCTATAGAAGTTGGCAAACCCGATGAAGCGCTGCACCTCCTTCACATTTCTAGGAATTGGCCAATCCTTGATGGCTTGGGTCTTGCTTCCATCCATACTAATCCCTTGTGTAGACAGTACATACCCCAGAAATTAAATTTCGGTCCTATGGAATTCACACGTTTCAAGTTTGATGTAAAGATGGTTTTGTCTTAGACGTTCTAAGACCATTCTCACATGTCCATGATGTTCCTCTGTGGAGTTAGAAAAAATTAGAATATCATCCAGATAAATCACCACGAATGTATCTAGGAGATCCCTGAAGATGTCATTCACCAAGTGTTGGAAAGTGGCTGGGGCGGTACTCAGACCAAAAGGCATAACTAGATATTCAAAGTGTCCATAGCGTGACCTGAATGCAGTCTTCCATTCATCCCCAGGTCTAATACGGACCAAGTTATAGGCCCCACGGAGATCCAGTTTAGAGAAAATTTTGGCATGCCGCACTCTCTCCAATAACTCAGGGATTAAAGGCAATGGATAACGGTTTCTAATAGTAACCTTATTGAGTTCCCTATAGTCTACGCAGGGTCTCAGAGATCCATCTTTCTTCTTCACAAAGAAGATGGGTGCACCTGCAGGAGATGAAGAGGGGCGTATGAAGCCCTTGGCTAGATTTTCGTCTATGTAATCCTTTAAAGCCTTTAGCTCGGGCCCCACCAGGGGGTAGATCTTACCAAAAGGTATCTCTGCTCCAGGCAATAATTCAATTGGACAATCATATGGACGGTGAGGGGGAAGCTGGTCAGCGCTCTTCTTGTCACATAAATCCACATAGTCCTGGTATACAGCTGGTAGTTCAGGGACTGACATGGTTCCTTTAGGAACAGAGCAAGCTGAAACTTCTGGACTCATCTGTTTCTCTGGAAAGTGTAATTCCTTGGTCTCCCAGTTAATGGTAGGGTTCTGAGCCTGCAGCAATGGTAGCCCTAGAATAATGGGAAAGTGGGGAGAATAGATAAGCATAAAGGACAGTTTCTCTTGATGATCTTTACCCATAAGGACCCTCAAAGGCTCCGTTTCCTGATCCACTGGTCCAGAGGTCAGCAGGGAGCCATCCACAGTCTCCATCTGTACTGGAGTAGTCTTCTTCACTGAACGTATCCCCCGTTTCAGAGCAAAGGAGATATCCATAAAATTTCCACTTGCCCCTGAGTCGATCATAGCAGAGCTAGACACCCAGACTGAGTCAACCCAGAGTTTGATGGAAAGGAAGCAATGAGAATTGTTTTTCTTACAACTCAGCTGGGACACCGCTGAGGAAACTTGAAAAATTGCAGCGTTTACACAGTCATCGTCCTCAGAAGTGACAGAGTTTAAGTCAGAGAAATCAATATCTGTTGCTGCAGATCTCTCTGGAGCCTGAGGCTCGGACCTGACAGATCTCCTCTCACAACACTCACAGTGAATGACTGCTGCAGTAGTCTTACGAGAACGGCTGGGGCAGTTTATAATGAAGTGCCCTGACTTACCACAGTAGAAACATAGATTTTCCTTTAAACGATGTTCTTTGCGTGCATCACTAACCCGTCTTTGTAAAGAGTCCACCTGCATGGGTTCAGGTTCAGGTTCCCGTGTGATCCTACTCAAAGGTTCCTTAGCTGGGGAGGAAGGTAGGAAAAGGTTAGTGCGATTACTTTCGAACCATCTCTCTTGCCTGCGTTCAGTCAGACGAGCATCAATACGGATGCAGTAGTTAATAAAGTCACCTAACGCAGTGGGAGGGTCGGCACGAGCAAGTTCATCCTTAATCAGTGGAGACAACCCTTTTCGAAAAATAGATTTTTTGGCGGAACTGTCCCAAGTGGTATCGAGGGCCCATCTCCTGAAATCCAAGGCATATTCGTCTACTGAGCGCTTACCTTGGCGCAAAGTTAACATGGCTGCTTCAGCTGTTGCACCTCGATTGGGGTCATCAAACACCTGCCCCATGGCTGAAATGAAAGCATCAAGATGATCCAAACATTCATCCTCAGTCTCAATCAGAGGGTTTGCCCACATCAAAGCCTTGTTGGTAAGCAACATGATTATAGTAAGCACTTTAGATCGTTCAGTGGGAAATTGTGAAGCATGTGCAGAAAAAAAAAAACTGCATTGGTTAATAAATCCCCTGAATTTCTCACGTTCACCGCCAAAATGAAAAGGGGGTAACTTGGGAATCCCAGAACTCGGGGTTATGGCAGGAGCCTGGACTCGTTCCTCTAGAACCTCAATCCTGGCTCGTAAATCCTGGGTAGTTTGTCCAAACACTTGCAAATTGTGATTAGTGAGGTCCTGTAGGTTTGCAAAACGGGTCTTTATAGTCTGTATATCTGCAAGGATTGTATCAGTCACTCCGCAAAGCTCCTTTATGCGAGCCTCCATCTTCCAGATCTTTTAAGACAGGAGTACTGGAAGGAGAAGAGAAAAAAAAAAAAAAACAATAGTGCTTACCTGTGGTAACACTGCAGAGTAAAATTAAGGGAATGTGCTCACCTGGAATGGTTGTGAGAAGTCACAACCACTGTCATCACAGAAAGTATAACCGGACATCTGATATCCACAGTCACAGCAGACACAGCCTTCCCAGACCCAGCAGACACTAACGTTTGGCTTCAGAGTCTTGTAATGTATGGTGTACAGTTCATATAGCGCCTTGTGCTTGGGTGCGAGGAAAACACATGAGACACAGGTTTGATATAGAAGGACTTGTATTACTTCATACAAGTGGCAAAAAGGGTCACACAGTTTGCAGGTACAGAAGCAGGAGACACAGCAGGCCAGAGTAACTTAAGCTCAGCAATAACTCTCCACAACAGGTTCAGGATCTCTTCTCTGTTACCGTAATTCCATGCAAACGTGGATTTATCAAATAGCAGGTTTCCAGAGTCCACAAGTGTTCCAAAGTTCCTCAGTAGGAAATAGCTGGAGTACAAAGTCTAAGGTTTCCAGGAGTCAGGTCACAGGCTAACTGCAGGCTTGATTCTGAAGCACTGATTGCTCAGCTGAGGCTGCTTAAGAAGCAAGAGGGAGAGAATCAGGGCGGGAACATGAAAGCTGGAAACTCCATATTGACTGAGGGCAAGATAGCTGCAGCAAGACAGAAAGCAAAATGGCCGACGGAAAAACTGAGTTTCAAGAAACATGTACAAAGAACCTTACACCAAGTTCCACTTTTAACAGCACTTTAAGAAATGAGGAAAAAGGTACCTGTGAGTCTGGGCTACCTCCCCAGTAGTTACCCAAACTTAGGCGTTTTTTCGGCACCTTGGGAGTCGGAGGGCAGGAGGGACAGTCCTTTTTCCAATGTCCTGGAGCCCTGCAGTAAAAACAGAGCTTGCCCACTCTTCGACATCTCCTCTGCTTTTCCTTGCAGCTGATGGCTCCCACTCCATGGGCTCTGCAAGTGGCAAGGGCTCCGGCTTGCCAGGAAGGAAAGGAACCTCTCGTTGCATGACTCCTCTCTCCTATAACCTCTGATCCATGTAGACAGCCTGAGTCATGGCCTCTTCCAAAGAGCTAGGAGGAGGGTGAAGAGCTAGCGCTTCCTTTAAGAGATCTGACAGCCCTCAATGGAACTGTCACGTTAGAGCCTAGTCGTTCCAGGACACCTCTGGGGACCATCGCCGGAACTAGAAGCAGTACCTCTCGGCTGAGAGCTTACCCTGAAAGATCCCCATAATAGTGTCCTCTGCCACCCTAACTCGGTCCGGTTCATCATAAATCAGTCCCAGAGTGTCAAAGAACCCATCCACAGACATTCTTTCAGGGGCGGTCCGGGATAAGGAGAAAGCCCAAGACTGCGGACGCTCCCTAAGTCAAGATATAACTATCCCCACCCGCTGACTCTCATCCCCCGAAGATCGGGGTCTAAGGGAAAATAATAGCTTATAACCCTCCCTAAATGTGTGGAATTTTTCCTTCTCACCGAAGAAGATGTCAGGTAGTTTACCTGAATATTCAGGAGGGTGCATAGAAACATCAATCACCTCACCAGATTTACTGACAAAGGAAGAGGAAGCACCCCGGACTATCTTAACTGTCTCCGCAAGCTCCCTCTTCTGAGAGGTAGCCAAGGTCCTGTGCTCCACGGATAATGCCTGCATCATCTGTGTCAGGTAAGTCACTTGGTCAGCCAAGGTATGCAGCGAATCCATGACCAGAGAAAAAAAAGTGCAAAATCTTGTTTAAATGTTTAGGTCAGTGATAATGTAATGCAGCTGCTTTACAGGTATGTGCAGACTCCACTAGGGGATGTTGGTGAGAGAAGATATGGGAGCGTAAGTACCAGAGACGTGAGGCAGAGAGCAGTGTTAGAGAAAGGCCAGTAGGTCAGAGTTAGGCGGGTGTGCGGTAACAAAGACGGGAGACCGGAGATGAAGTCAGAGTTCAAGCCGAGTCATACACGGAGGGGAATGCACACCAGAGTAACACTAAGTCAGGTACAGGGAGCAGGTCAGACACAGGTACGGGAAGTCAGAGGGACCCCGCCATGACCAGGTCGGAAGAGGAAAAGCAGAAAGCGAATCCTGACCTGGGTCATGACTCTGTTCTTCCTCCTCCTCCTCTTTCTCATTGTCAACCAATATATATTGGGATTCCATGAGGCTGGGCTGTATGTAATCACCCTGGATGGTTCCTTGCTCCATTTCATCGTGCTCCGCCTGCAATGCATCCTCTTTCATTGTGAACAGAGAGCTTTTCAGAATACAGAGAAGCGGGATAGTTACGCTAATTATAAAAAATATAGCGTGGCACTGCTGTGTGTGGTGCACAAGTAGGAGCCCAACCACAAATGAATGAAGAAATAAACTTGGCACTCAACTTATAGGCAAATGAGAAGAAATTTATTGCAGTCATAAAACGTTTCGGTCATCAACGGACCTTTTTCAAAGCACTGCAATGAATATACAGAGATACATACATCATATAATCGATATACTATGAGTGTAAATGCATAAATGAGTAAATTACATCATATGAGTATAAACAAATGAAAAAGCCCAATAAATGAGGCTGGTGAAAAAGTTGCAAAATAAAGAATGAAAATAAAGAATATAATAAAGGAAAAGAAAGGGAAAAGATCCTACCCGACTGCTTTGAGGATACTCTCAAATAGATGACACTAGAGTCATATGGGAGCTATAGAGATGTCCTGTAGAAACGTTTTACTGCACCAAATGAAACCAGAAAATAAATAAGAATATGGTGGGCTGGTATATCAGGTACTATAACCTGAATTTAATAAGGATAACATGCCTTGTAGTAATGGGATGATACCTGGGAGTATATATATTGTATTTAGTGTTCCAGCGGCCATTTTTGGGGCCGGCTTAGGGCGGTAACTATGAAGATGCCATGGGCAGCATGAAAAAAGAGGAGCGCTTTGCTGGTTCTGAAATCACAGTCTGGTAATATAATGGTATTGTTATAATAGCAGTCGAGTAGGAAGCAGAGAGGATGAAGGAGAATCCAGAGTAGGACGAGGAACGTTTTCAACTATCGGTTCAATAGAGTCGACTCTGGAAAGAGAATACAGGCATTATAATCTGTAATGTGGTAATACATAGTAAAACAATGGACAAAAAATATAATGTTAAGGGCTAGTTCCTACATTATTAACAGGCGATGTGTCGATACTACCTAATGGAAATGATGAGTGTAGTGGGACACTAAATGAATGATTGAAGGTCATAGTCTCTATTTAGACCTCTTGGAGCAAGAGTTTGTAGCTCATGTATCCAAAAGGATTCTCTCTTTTTGAGATGCTTAATACGATCACCCCCACGTCTTTGTAGTGCTACTAGTTCAATAATTTGAAATCTTAGTTGTGCTATAGAATGTCCCGTAGTGATGAAGTGATACGGAACTGGTAGTAGCATATTTTTGCATCTTATTGTGGATTTGTGTTTGGAGATCCGATCCTTAATGGGTTGAGTGGTTTCTCCCACATAAAGTAAGCCACATGGGCATTTAATAAGGTAAATGGCATATGAAGAATTACAAGTGGAGTAATCTTTGATGTTATATTTTTTACCTGAATGTGGGTGAAAGAAACTATCCCCTTTGAGGACGTTGTTGCACTGATTACAGTGCAGACAGGGATATGTTCCCATTCTAGGTCTGGAAAGGAATCTCTGTGAAGAGGCTTGTGGCTGCATATTTAAGTCAGCTTTAACCAGGTGTAAGCTTTTCAGGGGATATAGCTCTGGGATCGCCGTCCGGGTAGACGGAGTGGCACGGAAACAGTTCATTCACAGACAGCAGTTCTGGTAAAAACTGGCCGCAACCAGTTTTATTAAAGTCCACAGCAAACAGAACATAATCAAAACCAAATCATAAACATAAGACCTGGGCTTGTCCAGCCACTTACTACACTTAGATAGATTTCCCTATCTATCCGGGACCAGACTCTAACAGCCTGGGCCAAAACAACACATATGTTCAGCATTTACCAGCATGGAGTTTCACAGAGTCTCCTCCTTGTGTCTGAAGGCACCTTCAACGTCCAGACTTGAGAGAGCTCCCCTCCTATTCAGCAGCTATCCGCATGGATTCTCACAGAGACTACTCCTGTGTCCGGGGTACATCGAGCACCCAGACTGAGACAGCTCATACTCCTGGAGACTCCTTCTTGTGCCTGGACTCCTTGTCCAGACTAAGCGAGCTCTTTGTCTGTGTTCGCAGACACCTACTTCTGGTCTCCTAATTAACAGCTGAGTGGTTTCAGGCCTGAGCTGCAAGTGTGTACTGAATGTAAGGTGTAGTGACCTTTCTCTACCACTAGGTTTACAAAGCCATACATTTCCCTTATACCAGTCAGCAAAGTATCTAGGTGAAATGTACACCCCATTCAACACACATACTCTCACTGTCTCACATATCCCCCCCCTCTTCTCCAGACTGGAGGGCTGGTCATCCAGACCGGAGGGCTGGTCAACAATCCAAAAGAGACAGTGAACTCTGGACCAGTCATGGCCCTCATCAGCTTCATCTTCATTACTGTCATCTGTATCTTCACCTGAGCCATAGCCAACATCAGCTTTCTCTTCATCTGAAGCATCCGCACTACCCTGTACCCTCCCAGGCCTATGCTCTCTGCGGGCCTCGGGTATCCTGCACGGTTTCATCTTGACCTTAGGGCCGGGCTCAGTTTCGATATAGTGCCTGGCCAGAGAAGTACGACCCGGCACATCAGAACACTTCTGCTGACTCTTCCTCAGAAACTCACGTAACTCCTGTCCCTGGTGCACTGACCATGTGTCACCAACTATCACAGAAGGTATAGGGGGTTTTTCACTTTTCTCTAGTTCCCCTTGAACCCTCTTTAGCACATCTATTTTCTTGAATATCGGTTGACTCAGAAAGTCTATTTCACAGACCTTAAGCTCCTCTGCCATGGTCTCTGACCATTTTAAGCTACACTGTTCAAACGCTTGGAATGACTGTAGAAGGAGCTGATCGTTTTTCTTTTGCAGTACACATAATTCATCCGCTAAGTCTCCAGCTGAATTGTAATGTTTTACCGTAACAACAGCATTCTTATATAGAGCCTTAGACTTATTGAGCAGCATTTGCTCTTGCAACGAAGAGATTCCCTGTATCCTTCCTTTTACTTCATTGACCTTCTCACGAAGATGCTCACGGCTTTCATCACACTCCTTCATCACAGTTTGGAGTTTTTTCTGAGAAGTCATCAATTCATCTGGTACCTGTTGGACGTCTTTTATGTCTTCGGCCCCTTCTTCAGGCTCTTCTGGTAGAACATGCTCAGAAGCCCTACCGTCAGTCTTACATTCTACCTCTTCAGTCACATCATTATGGTCTCCAATATTTCCATTTATTCCGGCTTTCAAGTTCTCCTTGATAGCTGCATCTGTATACTCAGAACCCGCCGGATTCTTCTCTTCCACCACGTTCTGCATCCCATCTGAGCTCCCGTGTGTCTGCAGCGGCAACGGAGTGACACATCGCTTTTCCCATTTGTTGGGACGTGGCTCCGATGTAGACTCCATGAAAGTGCGCTTGAGCTCACCAACGCCAGCCTGATGTCTCAAAATCTCATCTTGTGACTTATCCAGATCCTTGGTGTCACTCGGGAACACCGCTGGGGCTCCGGGCGCCGAACTTCCAGCCTGAGCTTCACGAGTTGCAGCTACTGATCCGAACCGCAACCCGTCCACGCCGCTGTCTTCGGCAGAAACAGATTCCTGGACAGAGTCAGTCCCCATATCTTCAGTCTTGTTCCTCACAGCTTCACTTGAGACCTCAGCTTCTGATGAGGCATCTGGCTTGGTGACTACCACTTCTATGGCTTTTTCCACCTCTGCAGCATCTCCCTCAGAGTCCTTGGCACGATACAGATCCACACAATACCTTGGTAACTTCACATTTCCAACAGCATCTACTTGGGCTGTGTTCAGTTTCAGAGTCCTGCCTTTAAAGCTCAGCTCTCCTCCTTTCACCTTAGTCTTCGCCAGGGAACCGGCCAACTGTAAAACATCTTCAGATGCCATCTTCTGTCCGACTGCAAGGTCAGCATCAGCCTTCCTCTCAGGACTCTCAACCTCCTCTGCTACCATGCCTTCCTCATTTGCACTGGTTGCTTGATTGTCATCAGATGATTCACTATCACTACCACTATCCCTGTCTGACCCCTTTTTCTCAGCCACATCTGGCTCACTTTCAGGGTTATACACTTCATTTTCATTCACATCCTGCTCACTGTCAGGGATATACAATTCATTCTCATTCACATCCTGCTCACTTTCAGGGTTATACACTTCATTTTCATTCACATCCTGCTCACTGTCAGGGTTATACAATTCATTCTCATTCACATCTTGATTTGGAACCTTAGTTAACATGTCATCCACAACATTAACTTCACCATCTGGTCCCTGGTTTCCCTCAGGTGGTCCCTCAAGTATGTGACTATGTGACAACCCCAGCACTATACTTCCATATAGCTCAGGTACTAGGAGCTGGCTCACGACCTCTCCCTGGACTTCAGTGTCCCTATACAACAGGTGAGTGTTTATATGGCAACATGAGGAAACCTCTCCTCAGAGCCAGGCTCTTGGGAAACCTCATTTAGAACATTTATATTTTCCTGGGCCATTTTAAGAGAGGGGTCTCGCCACTGCTCACTCTCAAAATTGTCACAGGACACAGGTAAGTAAGGGACACTCGGTTCCCGAGAACCACCATCCTCGTCTCCCAACATCACCTGCAAAGGAATTTCATCACTATCACAGTCATCATTATTATCAATATTATTATCATGATTATGATCAGTATCATCATCACTATCATGATCATCATCATTATCAGCATCAGCATCATTATCATGGTCATCATCATTATCATGATCATCATCATCATTATCATTATCATCATCATCATCATTATCACATAAGTTTAACGGCCCACTAGCATTGTGTTCCGCCCCTCGTGACTGCGCACCCTCAATAGGAGCTTCATCACACTGTCCATCAGAAACATTTTTCCCCCAGAGATCCTTAGACCGGGGAAAGTCATTACCCAATATGACGGGGGCACCAGGTTCTTCACTACCCCCACTTCACATGAAACCTCCCCGCGTTTGGGATCAAGTCCACGACAGTCTCATGGTAGACTTTGGTGTCTCCATGGACGCACACCACACTCAGGTGTTTATCAGGGATAAAGTCCCTATCAATCAGGCTGTCCCATACGGAAGTCACTGGACTCTCTGAGTCCAAGAGGGCCTGTGCTGGGCAGTCATTTACAACCACCGGGGACCCCTGTGGTCCAGTCTCTTCGGCTGAGGTGGACACACACACAGGCTCTGCGCAGGGAGAGAGGGATCCGCCAACATCACAACACATAGGCTCCCCCTCTATTGGACAGTTGGCTGCAATTTCACGACATCTCCAACACTGTCCATCACACTCTCCCACCCACACGACCCCAACAGCTGGAACGCTCTTACCGGGAGAGTTCGGCGTCCAGGAACTCTGAAGTGACGACCTCTCAGATGGCTGGTCACGGAGGCAGTCTTTGGTGGCGAAGGCCCTCTCCATCAGGCTGACCAGACGATTGGCGTCCTGGTGGTCTCCTTGTCCGACCTCTGGCTGTGCCTCAGGAGGACGTGCTTGGGTGTAGCGGTCCACTATCACCTTTTCAACTCCATAATCAGGTTTGCTGACTGCAGACTCCCAACTGCATCTCCAGTCATGAACTCCCCTGGCACGGGCTGTCACCGTAACACCCAGCCGGGTAAGAATCTCCGCTTTCAGCTTGGCATAGTCTTGGCTGTCCTGCTCGCTCAGGTCAGCATAGGCCCTTTGGGGTTCTCCAATCAGATAGGGTGCGACCATCATGGCCCATTCAGATAGGGGCAGATTCTCCTTCTCTGCCAGTCCCTCAAACCTAGTGAGATATACCTCCACATCGTCAAGAGGTGTCATCTTTTTCAGGGACCGTCTTACCGCCTTCTTTACAGCGGACAATGCAGGTGACTTTGCAACATTACTTTGGGACGATGCACTGCAAGTCTTTTGTAGTGCTGCAACCTGCTCAAAAAACAACCGGTTATTCTGCTGCTGCTGCAGGAATTGCTGCTGGGCCTGCTGCATGCGCTGCTGGTGCTGCAGGCGCTGCCGCTCCATGCTCTGCTGCATGCTCCGCTGGGCCTGGACCAGGTACTCAACGAGCTCCTCCATACTGCCGGACTTATCTGTCTCAACCACGGCAGTCTTATGTTGCACATTAACTTGCGCCATTTGTTCAAACAGCGCCTCCATGCTGTCATCCATGCTGTCAGACTTCTCTGTCTCAACAACGGCAGTCTTCACTCAAGACATACACACTCCACAGTCTTTTCCACAGAAAATTCAGCCTTGCTGTGCAGACACTTTTTTTTTTTTTTCTCTGCAAACTCTATTAGGGCCACTGTCTCTTTAAGACTACTCCAACAGACCTTTCTCCTTTATTGACACACTTTTTTTTTTTTTTCTTTGCAAAGTCTATTAGGGCTACTGTGTCTTTAAGACTGCTCCAATCAGACGTTTTTGCTGACACACTTTTTTTTTTCTCTGCTGCTGCTTCAACAGACTTCTCTCCTTTATTGCTGTCTCTAAGCCACTGTGCTGCACGCACATTCCAGCACCAATTGTAAGCTTTTCAGGGGATATAGCTCTGGGATCGCCGTCCGGGTAGACGGAGTGGCACGGAAACAGTTCATTCACAGACAGCAGTTCTGGTAAAAACTGTCCGCAACCAGTTTTATTAAAGTCCACAGCAAACAGAACATAATCAAAACCAAATCATAAACATAAGACATGGGCTTGTCCAGCCACTTACTACACTTAGATAGATTTCCCTATCTATCCGGGACCAGACTCTAACAGCCTGGGCCAAAACAACACATATGTTCAGCATTTACCAGCATGGAGTTTCACAGAGTCTCCTCCTTGTGTCTGAAGGCACCTTCAACGTCCAGACTTGAGAGAGCTCCCCTCCTATTCAGCAGCTATCCGCATGGATTCTCACAGAGACTACTCCTGTGTCCGGGGTACATCGAGCACCCAGACTGAGACAGCTCATACTCCTGTAGACTCCTTCTTGTGCCTGGACTCCTTGTTCAGACTAAGCGAGCTCTCTGTCTGTGTTCGCAGACACCTACTTCTGGTCTCCTAATTAACAGCTGAGTGGTTTCAGGCCTGAGCTGCAAGTGTGTACTGAATGTAAGGTGTAGTGACCTTTCTCTACCACTAGGTTTACAAAGCCATACATTTCCCTTATACCAGTCAGCAAAGTATCTAGGTGAAATGTACACCCCATTCAACACACATACTCTCACTGTCTCACACAGGGAATCACGAATATTATGCGGACGTTTATAGCATGGTAGAAAAGGATTGCGAAACTCTTCTACGTTGGGATGTGCTGTTTGGAGTATTTAGTGGGGGATTTTGGGCTTCTGTTAGTAAGGTGGGGGATAACCCCTTTCTTGGAATTTTTTATACATTTCATTGATTCTGATTGCGCTCTGAGTGGGATCAGAAACAATCCTACGGACTCTTTGGAACTGGGATCGTGGGATTGCGGTCCCCTTCTACAGACGAAAGGGACCGCAATGGGCTCGAACGTAGCCCCGCCTTATGCAAATAGCTACATGGCGGCCTTTGAGGAAGAGGTGATTTACCCTAACTCCACATTTAAACAATACTGTATAGTTTGGAAACGCTTTATTGATGACATCTTTTGCATTTGGACTGGTACTGAAGATACACTATTGGACTTCTTCAATATACTCAATTCAGCTTGGCCAGAACTGACATTCACTATTACCCATAGTCGAGATCAAGTCAGTTTCCTAGACACCATGGTCATCAAAAATAGTAGTGGCACACTATCTACGGACCTTTACCGGAAGCCAACGGATCGCAACAGTATCTTACACTACGGTAGTCTCCATCCTCTCACAACTAAGAGAGCGATCCCACGATCCCAGTTCCAAAGAGTCCGTAGGATTGTTTCTGATCCCACTCAGAGCGCAATCAGAATCAATGAAATGTATAAAAAATTCCAAGAAAGGGGTTATCCCCCCACCTTACTAACAGAAGCCCAAAATCCCCCACTAAATACTCGTAAATCGGCAACTAACCGTATACCTTTGATACACGCATATCATCCATATGTTCACATTCTGCACCATTCAATACGCAAACTGTAACGGGTCTGGGAGGCGGAACCTCTGAGCTTTATTATACAAGGAGGCTTTCCTTGTAAAGGAGCGGGTGGCGCCCGGGGAGACGGACAGGAAGTCACGGCAAGTGACAGGGACAGTCTCTGGATAGACGGGCAGGTAGTCACGGCAAGTGACCGGGGCAGTCTCTGGAAGGACAGGCAGGTAGTCACAGCAAGTGACCGGGGCAGTCTCTGGAAGGACAGGCAGGTAGTCACGGCAAGTGACCGGGGCAGTCTCTGGAAGGACAGACAGGTAGTCACGGCAAGTGACCGGGGCAGTCTCTGGAAGGACAGACAGGTAGTCACGGCAAGTGACCGGGGCAGTCTCTGGAAGGACAGGCAGGTAGTCACGGCAAGTGACCGGGGCAGTCTCTGGAAGGACAGGTAAATACGACCTGAGATGGTGGAGCCTCCCGGTAGGCTAGCAGGCAGATGACAGATGAACGCCCCCAAGTGAGCAGGCGAGAGTCTCTGGAATAGACGATGGTCACCGCATGTGACGTCCGAACCTCCGGGTAGGTCTGCAGGCAGATGGCAGATGAACGCCCCCAAGTGAGCAGGCGAGAGTCTCTGGAATAGACGATGGTCACCGCATGTGACGTCCGAACCTCCGGGTAGGTCTGCAGGCAGATGGCAGATGAGCGCCCCCAAGTGAGCAGGCGAGATTCTCTGGAATAGCCGATGGTCACCACCGGTGACGTCCGAACCTCCAGGTAGGCTTGCGGACAGGTAGCAGACAGCAAACTGGCAGGAGACAGGCAGGTAACTGGAAACGGAACCTGAGGGCTGAAGCAGAGTAAACAGTGCAACAACATTGCTCGGGCACCTCCATTAAGGAGGGAGTACTTTATATAGGGTGGAGTCCTCCGGCATTGGCCGGGGACCTTTTTTGAAAGATGCGCACGGCCCCTTTAAGAGCGGGGGAGCGCGCGGGCGCGCGCCCTAAGTCCAGCAGCAGGGAAGGAGCGCGCGACCCCAGCAGGGTGGAAGGAGGATGCCGAGCGTGGGTAAGGGGGGCGACGTCCCTGCCTGGCAGAGGACGCTGGCGCAGGGGAACAGCGTCCCTGCCTGGCAGAGGGCAGGGACGCCGGCGCTACAGTACCCCCCTTTAGGCCCCCCCCTTTTTTAGGTCAGAAAGAAATTTAGCTAGGATGAGAGGGGCATGGATGTTCTCCCGAGGCTCCCACGTTCTCTCCTCAGGACCAAACCCCTTCCAATCCACCAGAAAATAGGTCTTTCTTCCTACCCTTTTGGTGGCCAAAATGTTCTCTACCTCAAATTCATTCTCAGCAGACAGTGGAGCAGGAGGTGTACCTGTAGACTTGACAAAAGAGTTAAGTACCACCGGTTTGAGGAGAGATACATGGAAGGAGTTAGGAATCCGCAAATTGGCCGGGAGTTTCAATTTATAGGACACTGGGTTGATCTGACTGATGATCTCCAGAGGACCGATGAACCGAGGACCTAACTTTTAGGAAGGAATCTTGAGCCGAACATACTTGGAAGAGCCAGACCTTATCCCCAGGACGGAATTGAGGAGGATCCAGACGTTTCTTGTCAGCATGTCTCTTCATGCGCTCGGATGACAGAATGAGTGCGGACCGGGTACTCTCCCATATGGAGGAGAATTCGTTAACCAGGGATTCCGCAGCTGGATTGTCCACAGAGATGGAAATAGGTACAGGGATCCGAGGATGTTGACCGAAGACTACAAGAAACGGAGATTTGGAGGAAGATTCGCTCTCGTGATTGTTGTACGAAAATTCGGCCCAAGGCAGGAGATCCACCCAGTCAGAATGGTGGGCATTAACGAAGTGCCGGAGATAACTGGTCAGAATCTGATTGATTCGCTCGACTTGACCATTGGACTGTGGGTGGTAAGCGGAGGAGAAATCCAGGGTGACGTCTAGCAACTTACAAGTGGCTCTCCAGAAACGTGAGGTGAACTGCACCCCACGATCCGACACAATGTGACGAGGCAGACCATGAAGACGGAAGATGTGGCGGATAAAGTCTTTAGCCAACTCGGGTGCAGACGGAAGCCCTGGCAGGGGAATGAAGTGAGCCATCTTGGAAAATCGGTCAACGACCACCCAAATGACCGTACAACCAGCAGAGATGGGAAGATCCGTTATGAAGTCCATGGCTATATGCTGCCAGGGGGCAGCGGGTACAGGAAGCGGGAGAAGACGGCCGGCAGGCAGGTGTCTCGGAACTTTGTTGCGGGCACAGGAGGCACAGGCAGAAACAAAGTCTATTACATCCTTGTGCAGGGTAGGCCACCAGTAATGCCGGGTAATGAGCTGGAGGGTCTTTCTCTGACCAGCGTGGCCAGCTAGTTTAGACGAATGACCCCAGTGGAGGATCCTCTCCCGATCAGGTACCGATACGAACGTCTTACCAGGAGGGAGACGATTTAGACTCACGGGAGCCACCTGCATCACTCTGGCGGGATCGATGATATGTTTAGGTTCCTCCTCGAGATCCGACACCAGGAAAGACCGGGACAAGGCATCCGCCTTGATGTTCTTGTCGGCTGGGCGAAAGTGTAAAAGAAAGTCGAAGCGGGCAAAAAACAAGGACCACCGGGCTTGGCGAGGGTTAAGTCTCTGGGCATGCTGGAGGTAAGCCAGATTCTTGTGGTCAGTGTAAATGATTACCGGATGAAGAGCCCCCTCGAGTAGGTAACGCCACTCCTCCAATGCCAGCTTGATGGCCAATAACTCTCGGTCTCCTATGGAATAATTGCGCTCAGAAGAGGAGAAGAGTTTTGAGAAGAAGCCGCAAGATACCATTCTCCCGGAAGAAGACTTTTGAGTCAGTACCGCTCCGGCTCCAGAAGAGGAAGCGTCCACCTCCAGGAAGAATTGCTTGTTGCCGTCCGGGCGATGCAGCACTGGAGCGGAAGAGAAGGCCTGTTTTAAGGAAAGAAAGGCCTCCTCTGCTTCGGGCGTCCACTGTTTGGGGTTAGCATTCTTGCGGGTGAGCGCGGAGATTGGAGCAGTCCGGGAAGAGAAGTGCGGTATGAAGAGGCGGTAATAATTGGCGAATCCCAGGAACCGCTGAATGGCCTTCAATCCCTCCGGTCGGGGCCATTTCTCGATGGCAGATAGCTTCTCCGGATCCATTCTTAGGCCTGTCTGAGAAATGATGTAACCCAAAAACGGAAGCGAGGTCTGCTCAAAGAGACACTTCTCATATTTGGCGAAAAGGTGATTCTGCCTAAGCCTGAGCAGAACCTGACGAACATCCCTCCGGTGAGACTGGAGATCCGGAGAGAAGACCAAGATGTCGTCTAGGTACACCACAACACAGGAGTAGAGCAGGTCCCGGAAGATGTCATTGACCAACTCCTGAAAGACTGCAGGAGCATTACAGAGACCAAAGGGCATCACCAAATACTCATAGTGGCCATCCCGGGTGTTGAATGCCGTCTTCCATTCATCTCCCCGACGGATACGGACCAGGTTATATGCTCCACGAAGATCCAGTTTGGTGAAGATTCTAGCCCCCCTCAGACGATCAAACAATTCGGGAATGAGCGGAAGAGGGTACTTATTCTTCACCGTGATCAGGTTTAGGCCTCTGTAGTCAATACAGGGACGGAGAGAGCCGTCTTTCTTTTTACGAAGAAGAAACCTGCTCCCGCTGGGGAGGTAGATTTCCGGATGAATCCCTTGGCCAAATTCTCCTCGATATATTCGGACATCGACCTGGTCTCAGCAGCCGACAATGGGTAAATACGCCCACGGGGAGGCGTAGTACCGGGTAGCAGGTCGATCGGGCAATTATAAGGTCTGTGAGGGGGTAATATCTCTGCCTCCTTTTTATTAAAGACATCAGCGAACGACCAATATGGAATCGGGAGCCCTGGTAGATTAGTTGGTGTAGGAGAAGGACGGACGGGATGAACAGGAACCAAACACGTTTTATGACAGTCTTGTCCCCAGCGAAGGATCTCTCCAGTCTGCCAGTCGAGCACGGGTGCATGCTTTTGGAGCCAAGGTAGACCTAATAAGAAAGCATGAGAGAGTCCAGGCAGGACATGAAACGAGATGCTCTCAGAATGCAACATTCCCACCTGCAGGGTTATGGCTTCAGTGATAAGTTGGATGGGACGTGGTAGGAGACCCCCGTCCACAGCAGCAACAGATACTGGTTCAACCAGATGTTTGGTAGGAATGCGATATTTCTCTACTAGAGCCTGTGAAACAAGATTCCCGGCTGCTCCAGAATCAAGTTGGGCTTGTTCGAAATAACGGTTCTCACCGAGGAGAATTGAGACTGACAGCAGCAGAGATGAAGAGGATTTATTCTTGTCTAGGTTGACCTCTCCGAGCGAACCTAGACACAGGCGTTTCCCGACCTCTCCGGACAGGTACGGATCCGGTGCTCCTTACTGCCACAGTAGAAGCAACTCCCCTCGGCACGGCGTAAGTCCTGACGGGCTTTGACCATCTTGGTCTGGTCGACCTGCATAGGCTCAGAAGTGTGTACCTGGGGAGAAGCGGAAGGAGTTACAGGTCTCTGAAAAGAAGGAGCTAGACGAGGAAACCTTCTCTCACGGGTGACCTCTTTGGCGCGTTCCTGGAACCGTAGATCAATTCGATTAACCAGAGTTATTAGGTCATCGAGAGAGGTTGGAATGTCACGACCGGCAAGTTCATCTTTAATACGGCCGGACAGACCCTCCCAGAAGACAGATATCAGAGCCTCATTATCCAGGCCAGCTCTGAGGCAAGGGTACGGAACCGTATGGCATATTGCCCCACGGTGAGACTTCCCTGACGGAGACGCAACAGAGATGATGCAGAGGAGGTCTTCCGTCCGGGTTCGTCGAATACCTTCCGGAAGGCCGAGAGAAAAGCAGGCAGGTCAGACACCAGAGGATCTTCTCTCTCCCAGAGAGGATTGAGCCAGGCCAGAGCCTCTCCGGTGAGATGGGACATAATGAAGGCAATTTTGGCCCGGTCGGAGTTAAACTGGTGAGGCAGGAGTTCGAAATGCAGGGTACACTGGTTAATGAAACCCCGAGCCAGAGTAGGATCGCCTCCAAACCGTGGAGGAGCAGAAAGTCGAGGTCCAGGAACGGAAACCACGGAATTGGTAAGCAACGGAACTGCCGGATTGAGAGTCATGGCGCCAGTGGTGGTTGCTGGTGAAGTAGTCAGGGTGTCCAGGCGGGAATTAACATTCCGCAGATGACCCAGGATGGACTCCTGTTGAGACCTCTGACGAGACAGTTCATGACACAGGCCAGAGAGTGAAGGGGTTTGGGTGCCACCGGGTTCCATGGCCCGAGCAAACTGTAACGGGTCTGGGAGGCGGAACCTCTGAGCTTTATTATACAAGGAGGCTTTCCTTGTAAAGGAGCGGGTGGCGCCCGGGGAGACGGACAGGAAGTCACGGCAAGTGACAGGGACAGTCTCTGGATAGACGGGCAGGTAGTCACGGCAAGTGACCGGGGCAGTCTCTGGAAGGACAGGCAGGTAGTCACAGCAAGTGACCGGGGCAGTCTCTGGAAGGACAGGCAGGTAGTCACGGCAAGTGACCGGGGCAGTCTCTGGAAGGACAGACAGGTAGTCACGGCAAGTGACCGGGGCAGTCTCTGGAAGGACAGACAGGTAGTCACGGCAAGTGACCGGGGCAGTCTCTGGAAGGACAGGCAGGTAGTCACGGCAAGTGACCGGGGCAGTCTCTGGAAGGACAGGTAAATACGACCTGAGATGGTGGAGCCTCCCGGTAGGCTAGCAGGCAGATGACAGATGAACGCCCCCAAGTGAGCAGGCGAGAGTCTCTGGAATAGACGATGGTCACCGCATGTGACGTCCGAACCTCCGGGTAGGTCTGCAGGCAGATGGCAGATGAACGCCCCCAAGTGAGCAGGCGAGAGTCTCTGGAATAGACGATGGTCACCGCATGTGACGTCCGAACCTCCGGGTAGGTCTGCAGGCAGATGGCAGATGAGCGCCCCCAAGTGAGCAGGCGAGATTCTCTGGAATAGCCGATGGTCACCACCGGTGACGTCCGAACCTCCAGGTAGGCTTGCGGACAGGTAGCAGACAGCAAACTGGCAGGAGACAGGCAGGTAACTGGAAACGGAACCTGAGGGCTGAAGCAGAGTAAACAGTGCAACAACATTGCTCGGGCACCTCCATTAAGGAGGGAGTACTTTATATAGGGTGGAGTCCTCCGGCATTGGCCGGGGACCTTTTTTGAAAGATGCGCGCGGCCCCTTTAAGAGCGGGGGAGCGCGCGGGCGTGCGCCCTAAGTCCAGCAGCAGGGAAGGAGCGCGCGACCCCAGCAGGGCGGAAGGAGGACGCCGAGCGTGGGTAAGGGGGGCGACGTCCCTGCCTGGCAGAGGACGCTGGCGCAGGGGAACAGCGTCCCTGCCTGGCAGAGGGCAGGGACGCCGGCGCTACACAAACATTGGAACATACTCCAAACAGCACATCCAACGTAGAAGAGTTTAGCAATCCTTTTCTACCGTGCTATAAACGTCCGCATAATATTCGTGATTCACTGGTTAAAGCTGACTTAAATATGCAGCCACAAGCCTCTTCACAGAGATTCCTTTCCAGACCTAGAATGGGAACATATCCCTGTCTGCACTGTAATCAGTGCAACAACGTCCTCAAAGGGGATAGTTTCTTTCACCCACATTCAGGTAAAAAATATAACATCAAAGATTACTCCACTTGTAATTCTTCATATGCCATTTACCTTATTAAATGCCCATGTGGCTTACTTTATGTGGGAGAAACCACTCAACCCATTAAGGATCGGATCTCCAAACACAAATCCACAATAAGATGCAAAAATATGCTACTACCAGTTCCGTATCACTTCATCACTACGGGACATTCTATAGCACAACTAAGATTTCAAATTATTGAACTAGTAGCACTACAAAGACGTGGGGGTGATCGTATTAAGCATCTCAAAAAGAGAGGATCCTTTTGGATACACGAGCTACAAACTCTTGCTCCAAGAGGTCTAAATAGAGACTATGACCTTCAATCATTTATTTAGTGTCCCACTACACTCATCATTTCCATTAGGTAGTATCGACACATCGCCTGTTAATAATGTAGGAACTAGCCCTTAACATTATATTTTATGTCCATTGTTTTACTATGTATTACCACATTACAGATTATAATGCCTGTATTCTCTCTCCAGAGTCGACTCTATTGAACCGATAGTTGAAAACGTTCCTCGTCCTACTCTGGATTCTCCTTCATCCTCTCTGCTTCCTACTCGACTGCTATTATAACAATACCATTATATTACCAGACTGTGATTTCAGAACCAGCAAAGCGCTCCTCTTTTTTCATGCTGCCCATGGCATCTTCATAGTTACCGCCCTAAGCCGGCCCCAAAAATGGCCGCTGGAACACATAGTCACATCAGTGGAACACAACAAAGCCGCCCACTTCCTGTCTCTGACTTCCTCTGTGACCTGGACGTTTAGTCCCGCCCCTCAGCCATAAATGGCGATACACACGGCGTTCCCACTCACCAACAAGCGGTGGACACCGCGTTGGCATGAGACGCCACCTTACTCCTCACCACTTCTGGTAAGAAAGCACCTTGGGCACCGCACACCATAGCGGTCATAACGAATATGGGACCTCACCTTATTTGAATATTTCATTGTTACCACAGTGTTTGCTCACCTCAAGGACTATACCACAATTGTCTGAGTAAGTGCACTACCTTTTGTCACCACCACTTGATAACGTTTTACTGTGATGGACTTTCATTTATATACTTACAAGTTACTACTGCAGTGTGTATAAATTGTGTCCTTAATGAATCTACTGCATTTCTTCAGTAAGTGCACTTTAGTTATACTATTCCAATTTTCCACTAGTGCACTTTTCATGTTTTGTCTGGACATTGTCTCACAAGTCTAGGTTTGCTTCACCACAGTATATAACTGTTATCACCAAAGATAGTCCACATTTTCTGTGTAAGTACACCATAATACTTTTTTGCTTTGGGATTATTTTCATTAGCAGCACTCTGTAATAGTGCACAATGTTGAACTATATAATTAACAATGAACAGCAGAATAGCTCAGATGGTAGAGCTGCTGGCCGGTGGACAAGAGGTACTGGGTTAGATTCCTGACACTCTGGCTCCACGAAAAGCACTGCACATATCTGCATGTCTATCTATATTCCCTAGTTTCAACGGTTGACACGGAGTGTCAATTTGGCTATTATAAATAGACATTATCTATCATTATTCTGTCTAATACATATGCTTCACTCAATAGGTAGAAATTTTCACTAAATACAATATATATACTCCCAGGTGTCATCCCATTACTACAAGGCATGTTATCCTTATTAAATTCAGGTTATAGTACCTCATATACCAACCCACCATATTCTTATTTATTTTCTGGTTTCATTTGGTGCAGTAAAACGTCTCTACAGGACATCTCTATAGCTCCCATATGACTCTAGTGTCATCTATTTGAGAGTATCCTCAAAGCAGTCGGGTAGGATCTTTTCCCTTTCTTTTCCTTTATTATATTCTTTATTTTCATTCTTTATTTTGCAACTTTTTCACCAGCCTCATTTATTGGGCTTTTTCATTTGTTTATACTCATATGATGCAATTTACTCATTTATGCATTTACACTCATAGTATATCGATTATATGATGTATGTATCTCTGTATATTCATTGCAGTGCTTTGAAAAAGGTCCGTTGATGACCGAAACGTTGTTTTATGACTGCAATAAATTTCTTCTCATTTGCCTATAAGTTGAGTGCCAAGTTACGCTAATTATGGCATCATCGCCGCTCACCATCTTGATGGACTCCTCTAAGTTTTGTAGGATGGTACATATGTCTGACATCCATGTCCACTCCCGAGGTCTTAAGTGTGGAGTCTGCACTGAATACTGATGGCCTTATTGATGCTGGTTGTCAACAACTGCCCTCTTCTGCTTACAAATCCTTTCCAAAATATGCAGTGTAGAGTTCCAACGCGTGGGGACATCACACACCAGTCGGTGAGCCGGAAGCTGCAAACGCTGCTGAAGCATGGCAAGGGTGGCTGAAGCTGTAGCTGACTTTCTAAAAAGGGCACACAGGAGATTTACTTTGACAAGCAGATCCAGCAGCTCCAGGTAGGTTTTGAGAAACCGCTGAACTACGAGGTTAAGCACATGGGCCGGGCATGGTACGTGTGTGAGCTTGCCTTGCCTCAGAGCCGCCACCAGGTTCTGGCCATTGTCACACATGACCATGCCTGGCTGTAGGTTCACCGCTTGCTCTTTCAGAGATGTCCACAACTCTTCAGCATTGTGCGGTTTGGCACCTAAGCATATTAGCTTCAGCACAGACTGTTGCTGCTTGGCTGAGGCAGTGCTGCAGTGCTTCCAGCTGGTGACTGATGTGGTCATTTCGGAGATGGAGGCTGAAGAGGTAGAGGAGGATGAGATGCAGGAGCTGTAGACTGTGGGGGCAAACCTGATTGACCTAGGGTCCACAATCCTCAATGTTGGTAGGATGTGTTCCATCCCAAGGTCCGACTGGGTCCCGGCTTCCAGTGTGTTAACCCAATGTGCCGTCAGCGAGATGTACCGTCCCTGCCCACAAGCACTTGTCCTACGTGATTTAGGTGGACTTTCCCAGTAACAGCATTGTTGAGGGCACGGGTAATATTGTGGGACACGTGCTTGTGTAATGCCGAGACGGCACATTGGGAGAAATAGTGGTGGCTGGGGACAGAGTTCCTTGGGATGGCCGCCGTCATCAGGTTGCAGAAAGCTTCCGTTTCCATGAGCCTAAAAGGCAACATTTTGAGCGCAAGCAGACAACAAATGTGTGAATTTAGTACTGTGGCCAGTGGGGTGTTGGCTTGGTATTTCCGCTTGCATTCCAATCACTGGGGTATGGACAACTGAAGACAGCACTGGGACAAGGACGTAGACATGCTTGATAATGGTGGTAGTTGAGTGTGTGCAACGACAGGTGCAGGGCAGAAATCATCTTCGTGGACACCATGGACAGGGGTTTGGCTTCAATGCACAACAGCGGAAGAAGCAGTGCTGTCACCTGCAGACAGTGTTCCTGGACCCTGAGGTTCGGCCCACAAAGTCAGGTGCTTTACTGCCATGTGCCTGAATATGCTGGTTGTGGTCAGGATGGTAGTTTAGTACCCCTGCTGATGTGGCCATGGGAGGTGGTGCAAATGGCCTGTTTGGGGTTATCGGCAAAGTCTTGAAAAAGCAACCAGACTCGGGAAAACCTAACAGTTGTACTGCCAACTTCCGTCATGTTAGTGTTACTAGGAACGGTTGCCCGCCTTCTGTCTGTGGCCACCACAGTGCTTCTTCCTGCCTGTTGTGGTGCTACGCCTCCCTCTCCCTGTGTGCTGCTGTCCTCGCTCTGCATGTCCTCCTGCCAGGTTGGGTCAGTTACTATATCATCTACCACCTCTTCTTCCACTTCCGGACCCTGGTCCTCCTCCTGCCTTTCTGGCAATTGTATCTCATCATCGTCCACCTGTTGTGACACGTTCCTTCTCACCGTCGCCTTCATGTGAACGTGGCTGCTCAAATATTTGGGCATTGCTACATGCGATCTCATTTTGCCCCGCTTCAAGTGGACGGGGCTAGAGGCCCGAATCTATAAATGGAAAAGTGAACAGCTCTTCGGATTGTCCAAGTGTGGGATCAGTTGTCTCCGGGCACTTGGCATGGCGGGAGGAAGGAGGATCAGGGTGAGGAATATGCGGTCCAGACTCACGGCTACTTAGACTTGACCGTGTGGAAGACAGGGTGCTGGTAGTGGTAGCAAAGTGACTGGAAGCATTATCCGCTATCCAATCAACAACCTTTTGACATTACTCTGGTTTCAATAGTCCTGTTCTACGGTCCCCTAGGAATTCAGACAGGAAGCTCATGCGAGAAGATATTAGTGTTTTTGTGCCACAATTTCAGCTTGCCCACGGCCTCGGCCTCTGCATGCATCATCAGCATCAAGTCCACTTCCCCGTCCCTTGCCACGCGCCTTGCCCATTTTAAATGGAGTACAATATTTTCCACGTTCACTACAGATGGCTGAATTGGGAGTGAACTTAAATGTGATCCGTGTGCGGGAAAACCCCGCTTTAAAATACCTAGACTGTACTTATTTTTTTTTTTAGCAAACTGGTGTCAATAACTAGGGTAAAGAAAAACAGAATTCTGCACTCCCAACTGAGATGCAAAAAATATATATTTATTAAATGTAGGTTTATCCGCAGTTGATGTTTTGGCCTATACTAGGCCTTCATCAGAACTACACTATATAGACAAACAAAAAAACAACATTTTTTTTTCAATATACAGTAGAGATACAGTACAGGGATGATGACCATAATACACAATTCAAATAATATATATTCATATATAGGAGGTCTAGTGACTAAGTTCTATTTGGTGTAGAGAAAATGTGAACATATATGGGAAAACCATGGTACAAAATACTAGAGCCGAGTTCACTTATATACATTGAGAAACAACACATGAGCAAGGTCTCAATATTGCACATGAAAATAAATCATAGAAGAAATGAAAGTACATACATTATTATCAGGTCTTGAGGATGAAAGAGTCAGGCACACCTTAGCTGTAATAAAGGGGGGAAGGAGAAGAAAAAATGACAAATAGGTATAAAATTTTCCTAAGAGCAGTGACATCACAGGGAATGAATTGTAATAAAGAAATAAACTTGGCACTCAACTTAGGCAAAAAGGAAAAAAATTTATTGCAGTCACAAAACAACGTTTCGGTCATCAACGGACCTTTTTCAAAGCACTGCAATGGATACATAGAGATACACGCATCATGTTATGGATATACTTTGAATAACTCTTCAATGTACAAGGGTACATACATAAATGAATAGTATACGTAAAAAGAATGGCATCACAGTGGATATAAAAATGATAAAGCAAATTATCGAGGCTGGTGAAAATTTGAAAAATAAAGAATAAGGAATAAAATAAAGGGAAAAAGGCTAGAGGTCCTACCCGACTGCTTTGAGGATTTTCTCAAATAGGTGACAATAAAGTCACATGGGGACTATAGAGATGTCTTGTAGAGACGTTTGGCTGCACCAAATGGAAATAGAGAATAAATGAGAATACGGTGGGTTGGTAGATGGACTAAATATAATGTAAAAAATAAAGTGGATGTGGCAGACATACCTTATGTTATTGGTAAGGCACCTGAGGAGTGCACCTAGTGTGTCTAATGAGAAATTTCTACCTATAGGTGAAATATACGTAATGTTAGATAAGACAATAACAGAGGAGTGTATATTGTGTTGGACATATAGACACCCGGTGTCGACGGATGCTAATAAACAGTATAACTGAAAAGAATGGATGGACATAAAACCATGTGAAGTGCATACATTGCATATGATGACGTAATGTCGTGCATTATTGCAAAGTGCAGAGCAAAATATAGTCCCCAAGGATAAACAGTACTATTGTGTACTTACATAGGAAGTGTGGTATATAACTTGAGGTGACAAATATTCACTGTGGTTGGGGGTGACATGGACAAGTGAGAAAATGTCCAAAGAAAATAATAAATTGTGAGCTGGTAATAAAAATAATGTAATACAACTGATGTGCACTTACTGAAGACATGCAATATGATCCTTAAGATGAAATTACATACACTGCGGTGGTAAATAATATAAGCAGATGAGTTAAAGTCCATAACAATGAAACGTTATCACGTGATGGTGACAGTAAGGGTTAAAGACACTATAGTGAACTTACTTAGAAAATTGCGGTATAGTCCTTGAGGTGAACAAACACTGTAGTGGCAACAAAATAGTCAAATAAGGTGAAGTCCTATATGCATTGTACCGCTATGGTGTGCGGTGATAGAGGTGCGTTCTTACCAGTGGTAGTGAGGTACAGGGTGCCGTCTTGTGCCAACGCGGCGTCCACCGCTTGTTGGTAAGTGAAGCGCCATGATGCATCGCCATTTAAGCCTAAGGGGCGGGATTAGGCGTCCAGGCCTAAGCGGAAGTCGGGAACCGGAAGTGGGCGATATTGCTGTGTGCCACTGATGAGACTGTGCGTTCCAGCGGCCATATTGGGGCCGGACTAGGGCGGTGACTATTAGGATACCATGGGTATCATTAAGAGAAAGGGAATGCTCCCTTAGAAGAAGCATAACGCGAAACGCGCGTCGGGGTGCCGCAGCACGCTGGAGGTATTTATGTATTGATCATTAACCTTGCCCCTCTTCCCATTTTTTGCACTTTGCTTTGCAGTAGCACTTTCTCTCTTTGCACATTTAGAGGTGGTTTCTGGTTTAGTTGTTTACCCCTTTTGCTGCATCGTTAGCATTTCCTTAGCAGCACTTATTTTGCAGTTTTAAAGGGCATTCAGCTTCATCCAGTATATATTTGATTAGATCCCAGGAAGTTGGTGTTCAGCTCCTATTATACACATGTAATATAAATATATGTATATACTTTCTTTTTTGTATTCATTATGTTATTATTGTGAATATCCTCCAGTGTTCGCTGTTTGTTGCATTTGGTTTCCTCCTTTTTAAAATATATATATCTTATTGATATTTTTATGGATACATAAATAAAAAATACTTTTTAAGGTGAAAATAGCTTCTTTTCCTTCTTGTTTTGATGTATAAAGAATTACCGGCATTCCCTTTCTCTTAATGATACCCATGGTATCCTAATAGTCACCGCCCTAGTCCGGCCCCAATATGGCCGCTGGAACGCATAGTCTCATCAGTGGCACACAGCAATACCGCCCACTTCCGGTTCCCGACTTCCGCTTAGGCCTGGACGCCTAATCCCGCCCCTTAGGCTTAAATGGCGATGCATCATGGCGCTTCACTTACCAACAAGCGGTGGACGCCGCGTTGGCACAAGACGGCACCCTGTACCTCACTACCACTGGTAAGAACGCACCTCTATCACCGCACACCATAGCGGTACAATGCATATAGGACTTCACCTTATTTGACTATTTTGTTGCCACTACAGTGTTTGTTCACCTCAAGGACTATACCGCAATTTTCTAAGTAAGTTCACTATAGTGTCTTTAACCCTTAGGCTGGAGTCACACACAACCACAAAAAATCGGTCCGTTTTAGACGGTCGACAATCGGATCAAAATAAAAACATCACACATCCTTCTGGCATCCGATTTTCCTTCAAAGATGCGATTTAATCGCATGTGTGTGTACCTTGTAACATCCGATTTTCATCCGACTTGCGAGATTTTCTCGCAGGCTTGCAAAACTGACATATAATGGATCCAAAAGAATAGTATTTAAATGCCAAAAGAAAGAATAGATATATACACATAGAGCACATATATATATATGTATATATATATGTCATTGTGACATGTATATATACATATATTTATAGTTCCTAGACTTCTACATACTGTAATAGCCGCTAATTCAATTGCCGGCTTCAGTGAAATCACAGAAGCCGACATGAAATGATACATTGTTTCCACACATTTAACCATGTAATTTCATGTATTTTTATATATGTTTGAAACATACAATTACATGAGTATATGTGTGCTAAATTTCAGACATGTAGGGGTTAATTAAAGGTGTAAATTCGTTGAAAAAAAATGCGTGGGCTCCCGCTGTATTTTCTCCACCAGACAGACAAAGCAAGCGAGTGGGGGCAGATAATAATAGCCTAGGGAGGGTACATTTTTTTTGTGCCCCCCCTGGCTACTAACATCTGCCCCCAGACACCCCAGAAAGGGCAAATCTATAATTAGATTCGCCCTTTCTGGCACTTTGCCCGTCTATTCCCATTGCCCTGTAGCGGTGGCGAATGGGTTAATAATCTGGCGTTAATGTCACCTTAGTATTGAAAGGTGACCTTAAGGCAGGTTAATAATTGATAGCTGTCAATTAGACAACTATCAATTATTAATCCTATTGTATGAAAGAAAAATAAAACACACACAGTTTAATAAAAAATAAGTTTAATGAAATAATCACACAGTTTTTGACCATATTTTATTTTCCTGCTAAAACCATTTACTGTAATAAAAATAAAATAAAAAAGCAAAATTATTCTTACCAATCCGATGTACAGTCAGGTCCCACGCTGTAATCCATCAGAAAGGGTTAAGAGGTTACAGTTAGCAGAGAGATAATTCTGTCTACTAGCTCTAACCCCATGAATGAATAAGTTCCTCTCCCAGCGAAAGTAGAGGAATAGATTCATGAATGGAGCTTAATTGATTTATTGGCAATTTAACTTTAGTGACCTGACCTAAAGGGAAAGTGGACACAATCAATTAAGCTTCATTCATGAAACACATCCTCTCCTGTCGCCAGGAGAGGAACTTATTCATTCAGGAGCTTTGAGCTGAGCATGCAGGATTACTTGCACTGCTTGGCTCAAAGCTAGTTAACCCTTTGTGAAGGATTACAGCGTGGGACGTGACAGATCGGCGGAATAGGTAAGAATAATGTTGTTTTATTTTTTTTTCTTTATTTTAGGAGATCAATGGCTTCGCACGGATTAAGTGTAAAATAAAATATGGTCAAAAAAAGGTGTTTTTATTTCATTAAAATAATTTTTAATTAATGTGTCTGTGTTTTTTTAATTTACTACAATAGGATTAATAATTGATAGTTGTCTAATTGACAGCTCTCAATTATTAACCTACCTTAAGGTCACCTTTCAATACTAAGGTGACATTAAGGTGAGATTAACCCATTCGCCACCGCTACAGGGCAAGGGGAATAGACGGGCAAAGTGCCAGAAAGGGCGAATCTAATTATAGATTTGCCCTTTCTGGGGTGTCTGGGGGCAGATGTTGGTAGCCAGGGGGGGCACAAAAAAAATGTACCCTCCCTAGGCTATTATTATCTGCCCCCACTCGCTTGCTTTGTCTGTCTGGTGGAGAAAATACAGCGGGAGCCCACGCATTTTTTTTCAACGAATTTACACCTTTAATTAACCCCTACATGTCTGAAATTTAGCACACATATACTCATGTAATTGTATGTTTCAAACATATATAAAAATACATGAAATTACATGGTTAAATGTGTGGAAACAATGTATCATTTCATGTCGGCTTCTGTGATTTCACTGAAGCCGGCAATTGAATTAGCGGCTATTACAGTATGTAGAAGTGTAACAACTATAAATATATGTATATATATATATATGTCACAATGACATATATATATATATATATATATATGTGGATTCTATGTGTGGATATGTATTGATTCGATTCTTTATTAAAGCTGTCAGTGTGCTTTTACAGTATAGGCAGGGATGAATTGCCGGCTTTTCTAAAGGACACTGATGCGATTTAATCGCAAGTCACACAGTGTGGTCCGTTTGTAATCCGATTTTTGATCGCTCCCATAGACTTGCATTGGCGATAGTCGACCCACAATCGGTGACAATCGCAGCATGCTGCGATTGCACTCGGACGTTTAAAACGGACCACAAAAAATCTGATACTGGGAGCTGCTCCATAGATTAACATAGGTCCGACTGCAATGCGATATTTCATCGCATTGCAGTCGTCCGATTTTGTCGCCAGTGTGACTCCAGCCTTACTGTCACCATCACGTGATAACGTTTCATTGTTATGGACTTTAACTCATCTGCTTATATTATTTACCACCGCAGTGCATGTAATTTCATCTTAAGGATCATATTGCATGTCTTCAGTAAGTGCACATCAGTTATATTACATTATTTTTATTACCAGCTCACAATTTATTATTTTCTTACCAATAACATAAGCTATGTCTACCACATCCACTTTATTTTTTACATTATATTTACTCCATCTACCAACCCACCGTATTCTCATTTATTCTCTATTTTCATTTGGTGCAGCCAAACGTCTCTACAAGACATCTCTATAGTCCCCATTAGGGTTGAGCATTCCGATACTGCAAATATCGGGTATCGGCCGATATTAGCTGTATCGGAATTCCGATTCCGAGTACCGATATTTTCGTCTTATCGGATACCGGAATCGGGATTGTCACTGTCACTGTCAGTGTCCGTCGGTCGGGTCTGTCAGGAGTCAGCGGCACTTACCTGGCAGAAGATCTCCGGCGGTCACGTCCTGGACTGCTTCATGGCCGCCATCATCTTTCCCCGGCGGTCACATGCAGTATCTCGCGATAACTGCAGTGACTGCTGGGTAATCCCGGCCGTAAAGCAGTCAGTCCGATGACGTCACCGCCGGAGAAGCAGGTAATCAGCTGTGCTGCGCCGGGATGTCAGGCTCTGCCTGTCATTGCGATGTAGCAGAGCTGGATCGTCGTGGGACAATCGTTACTATGGACTGCGTCGGACAGGTGGTATACTGTTGGTTTGTTTTTTTTCTTTTTTTTTACAGGAGATCGATGGTGTCGCAGGAATGAGTGTATAATAAAATTAATGAAAACTGTGTTGTCTCTTTTATTTCATTAAAATACTTTTTTCTTGCTGTGTTTTTTTTTTTACACATTTAATAACTTTGGGATTAATAATGGATCGGTGTCTTATTGACACCTCTCCATTATTAACCGGGCTTATTGTCACCGTGCAATCAACGGTGACATTAACCCCTTATTACCCCACTTGCCACCGCTACAGGGCAAGTGGGAAGAGCCGGGTAAAGTGCCACGATTGGCACATCTTTTGATGCGCCAAATGTGGGGCTGCTGTAGCCTGGTATTATCAGGCTGTTGAGGGCCAAAATCCATGGGCCTTGACAGTCTTTTAATACCAGGCCGCAGCAGTCTGCATTTTACTTGGCTGGTTAACAAAAATAGGGGGGATCCCCACGCCGTTTTTTTTTCGAGGGGATCCCCTATTTTTGTTAACCAGCCAAGCTAAGCAGACTGCTGTGGCCTGGTATTATCAGGCTGGCAAGGTCCATGGATATTGGATCCTTACCAGCCTGAAAAACCAGGCCTCAGCGGTCTGCTTCATCTGGCTGGTTAACAAAAATAGGGGGGACCCCACGCCAATTTTTTTCGAGGGGATCTCCTATTTTTGTTAATCAGCCAAGATATGCAGACTGCTGTGGCCTGGTATTATCAGGCTGGCAAGGTCCATGGATCTTGGCTCCTTAACAGCCTGAAAATCCAGGCCTCAGCGGTCTGCTTCATCTGGCTGGTTAACAAAAATAGGGGGGACCCCACGCCAATTTTTTTCGAGGGGATCCCCTATTTTTGTTAATCAGCCAAGATATGCAGACTGCTGTGGCCTAGTATTATCAGGCTGGCAAGGTCCATGGATCTTGGCTCCTTAACAGCCTGAAAATCCAGGCCTCAGCGGTCTGCTTCATCTGGCTGGTTAACAAAAATAGGGGGGACCCGACGCCATTTTTTTTTCGAAGGGAACCCCTATTTTTGTTAATCAGTTCCCTCTGACGTCACTGATTGTGTCCCTGGCTGACCTGAAGTGAAAGTGGAAAGCAATCAATTAAGCTTTCCACTTAAGGGCCCGTCTCACATAGCGATATCGCTACCGAGATCGCTGCTGAGTCACTAGTTTTGTGACGCAGCACCGAGCTCACCAGCGATATCGCTGTGTGTGACATTCAGCGACGATCAGCCCCCCTGCCGGGTATCGCTGATCGTCGCTGAAATGTCAGGACCTTTTTTTGATCGCTGGTTTCCCGCTGACAGGCACACATCGCTGCGTGTGACAGGCGGGAGACCAGCGATCCGCTGGTAACCAAGGTACACAGCGGGTTTCCAAGCGCTGCGCGGTGCCTGGAAACCCGCTGTGTACCTTGGTTACCAGCGGATCGCTGGTCTCCCGCCTGTCACATGCAGCGATGCGTGCCTGTCAGAGGGAAACCAGCGATCAAAAAAAGGTCCTGACATTTCTGCGACGATCAGCGATACCCGGCAGGGGGGCTGATCGTCGCTGAATGTCACACACAGCGATATCGCTGGTGAGCTCGCTGCTGCGTCACAAAACTAGTGACTCAGCAGCGATCTCCGTAGCGATATCGCTATGTGAGACGGGCCCTTAAGCGATGTTACCCGCAGTGTCGCTGTCTCAGATCGCTGCCTGAGCTGCCTGTTTGGCAGCTCAGCAGCGATCATGTAGCGATACACCAGCGATCCTGACAAGTGCATATCGTTGTCGGGATCGCTGGTGTATCGTTATGTGACACCCAGCCTTTACTCTCCTGTCAGGCAGGAGAGGAACTCATTCATTTGGGGTTTACTGTGAGGCTGCAGCATTAGCTGCGGTCCCTGCAGTAAACATTAACCCTTTCTGAAGGATTACACCGTGGGACCTGACTGTGCATGGGATAGGTAAGAATAATTTTGCTTTTTTATTTTATTTTTATTACAGGAAATGGTTTTTGCAGTAAAATAAAAGATGGTCAAAAACATGTGTCTTTATTTCATTAAAATGATTTTTAATTAAAGTGTGTGTGTTTTATTTTTATTTCATGCAATAGGATTAATAATTGATAGTTGTCTAATTGACAGCTCTCAATTATTAACCTGGCTTCAGGTCACCTTTCAATAGCAAGGTGGCTTTAACCCCATATTAACCCATTCGCCACCGCTACAGGGCAATGGGAATAGACGGGCAAAGTGCCAGAAAGGGCAAATCTAATTATAGATTTGTCTTTCCTGGGGTGTCTGGGGGCAGATGTTAGTAGCCGGGGGGGGGGGGCAAAAATAATGGTCCCTCTCTGGGCTATTATTATCTGCCCCCACTCACTGGCTTTGTCTGTCTGGTTGCGAAAATAGGGCGGGAGCCCACGCATTTTTTTTCAGCAATTTTACACCTCATATATATATATACATGTCATTGAATTTGTGACACATATATATATATATTTATATTTGTAGTTCATACACTTCTACATAGTATAATAGCCGCTAATTCAATTGCCGGCTTTTGTGAAAATGCAGAACCCGACATGAAATGACACTTGGTGTACATAGGGTTAACCATGTCTTTTCATGTCCTTTGCTATCTAATTTGCACAAACAATTAAATCAGACTATGTGTGCAAAATTTCACACCTGTAGGGGTTAATTAAAGGTGTAAATTCGTAGCAAAAAGTCCGTTTTTTTTACAACGAATTTACACCTTTAATTAACCCCTACAGGTGTGAAATTTTGCACACATAGTCTGATTTAATTGTTTGTGCAAATCAGATAGCAAACTACATGAAAAGACATGGTTAACCCTATGTACACCAAGTGTCATTTCATGTCGGGTGCTTCTGTCTTTTCACTGAAGCCGGCTTTACCCGGCAATTGAATCAGAGAATATTTTACTATGTAGAAGTGTATAAACTATACATATATGTATATATATATGTCACAATGACATGTATATATATATATATATATGTATTCTATGTGTGTATATTTAGTGTTTACAAGGAAAGAATGGGGTTTTTTTAGTTGCGATATTTTGTTCCCATAGACTTACATGGGACTTCCGGTATCGGTATCGGGTATCGCCGATATTTTAGTGATATCGGCGATACCATTCCGATTCCGATACTTTAGGATATCGGAAAGTATCGCTCAACTCTAGTCCCCATGTGACTTTATTGTCACCTATTTGAGAAAATCCTCAAAGCAGTCGGGTAGGACCTCTAGCCTTTTTCCCTTTATTTTATTCCTTATTCTTTATTTTTCAAATTTTCACCAGCCTCGATAATTTGCTTTATCATTTTTATATCCACTGTGATGCCATTCTTTTTACGTATACTATTCATTTATGTATCTACCCTTGTACATTGAAGAGTTATTCAAAGTATATCCATAACATGATGCATGTATCTCTATGTATCCATTGCAGTGCTTTGAAAAAGGTCCGTTGATGACCGAAACGTTGTTTTGTGACTGCAATAAAATTTTTCCTTTTTGCCTAAGTTGAGTGCCAAGTTTATTTCTTTATTCCTATGTGGTTGGGTTCCAACTTGTGCACCACACACAGCTGTGCCACACTATATCCTATCATAGGGAATGAATTGTGGCATGCGGACACTTAGTTCTATAAAGTTATATAAAGTTCACTGGTAAACACCCAAAAAAACCTGAAGAAATCAGAACGAGCGCTGGAGATATGCACTAATGAGCCAGGAGTAAGGCGCTGACATAATTGTGGCCATAGCGGTGTTAAATAGGGAACCAAATAGCTGCATTGGCTCTATTTCACCGCGATTCCGGAAATTTGTCACCGAAAGTGACGTCACTGGACCGGAGAAGTAAAAGGGTGAGTGTTTACCAATGAACTTTATATAACTTTATAGAACTGAGTGACTGCATGCCACAATTCATTCCCTGTGATGTCAATGCACCAAGGAAAAATTCCTGTACTGTATCTCTACTGCATATTGAAAACATTTTTGTTGTTCTTCAATATAGTGTAGTTCTGATGAAGGCCTAGTATTGACCGAAACGTCAACTGTGGACATTTTAATAAATATTATTATGTTTTTTTGCATCTCAATTGGGAGAGCCGCATTCTGTTTTTCTATATCAATGGAGTAGTCTCCTATTTGTGGACCCCTTCTCTTGGAGTGCAGTGCAACTCTTTTACAAATAATTTGGGTAAGACACAGCAAAAAAAGTGGAATGGAGGCCTGAAATGCTACAATTTGTAGCCCACAGATAGGCAGGTATTTCTTTAATTTTACCCAAAATAGTGTATTGAACTAGGGTCACAGACAGCTAAAACAGTGGAATGGAGGAATGAAATGCTACAATTTGTAGCCCAGAGATAGATGAGGCGTCTGATGGAGATAGCACACTCTTCAATATGTGGCCAGTATTTTTTTAATTTTTACCCAAAATAGTTTATTGAAATAGAGTTAGAGACAGCAAAAACATTGGAATGGAGGACTGAAATGCTACATTTTGTAGCACACAGATTGATGAGGCCTCTGACGGAGAAACCACACTCTTCAATATGTGGCCTGTATTTTTTAATTTTTACCCAAAATAGTGTATTGAATTAGTTTAACCCCTTCACCCCCAAGGGTGGTTTGCACGTTAATGACCGGGCCAATTTTTACAATTCTGACCACTGTCTCTTTATGAGGTTATAACTCTGGAACGCTTCAACGGATCTTCGCGATTCTGAGATTGTTTTCTCGTGACATATTGTACTTCACGTTAGAAGTAAAATTTCTTCGATATAACTTGCGTTTATTTTTGAAAAAAACGCAAATATGGCGAAAATTTTTAAAATTTTGCAATTTTCAAACTTTGAATTTTTATTCCCTTAAAACAGAGAAATATGTCACATAAAATAGTTAAGAAATAACATTTCCCACATGTCTACTTTACATCAGCACAATTTTGGAACCAAAATTTTTTTTTGTTAGGAAGTTATAAGGGTTAAAAGTTGACCAGCGATTTCTCATTTTTACAACAAAATTTACAAAGCCATTTTTTTTAGGGACCACCTCTCATTTGAAGTCACTTTGAGGGGTCTATATGGCAGAAAATACCCAAAAGTGACACCATTCTAAAAACTGCACCCCTCAAGGTACTCAAAACCACATTCAAGAAGATTATTAACCCTTCAGGTGCTTCACAGGAACTAAAGCAACGTGGAAGGAAAAAATGAATATTTAACTTTTTAGCCACAAAAATGATCTTTTACAAACTTTTTTTTTATTTTCACAAGGGTAAAAGGAGAAAATGGACAGATAAGGTTGTTATGCAATTTCTCCTGAGTACGCCAATACCCAATATGTGGGGGAAAACCACTGTTTGGGCACACGGCAGAGCTCGTAAGGGAAGGAGCGCCGTTTGACTTTTTCAAACTAAAATTGGCTGGAATTGAGATTGGACGCCATGTCGTGTTTGGAGAGTCCCTGATGCGCCTAAACAGTGGAAACCCCCACAAGTGACACCATTTTGGAAACTAGACCCCCTAAGGTACTTATCTAGAGCTGTTGTGAGCACTTTGAACTCCCAAGTGTTTCACAAAAGCTTATAATGCCTGGGTGTGAAAAAAAAAAAAACAATTTTCCACAAAAATGATTTTTTAGTCCCAAATTTTTGAATTTTCCCAAGGAAATTGGACCCCAAAAGTTGTTGTCCAATTTGTCCTGAGTACGCTGATACCCCATATGTGGGGGGGGGAACTGTTTGGGTGCACGGCAGGGCTTGGAAAGGAAGTAGTAACGTTTTGGAATGCAGACGTTGATGGGGGTCATGTTCCGTTTGCAGTGCCCAGATGAGCCTAAACAGTGGAAACCCCCCACAAGTGACCCCATTTTGGAAACTATACCCCCTAAGGAACTTATCTAGATCTTTGGTGAGCACTTTGAACCCCAAGTGTTTCACACAAGTTTATAATGCCCGGGCATGAAAATAAAAAATCCTATTTTTTTCCCACAAAAATTATCTTTTAGTCACTAATTTTTTATTTTCTCAAGGGTAACAGGAGAAATTGGACCACATAAGTTGTTGTCCAATTTGTCCTGAGTACGCTGATACCCCATATGTGGGTGGGAACCACTGTTTGGGCGCACGGCAGAGCTCGGAATGGAAGGAGCACCATTTGACTTTTTCCAACCAAAATTGGCTGGAATTGAGATTGGATGCCATGTTGCATTTGGAGAGCCCCTGATGTGCCTAAACAGTGGAAACCCCCCACAAATGACCCCATTTTGGAAACTAGACCCCCTAAGGAACTTTTCTAGATCTTTGGTGAGCAATTTGAACCCCCAAGTGCTTCACACAAGTTTATAACGTAGAGCCGTAAAATTTAAAAATCATATTTTTTCCACAAAAATGATCTTTTCACCCCAATTTTTATTTTTCCAAGGGTAACAAGACTCCAAAAGTTATTGTGCAATTTGTCCTGAGTGCGCTGATACCCCATATGAGGGGGTAAACCACTGTTTGGGTGCATGGCAGAGTTTGGAAGGGAAGGAGCGCCATCTGACTTTTTCAACGCAGAATTGGCTGGACGCCATGTCGTGTTTGGAGAGCTCCTGATCTGCCTAAACAGTGGAAACCCCCATAAATGACGCCATTTTGGAAACTAGACCCCTCAAGGAACTTATCTAGATGTGTGGTGAGCACTTTGAACCCCGAAGTGCTTCACAGAAGTTTATAAGGTACAGCCGTAAAAATAAAAAATCTTTTTTTTTTTTTACAAAAATGATTTTTTCGCCCCCAATATTTTATTTTCACAAGGGTAACAGGAGAAATTGGACCCCAAAAGTTGTTGTCCAATTTGTCCTGAGTACGCTGATACCCAATATGTGGGAGAAAACTACTGTATGGGCGCACGTCAGGGCTCGGAAGGGAAGTAGTGACGTTTTGGATTGCAGACTTTGATGGAATGGTCTGGGGGCGTCATGTCGCATTTGGAGAGCCCCTGATGCGCCTAAACAGTGGAAACCCCCACAAGTGACCCCATTTTGGAAAATAGACCCCACAAGGAACTTATCTAGATGTGTGGTGAGCGCTATGAAGCCCCAAGTGCTTCACAGAAGTTTATAATGTATAGCCGTAAAAACAAAAAAATATTTTTTTTTGTACAACCCTAACCCAACACACCCCTAACCCTAGTCCCAACCCTAACCACAAACCTAACCCTAACACACCCCTAATCCCAACCCTAACCCTAATCCTAACTTTAGCGCCAACCCTAACCCTAACTTTAGCCGCAATCCTAACCCTAACCCTAATGGGAAAATGGAAATAAATACTTTTTTTTAATTTTATTATTTTTCCCTTACTAAGGGGGTGATAAAGGGGGTTTGATTTACTATTTATAGCGGGTTTTTATGATTGGCAGCTGTCACGCTAAAAGACGCTTTTTATTGCAAAAATAGTTTTTGCATCATCACATTTTGAGAGCTATAATTTTTGCATATTTTGGCCCACAGAGTCATGTGAGGTCTTATTTTTTGCGGGACGAGTTGACGTTTTTATTGGTACCATTTTTGAGCACGTGACATTTTTTGATCGCTTTTTATTTCGATTTTTGGGAGGTTAGAATGAACAAAAATCAGCAATTCATGAATTTCTTTTGGGGGAGGCGTTTATACCGTTCCACGTGTGGTAAAATTGATAAAGCAGTTTTATTCTTCGGGTCAGTACGATTATGGCGATACCTCATTTATATCATTTTTTCATGTTTTGGCGCTTTTATAGAATAAAAACAATTTTATATAAAAAATAATTATTTTTGCATCGCTATATTCTGCGAGCTATAACTTTTTATTTTTTCGCTGATGATGCTTTATGACGGCTTGTTTTTTGCGGGACAAGATGACGTTTTCAGCGGTACCATGCTTTTTTATATCGGTCTTTTTGATCGCGTGTTATTCCACTTTTTGTTCGGCGGTATGATGATAAAGCATTGATTTTTTGCTTCGTTTTTTTTTTTTTTTTTAAGGGGTTCACTAAAGGGGTTAACTAGTGGGACAATTTTATAGGGGGGGTCGTTACGGACGCGGCGATACCAAATATGTGTACTTTTATTGTTTTTTTTTTTTTATTTACAGGAAGAAGTGAATTTATTGGGGAATATTTTTTTTTTTTTTTTTTATTTTGGATTTTTTTTTACACATGTTTATTTTTACTTTTTTAACTTTTTTACTTTGTCCCAGGGTGGGACATCACAGTATTTTATCAGATCGCTGGTGTGACAGTGTGCACAGCACTCTGTCACACCAGCGATCGCACAGGCATAGATGCAGGCTTCTCAGTGCCTGCTCTCGGCAGGCACTGAGGTAGCCACCTCCCTCCAGGACCCTGGCGCCATCTTGGATCCGGGTCCTGGGAGGGAGGAAGCCCTCAGAACAGCGCGATCACATCGCGCTGCTCTGAGGGTCTCAGGGGGGCGCGCAGGGAGCCCCCACCCTGCGCGATCCTCCCCTGTGCCCCAGTACACCGCGATCATGTTTGATCGCGGTGTGCAAGGGGTTAATGTGCCGGGAGCGGTCCGTGACCGCTCCTGACACACAGTCATGGGTGTCAGCTGTGATAATCAGCTGACACCCGGCGGCGATTAGCTGCGCTCCCCTCAGGAGCGCAGCTGATCGCCTATGACGTACTATCCCGTCCCGGTCATACGGGCCCAGGTACCATGGACGGGATAGTACGTCCGATGGCAGTAAGGGGTTAACAGACAGCAAAAACAGTGGAATGGAGGCCTGAAATGCTACAACTTGTATCCCACAGATAGATGAGGCGTCTGTCGGAGATATCACACTTGTTATGATTCGGTAGCCAAGGAGGCATCTGACGAAGATACCACACTCTTCAATATGTGGCTAGTAGAGATGAGCGACTTTGGCTCCGGGAGGGTCGAGTCGGGTTTCGGACCACCCGACTTTCCCAAAAGTCGAGTCGAATGAAGTCGGCCGACTAGCGGAAAAGGTCGAGTTGGAGTCGAAAATCCGACCCCAATGCAAGTCAATGGGGAATAAAAGTCGGCAGGGAGTGGAGGACAGTAAACACAACTACAGTGCCCATTTCAATGCCAATGACATCAATTCTTATTACTTAAGCTTGTCAACCTTAATTTACTTTAGAATAATAGTAACGCATTGAAAACTTGGGGTTATTTGGCTAAAGTTGTGGGGGGGCAGGACAGGTTCCAGGTTTTCGTGGGCCCCGGGCCATAGAGTCTCAGTGGGCCCCTTTAACACATACCACAATTCATAATGCTCCGATACGGCAGAGAAATATGGGTATAGTACAATGCCAAATACTTCACTTCTTACATTACATGAGTGATATCTATTGTAAATTCTACAATAGCTAAAAAAAAAGGACAGTATAGTCCTCCATACAGTATTATGGGCACCACATAGTGCGCCATACAGAATAATGAGCCCCATATATTGTTCCATACATAATTGGTCCCATATAATGTTACATACAGTATATGATGAGCTCCACATAATGCTCCAGTATATGATGAGCCCCATGGATGATGCTCCAGTGTATGATGGGCCTATATAATGCTCCATATATAATGGGCTCCATATGATGCTCCAGTATATGATGTGCCCATGGATGATGCTCCAGTGTATGATGGGCCTATATAATGCTTCATATATAATGGGCCCTATATAATGATCCAGTGTATAATGGGCCCCGTATATGATGCTCCAGTGTATGATGGGCCCCATTTATAATGCTCCAGTGTATGATGGGCCCCATATATAATTCTCCAGTGTATAATGCTCCCCATATTTTGCTCCAAACATTAAAAAAATTGAAATACCTCTCCTCGCTGGCCACTGCTGTACTCTGGATTCCTCAGCGTCACCATCTTCCAGTTCTCTGCACTGTGACTGTTCAGGCAAACGGCGCACAGACGTGACATCATCGCGCTCTCTGACCTGAATGTCACTGTCAGTAAACGCGGAAGACATCACAGCGGTGGAGCAGGGAGAGGTAAGTATTGCAAGTGCTGGGGCCCTGAGCAAGCATGGGGTGCCCACTCGTGGGCGACGGCACTGGCACAGGGCCCCTCATAGTCCGCTGGTATCTCTGATGGCGAGTGGGCCCCCCCCCGTCAGAGACACCGGTGTGCTATGAGGGGCCCTGTGCCCATGCCGTTGCCCACGAGTGGGCCCCCCCACCTGCTCAGGGTCCTGGCACTTGCCCAGGTGCGCCAGGTGCTGAAGCTGGCCCTGGGGGGGTACAGCCCAGTTAGGGAGGTGGAAAAACTGGCATATGTTGAGGTGTAGGCTGGACGTTCAGCAGCTGCAAATGGAGGAATTGGAGAAGTCGGAGGAAGAGGAGGACAAAGCGAGCCATTTTGCTGGCAACCTATGTGTCATCAGGGGAAGGTGGTACAAAATCCTTTGAAACCCATGCATGGTTCATTTTAATGAAGGTGAGGTCACCAACATTTTGGGTCGACAGCCGGGTCCTTCTTTCTGTCAGGATTGATCCAGCAGCACTGAAGACTCTTTATGATAGCACACTACCAGCAGGACAAGCGAGCTTCTGTAAGGCATATTGTGCCAATTCAGGCCAGTTGTCCTGTTTACAGGCCCAGTAGACAAAGGGGAATGAACTGTGAGGGAGAACATCGATAGTGGAGGAGAGGTAATTTTGAACCATAGTTGAAAACTACTGTCTTCTGTCTGTTGCAATCGATTCAGTATTAACAGTCGTGTGAGCGGTACTTGACAAATCAGTCCACAACATGATAATGAAACCCCTGTCTCCAATGCCACTTCGTCTGTGTGCACCATGAACACCTCTTCCATTTGGCCCAGTACGGCTCGTGGTAAAACCTGCACCGCTGCTGTGTGCTGGGAATGCCTCTAACAAACGGTTTACCAGAGTTGCTTGCTTGTTCGCCAATATTAGCTCTAGGTTCTCCTGTGGCATGATGTTCTGTAATTTGCCTTTATAGCGTGGATCGAGGATACTGGCCAACCAGTAGTCGTCATCCTTCATAATTTTGGCAATGCGAGGGTCCATTTTTAGGATCCGCAAGACATAATCACACATGTGGGCCAATGTTCCAGGTGTCAATGATGCACTGCCACTGGTGGGTGGAGGAGCACTTCCTGCCAAATCCACATCCCTCCAGTCACGCACAAACCCTGTACCTGACCTTGGCAAGCCAACATTTTCTCTTGCCTCCTGAGAAGCATTCTCCTCCACAAAATAATCATCCCCCTCATCCTCCTCCTCCTCTTCCACTTCTTCCTACACCTCATCCAGGACAGTTCCCTGAGCAGACAATGGCTGACTGTCATCAAGGCTTCCCTCCTCCTCCTCCTCCTCCTCCGCTGCAGATGACTGATCCTTAATGTGTTTCAAAGTTTGCATGAGCAGACGTATAAGTGGGATGCTCATGCTTATGATGGCGTCGTCTGCGCTTACCAGCCATGTGCATTCCTCAAAACACTGAAGGACTTTACAGAGGTCTTTAAGCTTTGACCACTGCACACCCGACAACTCCATGTCTGCCCTCAAACTGCCTGCCCATGTATCCTCCACAAAAGCATTACAGCCTGCCTCTGTTCGCACAGCCTCTCAACCATGTGCATGGTGGAGTTCCACCTTGTTGCAACGTCTATGATTAGGCGGTGCTTGGGGAGGTGGAGCGATCGCTGCAGCCTCTGCTGTTGTGCTACGGTAGCTGAGGAGGACAGGAACAACAGCAGGGCAGCAGAACACCTGAGATGTTGGTAACTGATGGGTTGCAGATTCCTAAACTAACGACACAACTAGAGGTAGCCGTGGAGCGTTCCTACGTTGATCCTAGACGCCTCGTCACAGCCTGAGAGATAACTACACCTAAAGGCAGAAAGATGAAAGCTATTTGCCCCAGAGCAAATCTCCAAAGAAAATAGGAAGCCCCCAAACATATAATGGCGGTTAGACAAGATGAAAACACAAACATAGGCAGAAAATAGATTGAGCAAACGCTGGGGCCACAAGCTGACTAAATAGGATAGGAAAGGAGAGATTACTTTCTGCAACCCAGAAAACCCTACAAAAATCCAACAATTCTAATTACAAAAATACTGAGATCACACGATCTCGCCACCCACTAAATCAGATCTCAGTGTGAACAAAACCAAGCTGCAGCCACTGAAAAACAGGAAAAAGCAAATGAGCAAACAACAGTGGCTGCAGATAAACTGTGAGGAGCTCAGGCCCCAGGAGGGGACCTGGGTGACCTCCACAAAAGTGCAGAAAGCAATGCAAAAAGCAAGCACAAAAAGAAAAGCAAAAAATATCTTCTCTGAAAGCAGGAGATGCAGGCAAGACTCTAGCAAACTTCCAAATGAACCAGGAACCACAATTGAGACAAGAACAATTGATCACCGGCAACCATCATGGGAGGGAACCTCCCTTATATCAGACCAGTCCGTGATCCCTGATTGCCACTCTTCGCTGAAAGGTTCAGTACTGTCAGTAACCACCAGAGGGAGCCTCTGCTCAGAAACCATCTCTAGCACATTCATAACAGTACCCCCCTTGAGGAGGGGTCACCGAACCCTCACTTGTGCAACTAGGCCGATCAGGATGAGCTCGGTGATAGGCACAGATCAGTCTCCTAGCATGGATGTCCGAAGCAAACACCTAAGAATTGTACTCCTGACCATAACCTCTCAGTAGTATAGGAGTTATATTACTCATCAAACTCAATCTGACAGGTCGTCACGCCCCCTATCATTTAATCCGTCTCCCTGTCAGATTGATCTGCCTGGGAAATCAGGTCTGCTGAATCTGTGAATTTCAATCAAAGTGATTCATGAATTTATTCGTCTTTATTTATATATTATCCATTGCCTTGTGGATTTGATCAGACTGTGGTGAAAGTTGTATCAAGGTTATGTCACAATGGTCCTGAACATATTATGTATATGAAATTAGTCAGAAACTGTTAAACAGTAAGCTGAATTCTCTGTGCAGGTCATCTCTGTGTACTGCTAGTCTGTAATTAAAATAAAACTATTTGTTGCCCATGAGAGACTGTGACACGGTGCCCTACAGCTCTTTGACAGTAATTGGTTAAATCTCAACATGTTGTGTTCATGTTTTGTTATCGGCTGCTATCATAGTGATTGTTTCATGTGAGAATACAGGCATAGGATGGGGACATGTTGGGGAAAGCTGTATCAAGGCGAGGTCACATTATGAAATGTTCATAGGTATATTATGTATATGGCCATGTTAGGTATTTTCTAGCAGCGACTGTAGTACAGACTAAAAGGAGATTATTCTATAGTATTATCCTTAGTATTATCCAGTATATAAGGAGTTTTAGTGAATTAAAGAGCGAATCTTGGCAGGATCTGTTAAAGATAGGTTACGTATTAGCAAGGGGTGTAGCAGTGTTGTGTTGTGTATAGCCGGCCATAGTGCCGACATGTCCGGACAAGCCCTTTGATCAATCTATTTGGGAATCTTTTAAGTCCATCAGTAAATGTATCCTTTGACCACTCTATTGTGTGAGGAAAGCTGTATCAAGGCGAGGTCACATTATGAGATGGTCATGGGCATATTATGTATATGGCCATGTTACAATATTAGACACGCGAATGTTTTATTCGTATTTTTTTTTTAAAAAAAGCAATGACGCGGTATTGTAAAAACAAGGTTACAAGATTTTATTGTAATAAATACAGCTCAAAGACATTTCAAGCATTTAAAAGTACATACAGAATGATATAAAAAGTGTCACATGCACAATTAACAAATAGCATCACACACACGATAAAATAGATAATTAACAACTACATAGGCTACATCGTGAGCCACATGGCTGGCAGTATCGGTAGAGACCTTTTTTAAGGTAGTAGAGTACCCCTTGTGGTGCCTAATGACGGGGAGTGCAGAGAATGAATTGTGCGGGGTGCGGGGTCTAACCTCATCGGTGTAGATACACCAGCGCTGGAGGACATTTTTAATTCGTCTAAATGTTGTCTAGTAGTGTGATTACCCACAACAGTAGAGGGTATATTCAGCTCGGCCATAGCTCACATAAACGATTCCCAACCCCTAGGTAAATTCCTGACGGTCAGAGCGTGACTCTGCGTTGTACTACGTACTAAATCCACTAATTTAGACCCGGGTATTACAGCGCCTTTGAAAATAAATTCGTCTTTATCATTCCAGTCTGTCACACTCTTATTCTGGAGTAGTCTGTTTAGTAAAAATTCAGCATTCTTTTTATATCTTTGGTTTATATGACCTACAATTTCAGCGATCTCGTGATTTTTTTTATCGGTGACGGTATTTGGCGGCTGTTGATGCTCAGGATCCTGAGGGCTAACGAGATTTAAAGTTGTCAATTCTTTCGAGCTGCGTTTCGTATGTACCAAGTAGCGCTCCAGCACGGTGCTATACATTTTAATTTTCACATCGTCGGGGATGTCGCGGCGCTGTAAAACGGAGTTAATTTCATCATCGAGGCGTCGAATAACAGTTTCGCGTATGCTCTCGGTGATTGGTGGCCTTAGCTTGTGTAGCTCCTGTTTGGGGACTAGATACATTTTCTCAGCATGCTCCATTATTTGCCCGCGAGCAGACTCGTTATTATGGGTATTGCAAAGCCTAAAAGAGGACCGATAAAGCCACCGGTCTGATTCAGTACCCGTTTCTTTTTCTTTATGGACTGCGCTCTATCGCTAATGGTTCTTATAGCTTTACGCCACTTCTTCAGTATGCCTTTTTGGCGCTCTTTCAACGGGATTCTGCCTTTTAAGATGTTTAAAGCAATCTCACCTATAGCGGTGATTAAATCAACGCTCGCATTGCGCAAAATAGATTTCCGGACGGCCGGGGTTGCCTTCACCAGAGTTTTTAAGAGAGCCCAGTTACGCCGGAGTCTCTCGGACATCTTTACAGCACAGCGCACACAGCGTGGAATGTGCGAACCCGCATAAAATTCACTTTTTAGAAGCGGTTTTCTTCTGCACATCGACAGCTGGTAACGCCGGTGGAAACAACCCCGTCCGTAAGCGGTGATCCTCAGGTGTATTAGCTCTCAAATCGACCAGCAAATACCCATAAGGCTCCCACGTAGCATCCTCAAATGCTTCTAGGAAAAAACGTGTTTTTCCAGGATACATCTGACGAGCTAGTGTTAAAATTTGTAATTTATCTTGAGGGTTGTTAAAAAGAACCATGTACTTTGTGTTTAAATTTATGGTGCGGCTTTTCTTACCCTGACAAAATATGTTTTGTACCAGGTAGAAAATACTGAGATTTCTGTGGTGCACATACTTGGTGAACGCTTTTTCTATCTCGCAATTTTCGCTAGCACTATCCATGAGATCATCAACAATCGCCAAATTCACCTTGTCCGGTGGGAATAATTCGTCATCTACGAATATATTCGGCAAACCCTCCACAAATCTGGTGTTGGGAAAAGAGAGAGAGATTTGATCATATAGTTTCTGCCAGCATGAATAAAACCAAACAATATTATCCGGCTTGTGAGAAAAATTACTTTCAATATTATACAGCAATTGTTTTACAAAATAACTCTTTCCAGAATTAGACGGCCCCGCTAGAATGCACGAGAGCGGGTGTTGTAGCCGCGTATCCATCACAATACTGTGCTAATAGCCATACGGCAGTGTGGTGAATTCGTCTAATAGGCGACGCTTTGTGTAGACACACTTCTGGGTCTTTTGTAGGACACGAGATTCAATATTCCAATATTTCTTATCTCTCACAATGCCCTGTTGCTGTACGACGATGCGCTTCTGAGTTTCAGGGACTGAATTACGGGGGTAGTCCATAACTAGATCTTTCAGACTGCTAAAATTGATAGATTGAGAGTTACCAACATTTAGCGTTATTCCCTTCACTTTTAAGACAGTCTTCCCTGTGTTGAGCTTGTACCCGTAAGTTTTGGGCCCTGCAGAAACAAACTCTGTGATGTATGTGCCCTCGGGTATCTCACTCGTCAATTCCCCCAGGTAATCGCCTAGAGGCGGCTGCCACTCACCTTCCCTGTGCACAAAAATAACTGAATCTGTGTCGTGATAAAGGCACCTCTCCTGTAGCCTGTCCAGCAGAGAATAGAGCTCTAGCCGCGCATACGCGGTGGTAAAGCAGGCTATAAAGATGTTTGTGTTTCTGTTGACTGTGTGGTGCCCCTCCGCATATTTCCAGTTAATGGTTGCGGTTTCATCATCGATAAAATCCAGCGTAGAAATGTCATAGTAGGGCAGGAAGAGATACCTAAAAAGCTCATCAGGATCCCTAACAATCTTGGTGCTTGGTAGATTGGCCCGCTGAGCAAACTTCCCCCATAAAGAATTTAAGAAAAGTTTGGAGATCTGCCTTTTAGCGGGGTTGACGGCTATATTTTCAGGTCGTAACCGCACACCCTCTTTTTCAAGAAAATTGTCAATGTACTGCTTTTTCTTGGCATCATCAGTGCACCAGTTAGGATACCCTGACGCCTCCTGCTTATCCCTAAGGTGTAATTTAATGTAGGGGGCAAACAGATCATCGCTGGTGTTTGGAAAATGCCATATTTCATAGATGCGGGTGATCCGGTACCCTTTATCTATCGCCAGCTCGAGCTCTATGGTGCACCAGGTACCTGTCAGGGAGCGTTCTTCATCACTATGACTGCACTCCTCTGCCTCTGAATTTACAGCGCATGTATAGCAAAAGGGGAACATCAATTTTTTGTTGAGTTTTACAGGTAGAACGGGAAAAAATAAATCTCTCGGGGGATAGACCTTGACTCTAGCTAAACCAAAGTATTTTTTAATGAAACCAAAGTTGTCATAGATGATGTCGGGGTGACCTACAGGGTATGTTTTAGTTTTGTTTACAAAGGGGTACAGACTGGTGAAGTCGTAGTAATGTAAAGTCTCATCAGCTTCAACCTGGTGATAGAGCTTAATGGCGTTAGTTCGACCCCCATAAAGCGCATCGCGGGGGTCTAAGGGAGTGGGAAAATCCATTTGATGGAGAAATGCCTGGAGATTAGAATCATTTTTAACCATTTCACGCCACTCGTGCTCCTATATCACTCTTATGGTGTACCCGCGCAAAGGTAGCGCTTTTTAGCTAAAAAGGCATGATATAATTGACCGTAGGTGGTGTTTGTAACTTTATTTGTATCATTCTCATTATAGCACGATGGGCACCCGTGGAAAAAACAGCCTTGAAATTCAAAAGCTATGTGCTGTCCGTTAACATAGGCATAGCCATCTAGAAAATATTGACCGAGTTGTTTCTCACCCCCTCTTAAGGCATGCTGAATGTCAATGTTCTCGGTATGCGCTACATACATGAGCCACTGTATAGCGGCGGATGAGTAGCGCTTTTTCACCTTGTGATAATTATCACCCGGTAAAATGGCGATCGTTTTTTCTGGTAGAAATTTAAACCGATACATTGACATACACACCGAGGCCAGGGTGATGAATTGAAAAGGGTCAATACAGCTGCTCTCCACAACCATTTCTTTTTGAATGTCACAGTATTTTTTAACACTTTTCAGTGTCATTTCCATAATGCGCTCTCTATAGATCTCACAGGCTCGTCTCAAAATTTCAACATTCTGTTTGCAGTATGATTTTAGTTCACTCTTGAAGTCGAAAACTGTGTGTTTCTGACCCTCATGCCACGCCAGGAACTCTACCTTCTCACCCGGGGCCATGTACTCTAACCCATAATATTTCACATCGGGTATGGGACCTACATAGCTTTGGTTTTCTCGGGTGTTAAAAAAGTGTGGAAAATGACCTTTGGCACCTGAAAAGCCCATGGCCTGAGGTAATTTACTGAGCTTCATGGGAATAAAATTTAGCGAGTCTATGAACCTTAAAGACAAATCGGGCACCGTCACACACAAGAGGCGGCCACCTCGGACTATCACATTTACCGGTAGTTTTCAAAAACCGCTGCTTTAACAATAAAGTGAGAATCGTGGCGACATGCATTGTGGTCTATAAATGTATACCCTGAAAATTTACCGTTGGTAAAGAACAGTAAAAAGTCGTGCGTACAACTAACACCCCCCAAACTCTCACCACTATCACAAACACTATTGCCTACAGAGGCGCCCCGCGATAATTTCTGTATGTGTGTATCAGGATGAGGCATGATATAACTGACCGCAGGTGATGTTTGTGACCTTATTTGCATCATTTTCATTATAGTACGGCGACCAGCCGTGGAAAAACAACCCTGAAATTCAAAAACTATGTGCTGGCCGTTAACACACGCATAGTCATCTAGAAAATATTGAGCGAGTTGCATCACAAACCCTCTCAAGACAGGCTGAATGTCAATGTTCCCGGTATGCGCTACATACATAACCCACTGTATAGCCTGGGCTGCGTAGCGTTCTTGTTGCACAAGCCTATTTTTAAAGATGCTACACCCCCGCAGATATAAAAGAACACACAAGAGCACAACACCTCGGACTATCACATTTACCGGTAGTTTTCAAAAACCGCTGCTTTAACAATAAAGTGAGAATCGTGACGACATGCATTGTGGTCTATAAATGTATACCCTGAAAATTTACCGTTGGTAAAGAACAGTAAAAAGTCGTGCGTACAACTAACACCCCCCCAAATTCTCACCACTATCACAAACACTATTGCCTACAGAGGCGCCCCGCGAGAATTTCTGTATGTGTGTATCAGGATGCTCCCTGCTTTGAACGATTGTATGCTCGTGAATGCTGCCATTTCCATGGGGCATCATAGTTGTGTAAATGCGGTGGGGCTCGTGTATCGACCCCTAGGTTGTAATGCGTGCGCATTTTAATTATTTTTTCAATTCATAACCATATGTTCTCAGGCAGACAGGTTTATTTCACAGAAGTTGACTGTACAGTTGCATAATTTTTGTTTAAAAGCATACATTTGCATAATTTTGTTTAAAATCGCACAGTTCTGCGATAATGTCGGGTGTTGGACACGCACTTATCTGTCTTTCATACGTGTCGCAGAAAGATTTTAGTCTGTTCTGCGTCAGTTTATTGTGCACGTACTGTGCAGACATGTCAAGAAACATTTTGGCGTGTTCAGCAGTCCATGCGGGTGTTGGCGTGTAAGGCGATCGACCATCAACCTTCTGTTTCTTACTTACACGACGGCGCGATACCGCGCGTTTCTTTGGTGCTAATGCATCGGGTGTATTGGCAGGTGCTTCTTCCGCGTTGTTATTTGCAGATTCTGTAGCTTGACACACACGTATATTCTTAAGCCTACTACTCTCCGTATTCCCGGGGTGTGCGGTTGGCGCGACGCTTTCTTCACGATCCGCGACACACCTGAGTGAAAGAGGTTCCGTTCTCACCTCCGCTCTGTTCTCAAATCCATAATTGCTCTGGTGCAAAACTCGCGAATAGTGTTGAGCATTCCGATACCGCAAGTATCGGGTATCGGCCGATATTCGCGTTATCGGAATTCCGATACTTAATTCCGATACTTTTTCAATATCGTATACCGGAATCGGAAGTTCCCATAATTCTTTGAGAGGCAATGTGATGTTAGTCAGCCAATGATGAATCTTATGAAGTGTGGGCACATCCTGTAATGCTGCGGTCATCTTAACTAATGGCATGGCTGTGATTGGCTGCTGAAATGATGTCAGAATGCACTATAAAAGGCGCCGCAGCCATTTTAGCGTCACTGTGCTGTGAACTCAGTTAGGGAAAGAACGCTGCTCTGCTGACTCTGAGGGACAGTTAGAGATTGCGATTTAGTGTACTGTGCTTTAGGCAGGCTAGTTTACCACCGGCTGTGTAAAGCTTCCTTTTGCCTGCAGTGTTGTTTTAACAGCTCTGCAAGGTGTGTGTGAGTGCAGGTGACGCTGCAGTTTGCTCTGCATGCAACGCTGTCTGTAGGCATCTGCACGTGTCACTCACAGACTCTTTTTTTTTTTCTTCAGTGTATAAAAGGCGCCGCCGCCATTTTAGCGTCACTGTGCTGTGAATTCAGTAAGGGACAGAACGCTGCTGTGCTGACTCTGAGGGACAGTTAGAGATTGCGATTTAGTGTACTGTGCTGTAGGCAGGCTAGCACCAACCGCTGTGTAAAGCTTCCTTTTGCCTGCAGTGTTGTTTTAACAGCTCAGCAAGGTGTGTGTGAGTGCAGGTGACGCTGCAGTTTGCTCTGTATGCAACGCTGTCTGTAGGCATCTGCACGTGTCACTCACAGACTCTTTTTTTTTTCTTCAGTGTAATTCTTGCTGCTCCATGTAATTGAAATAATAGTGTGACGCGCTTCCATCCGTATACAATACCTTGGTTGCAAACACTATAGAAGTCCACAATGGAGCCTTTCACAGCAAGTGAACAGTTGTGTTTCAGTGTTCACTGCAGTCTGTGATTTTTTTTTTTTTTTGAGTGCAGATCACGCTCCAGTTACTTCAACTAATGCTGCGTGTACTCTGCTGAGTGTCTGTCACTGGCTCATCCTTGTAATTTTTCAAAAATTGCTGCTGCTTTATTCTATTTTAAATTTACAAAAATATATTAGTGTGACGCTCTTCCATCAAAATACAATACATTGCTTGCAAACTTAATAGAAGTCCACAAAAAGGCCTTTCACAGCAAGTGAACAGTTGTGTTTCAGTGTTCACTGTAGTCTGAGGTTTCATTTTTTTGTAGGAGTGTAGATCCCGCTCCACTTCAACCACCGCAGCGTGTACTCTGCTGAGTGTCTGTCACTGGCTCATCCTTGTAATTTTTCAAAAATTGCTGCTGCTTTATTCTATTTTAAATTTACAAAAATATATTAGTGTGACGCTCTTCCATCAAAATACAATACATTGCTTGCAAACTTAATAGAAGTCCACAAAAAGGCCTTTCACAGCAAGTGAACAGTTGTGTTTCAGTGTTCACTGTAGTCTGAGGTTTCATTTTTTTGTAGGAGTGTAGATCCCGCTCCACTTCAACCACCGCAGCGTGTACTCTGCTGAGTGTCTGTCACTGGCTCATCCTTGTAATTTTTCAAAAATTGCTGCTGCTTTATTCTATTTTAACCCCTTAAGGACAGAGCCATTTTGCAGCTTAATGACCGGGCCAATTTTTACAATTCTGACCACTGTCACTTTATGAGGTTATAACTCTGGAACGCTTTAACGAATCCCGCTGATTCTGAGATTGTTTTTTCGTGACATATTGTACTTCACGTTAGTGGTAAAATTTCTTTGATATGACTTGTGTTTATTTATGAAAAAAACGGAAATATGGCGAAAATTTTGAAAATTTAACAATTTTCAAACTTTAAATTTTTATGCCCTTAAATCAGAGAGATATGTCACACAAATTTCTTAATAAATAACATTTCCCACATGTCTGCTTTACATCAGCACAATTTTGGGACCAAAATTTTTTTTTGTTACGAAGTTATAAGGGTTAAAAGTTGACCAGCGATTTCTCATTTTTACAACACCATTTTTTTTTAGGGACCACATCACATTTGAAGTCACTTTGAGGGGTCTATATGATAGAAAATACCCAAAAGTGACACCATTCTAAAAACTGCACCCCTCAAGGTGCTCAAAACCACATTCAAGAAGTTTATTAACCCTTCAAGTGCTTCACAGGAGCTGAAGCAATGTGGAAGGAAAAAATTGACATTTAACTTTTTTTGCAAAAGCTTTACTTCGGAACCAAGTTTTTTTATTTTCACAAGTGTTAAAAGAAAAAATGAACCACAAAATTTGTTGTGCAATGTCTTCTGAATACTTCGATACCCCATATGTGGGGGTAAACCACTTTTTGGGCGCGTGGCAGAGGTCGCAAGGAAAGGAGCGCCGTTTGACTTTTTCAACGCAGAATTGGCTGAATGCCATGTCGCGTTTAGATAGCCCCTGATGTGCCTAAACAGTGGAAACACCCCACAAGTGACCCCATTTTGGATACAAGACCCCTTAAGGAACTTATCTAGATGTGTGGTGAGAACTTTGAACCTCCAAGTGCTTCACACAAGTTTATAACCTAGAGCCGTGAAAAAAAAAAAAAAATTTTTTTCCACAAAAATGATGTTTTCACCCCAATTTTTAATTTCCCAAGGGTAATAAGACCGCAAAAGTTTTTGTGCAATTTGTCCTGAGCATGCTGATACCCCATATGTGGGGGTAAACCACTTTTTGGGCGCACGGCAGAGGTCGCAAGGGAAGGAGCGCTGTTTGACTTTTTCAACGCGGAATTGGCTGGATGCCATGTCGCGTTTAGAGAGCCCCTGATGTGTCTAAACAGTGGAAACCCCCCACAGGTGACCCCATTTTGGAAACTAGACCCCCTAAGGAACTTATCTAGATGTGTGGTGAGCACTTTGAAGCCCCAAGTGCTTCACAGAAGTTTATAACGCCCGGGCGTGAAAATAAAAAATCATATTTTTTCCACAAACCTGATTGTTTAGTCCCCAATTTTTTATTTTCACAAGGGTAACAGGAGAAATTGGACAACAAAAGTTGTTGTACAATTTGTCCTGAGTATGCTGATACCCCATATATGGGGGGGGACCACTGTTTGGGCGCACGGCAGGGCTTGGAATGGAAGCAGCACCGTTTGACTTTTTCAAACCAAAATTGGCTGGAATTGAGATTGGACACCATGTCGCGTTTGGAGAGCCCCTGATGCGCCTAAACAGTGGAAACCCCCCACAAGTAACACCATTTTGGAAACTAGACCACCTATGGAACTTATCTAGATCCGCTGTGAGCACTTTGAACCCCCAAGTGTTTCACAAAAGTTTATAATGCCTGGGTGTGAAAAAAAAAACAAAACAATTTTCCACAAAAATGATTTTTTAGTCCCAAATTTTTGATTTTTCACAAGGAAATTGGACCCCAAAAGTTGTTGTCCAATTTGTCCTGAGTACGCTGATACCAAATATGTGGGGGGGGAAACTGTTTTGGCGCACAGCAGGGCTTGGAAAGGAAGTAACAACGTTTTGGAATGCAGACGTTGGTGGGGGTCATGTTCCGTTTGCAGTGCCCCAGATGAGCCTAAACAGTGGAAAACCCCCACAAGTGACCCCATTTTGGAAACTAGACCCCATAAGGAACTTATCTAGATCTGAGGTGAGCACTTTGAACCTCCAAGTGTTTCACAAAAGTTTATAATGCCTGGGTGTGAAAAAAAAAAAATCAATTTTCCACAAAAATGATTTTTTAGTCCCAAATTTTTGATTTTTCACAAGGAAATTGGACCCCAAAAGTTGTTGTCCAATTTGTCCTGAGTACGCTGATACCAAATATGTGGGGGGGGAACTGTTTTGGCGCACAGCAGGGCTTGGAAAGGAAGTAATAACGTTTTGGAATGCAGACGTTGGTGGGGGTCATGTTCCGTTTGCAGTGCCCCAGATGAGCCTAAACAGTGGAAACCCCCCACAAGTGACCCCATTTTGGAAACTAGACCCCTTAAGGAGCTTATCTAGATGTGTGGTGAGCACTTTGAACCCCCTAGTGCTTCACAGAAATTTATAAACGCAGAGACGTGAATATGAAAAATCATTTTTTTTCTCAAAAATGATTTTTTTAGCCAGCTATTTTTTATTTTCCCAAGGGTAATCGGAGAAATTAGAACCCCAAAATTGGTGTGCAATTTGTCCTGAGTACGCTGATACCCCATATGTTGGGGTAAACCACTGTTTGGGCGCACGGCAGGGCTCGGAAGGGAGGGAGCGCCATTTGACTTTTTGAACGCCACATCGTGTTTGGAGACCCCCTGATGTGCCTAAATAGTGGAAATCCCTCAATTCTAGCTCCAACCCTAATCCCAACACACCCCTAACCCTAATCCCAACCCTAATCCCAACCCTAATTCCAACCCTAATTCCAACCCTAATTGTAACCCCAACCTTAATTATAACCTTAATTATAACCCTAACCCTAATTGTAACCCTAACCCTAATTCTAACCCTAATTATAACCCTAACCCTAAGGCTAGGTTCATTTTGCGTTTTACCAGCCCGTTCAACACATAGCGTTTACGGGCTGGTAATGGTATAGCATAACGCGATCGCATTATGCTATACCCGCTAGCGCAGAGGAATCAGCAGATGATTCATCTGCGCTAGCGGTGACGGAGCCCAAACGCTGCAGCCCGCGTCCGAGGCTCCGTCACTGAATGATGGCACGTCGCAAACGCATGCCGCTTTACGGCATGCGTCGCGATGCACCCTCAAATGGGGGTGAATGGCAGCGTTAACGGACTGCGTTACACCGCGTTATACCGCGGTGTAACGCAGTCCGTCTAACGGACTGCCATAACGCAGTATGAACCCAGCCTAACCCTAACGCTAATTATAACCCTTACCCTAAGGCTGCTTTCACACTTCCAGCGGGCGCCTGTCGGCGCCCCCGGCATTTTTCCGCAGCGCCGCATCAGAAAACCTGATGCGCCGCCGGCGGCCGCATGCGTTTTTTTTGCCGGATGGTTTCTGATGCCCGGAGACATCAGAAACCATCCGGCAAAAACAAAAAACGTTACATGCAGCGTTTTGTCCGGCCGCCGCAATGTACATTTGCGCCGCATCCGGACAAAACCGCATGCAACGCATTGACATGCGGCGCCATCCGGCGCTAATGCAAGTCAATGCAAAAAAAAACGCATGCGGCGCATCAGATTTTCTGATGCGGCGCTGCGGCTAAATGCCGGGGGCGCCGTCAGGCGCACACCGGATGTGTGAAACCAGCCTAATGCTAACCCTAACCCTAATTATAACCCTAACCCTAATTATAACCCTAACCCTAACAGAAAAATGAAAATAAATATAATTTCTACTTTTTATTATATGTCCCTAACTAAGGGGGTGATAAATGGGGGGGTTATGTACTGTTTTTTTTATTTTGATCACTGTGATAGTTTATCACAGTGATCAAAATGTACTTTTATGAGAATGAATGAAAAAAAATTTGAATCTGCCGCCAAAGCAGATCGGCGGGCGCACTGCGCATGCGCCCGCCATTTTTGTTTTGCAGGGAGAAGAAGCCGGGATCCTGGGGCCTGCGGGAGGACGGAGGACACCGGTAAGTATATGGGGGGGCGATCGGGGACCGGGGGACCCTCATTTTCTCCCCTCTGATGTGCGATCACATCAGAGGGGAGAGAAATCATTTTTTTTTTTTTTTTGCGATCGCGGCTATGCTTGCATAGCCGCGATCGCAACACCGGGATCGGTGAATACCGACCCGGAACATGTTCTCTGGGGTCTCGGCTACCCCCGGTAGCCGAGACCCCAGAGAATATTTGCCCATCCCCCCACCAGCACAGTGGCACATAGCGGCGGGCGCACTGGGCATGCGCCCGCCATTGTCTTAACGGCGCCGGCACCGGGGGACACCGGAGGGCCCGGGGGCCACATGGATCTTATTGGGGGCCACATGGGGGTCCTGGGGACCCTTTTTCTCTGTCCTCTGATGTCCGATGACATCAGAGGACAGAGAAATTAAATGCCACAACTTTTTTTTTTTGTTGCGGTCGCCGTTATAGGGTTAATAACGGCGATCGCAACATCGGTGTCGGTAAAAACCGACCCGATTCATGTTCTCTGGGGTCTCGGCTACCCCCGGTAGCCGAGACCCCGGAGAGAAAATGCGCCTCTGGGGGGCGCTATTCACTTTTTCCACAGCGCCGTTAATTAACGGCGCTGTGGTTTAAGTACCCTTAATGACCGCCGTTAAAAGGCGTATCGGCGGTCGTTAAGGGGTTAAATTTACAAAAATATATTAGTGTGACGCTCTTCCATCAAAATACAATACATTGCTTGCAAACTTAATAGAAGTCCACAAAAAGGCCTTTCACAGCAAGTGAACAGTTGTGTTTCAGTGTTCACTGTAGTCTGAGGTTTCATTTTTTTGTAGGAATGTAGATCCCGCTCCACTTCAACCACCGCAGCGTGTACTCTGCTGAGTGTCTGTCACTGGCTCATCCTTGTAATTTTTCAAAAATTGCTGCTGCTTTATTCTATTTTAAATTTACAAAAATATATTAGTGTGACGCTCTTCCAGAGGACAGTGTTTGTTGGCCATTTGTGAGTCTGCAGCACATGGTTGATTTCATGCTGCACTGCCTGAGAAACGACCGCTGCATCGGCCACATTCTCACCACGTCAGATTATTGGGTGTACACCCTCCTAGACCCTCGCTACTGGGACAACTTACAAAGCCTCATCACACCGTTGAACCGGGACCGTAAAATGTTGGAGGACCAAGACACACTGTTGAAATCCATAATGTTCTCCATTCCAGCCGAGAGCGCTGCTGCTGCTACTGCTTTACAAAGCAGCTCTGTGCGTCGAGGCATTGTAGACACCTCTGCAACAAGAGAGAGCACAAGCAGCGCCTCTGCACAGGGCAAGAGCTGTATGTTACAAATGTGGCGAAGTTTTGTGACAGCGCCACCAAGGTGTGCACCAAAGTGATGGGAAATCTAGTTAATTTTGTTGATTAGTTCACCATGAACTAGTTCACTGAAAAGATTAGTTCAAAAGATTAGTTCATTTAGTTCAGTTTTTCTCCACCCTATCCTGTGAGGAGCTGATAGGAAATGCATCATGTGACCTCTGAACTAAATGAACTAGATGAACTGCTGAACAAAATGTTCTATTGAGAATGACTCAGGACAGCCTAGTTCAATCTGATGCCTCTGACTGAGCCCAGCAGTGCCACATAATGATTGTGTATGAGGGGGCTGAGAAGCAGTTCAGCATCCACCATTTTAAGAACAGAACAGGGGTCAGTGTTAAAGATTTTAGCAAGACTGATCTTCTAGGCTAGAGGCATGAACTACACACAGAAACACTCTCTCATACACACATATGAGCTGTGTCTGTGTACTGTGTGTGCAATTTCATTTTTTATTGATAATATTATTATTACTGTTATATTTGTATTTGATGTGTGGTATGCTTTGGAGGTGCTGGCTTGCCCTGCTGCCAGTGTATTATCTGAGCGCGTCTTTAGTGCTGCAGGTGGTGTACTAACAGACCGTCGCATGCGACTATCCTCAGACAATGTAGACCGGCTTATTTTTCTGAAAATGAACAAGGCATGGATCTCACCTGAATTTGCCTGTCCGTTTTCAGATTAAATAACTGTTTGCCAACGTTTTCCAAGTCTCCTGTTATGTTCATCTTTCTACCACCTGAACTCTACTCCCTGGGCTACAACACTGCCAGTCACAGGGGAATGATCATTTACAAAACAAAATGTTATCCCCAACAAATAGTAGCGCAACGACTCCAGTGCCCACTTTATCGCCAGGCACTCTCTCTCTACAATGCTGTCTCTGTTTTTTGATGGAGTAAGTTTTCGACTCAGGAAACTAATGGGATGCTCCTCCCCGTTAAGCTCCAGTCCTGAGACAACACGGCACCCAGACCTACCTCTGACGCATCAGTCTGGACAATGAATTCTCTTTTGAACTCGGGTGTGCTCAAAACTGGTGACCCACACAGTGCCCCTTTTATTGCCCCTGTTGATGACCCCTTGCTGATTTATTAACCGGCTCCACCAGATCCATGGGTATTCTCTCAAACTGGACCTCTAAAATTTTTAATGGCACCAAGGGACTTACAAAATGAGGCTGAGGACTGTGTATCTGGCGCATGCGACAAGAGTTACAATACCGTTTAACTTCTTGATAGACCCCCAGCCAGTAAAACCGTTGTATAATTCTGTGTAGGGTTTTCTTTTGGCACAAATGTCACCCTAGTACATGCGCATGCGCTAAGTCCATTACCAACCTCCGATATGACTGCGGTAGCAGCAATTGCTAAAAAATTTCAACATGTATTTTATAAACCTGATACAGCAAATCTTGGTTCAGCTCTAATTGTTTAAATACTGTAGCTGCCCCGGGGTGTTGGGGTTCCCCATTGACAACCAGTAAATTTTCACGGGCTAGACTCAACGTAGGGGCCGCGTAGTTGCGCCTTAACAAATTTGTCACCTGTCACATTTAAGTATTACAATTCAGGTCCCGGTGTCAAATCTTCCATCTCCCCAACTAACACTTCGATAGGAGAGGGGTTTTCCTACTCCACCGAAGGCAAAGGTAATACTGCCCACTGCACACATGTGTTATGCATAGTGAGACTGATAGTAGCCAACAAAGTAGCTAACAAAGGCCACTTGTGATCGCCCTATCAGCGTAGGAACAATGCTACTCAAAATATCTTCCATGATCCTGGACAAAATCTTGATATAATGGTCAATGAGTGAGAATGTACGATAGGATCCAGGCAGATGTGAAGGTTTGTTTGGTTTTAGTAGCAACTTCATGTGTGACATGTTTGAATGACTGGGCAACCCTCCTGTCTCCAATATATGATTGAAGGTGCGTACCAATGTGGACGGGATATCCTCACTCAATAATTTTAATAATTTGGCTGTAAACCCGTCAGATCCTGGAGCTTTCCCGTATTTAAAGTAACTTATCGCCGCTGTCACTTCCATCACCTCAATTTGTTTTTTTAAAAGGAGAAGCTGATAGTTTGTGATGGATGGTAACCGTATTCCATCTACAAAGGTGTTACCCTCCTCACTATCCGTATGTTCCACCTTATATAAGTCTGAGTAGTATTCTTGTAGAATGGTGTTTATGGTTCGAGGGTCTGTGTTCATGATCCCATGTTTATTCGTTAACGCTGTAATATGTTGATGACGAATGTGATTTCCTTTCGCTAGTCGTGCTAATAGTCTCCCTCATTTGCTACCATAACGATATACATCGGCTCTATAATTGTTATTACTGCTTCTCTCTCGTCGATATACCCATACGTGTAAGTCAACCTTAGCCTGCTTACATCTATTTTTAACCTGTGTTGATGAACTTGTCTTGTTTGCCGTGTACCTATCGCGTAATATCCTGCTAGCCTGCGAGTAGTTTGTCGCCATCTTCTTTTTTAGCGTTGTCTGATAACCTATTAGTTTCCCGCGCATTACTCCCTTCCCTGCTGCCCATAAAAGTTCCGGCCTATCCCTAGTATCTCCATTATCCCTTACATATTAAAAACACCATTGCTTCACATGATGTCGAAACTTCTCATCCATTAACAAATAGGTCAGGAAGCGCCAAGTTTGGTTTGGCCCCATCTGCACCATATCTGGCAGGGTCACTGATACGGGCGCGTGGTCATATATAGCTACGCTGTGCACATCTGCCTCTTCCACTCCCCTTAATAGCTCCTGTGCTAGCAATATATAATCTATTCTGGACCAAGAGTCATGTGGCGCCGAATAGAATGAATATTCACTGCCATCTGGGTTCAGGTGTGTCCAAATGTCTACAAAGTTACTCGTGTCTAGCAAGGGTTATTATAAACGTGTGTCATGTGATCGCACATTCATTCGCATCGACCTACAGTTCTTCACTGGTTCGATTCACCATATTTAAGTCACCACCGTGGGTGGTTTTAATGCTCTCCTATCGGCCTGATATGCTTGGATACCTGGGATAAATTCAGGAACGTCTCCAAACTCCCTACTCACATGTCAGCGCAGGAACCGTAAGAGGGAACGTGCTTGTTTTGTTGCGCATAGGTGGAGTTTTATACAGTAAATGATTACTGCTGTCTTATTTTTGCGTCCCAAGGGCAGAATAAGTCTGCGTAACGTTACATTTTACAGACACTCATATAATAGACACACGCTACCCTAACCGTGACACAAGGAAGGTATTGTTGTGGGATAAAGCCGCCATTTTAGCGTCACTGTGCTGTTAATTCAGTTTGGGACAGAACGCTGCTCTGCTGACTCTGAGGGACAGTTAGAGATTGCGATTTTGTGTACTGTGCTTTAGGCAGGCTACTTTACCAACCGCTGTGTACATCTTCCTTTTGCCTTGCAGTGTTTTTTTCACAGCTCTGCAAGGTGTGTGTGTGAGTGCAGGTGACGCGCTGCAGTTTGCTCGGCATACAACGCTGTATGTAGGCATCTGCACATGTCACTCTCACTCTTTTTTTTTTTTTTCTTTAGTGTAATTCTTGCTGCTCCATTCAATTGAAATTATAGTGTGACGTGCTTCCATCCGTATCCAATACATTGGTTGAAAACACTGTAGAAGGACACAAAAAGCCCTTTCACAGCTAAGAGTTGTGTTCACTGTAGTCTGAGATTTTAATTTATTCAATTTTGATCACGCTCAAGTTACTTCTTCAAGCAATGCTGCTTGTACTCTGCTGAGCGTGTCTTACTGCCTCATCCTTGTCATTTTTCTCGAATTGGTGTACATGTACATCAAAGTAGTCTTCATTTTGATCGAAATCCAAGCAGGTACCCGGACACTCTATGGCTGCTTTTGTACGGTGGACTGGCTCCAACATTCAATAAGACTTAAGATGCAATCGGGCACCTTGTCAAGGCCCAATCCTCTTCTCCCTCTGATATAATAATAATAATAATCTTTATTTATATAGCGCCAACATATTCCGCAGCGCTTTACACTTTAACAGTTTCAAAACACAAGTCATAGGTAACAACGTTAACAATACAATAATTAAAGCAAAATAAGCCGACCCTGCTCGTGAGAGCTTACAATCTACAATGAGGTGGGGGAGATACAAAGTACAGGTGTGTATATATAATGGTGCATTTCCAATGATGGTCCAGCCATCTTGAGGGAGTGAGGCATGGATGGAGGTAGTGAATGGGCTCCACATACACACTTAAACATAGAACGACTTTGCTTATTGAATGTGATAGGCCACTCTGAACAAATGTGTTTTGAGGGAGCGCCTGAAACCAGGCAAATTGTGGATAGTCATAATTTCTTGTGGTAGAGCATTCCAGAGGATTTGCGCAGCGCGGGAGAAGTCTTGGAGTCGGGAGTGGGAGGTACGGATTACTGCAGAGGTTAGTCGAAAGTCATTTGCAGAGCGCAGCAGTCGGTTAGGCCGATAGATAGAAATGAGGGAGGAGATGTAGGGGGGTGCTGCACTGTGGAGAGCTTTGTGGGTGAGAACCAGTACTTTGAATTGGATCCTATAATGAATGGGCAGCCAGTGTAAGGACTGGCGAAGAGCGGACGCGTCCGAGTACCGATTAGCCAGATGGATGACCCTGGCTGCTGCATTAAGGATGGACTGGAGAGGGGATAGTCGAGTAATGGGGAGGCCAAGTAATAGAGCATTGCAGTAGTCCAGGCGGGAGTGGATCAATGCTACAGTGAGGGTTTTTGTTGTTTCCATGGTGAGAAAAGGGCGGATTCTAGAGATGTTCTTTAGGTGTAGACGGCAAATATCTAACAAACAGGTCATGCTGGAGAGACTTGCACCTACTGCCACTCAGGGTCTTCAGCTCCTTTGTGAGAAACTAATGTTTGGCCAGCCAGTATATCAAATAAAGTTCATGAGAAATGGGAACTGTGGTTGGCTTCACTTTTGGTACTGGGTGCTAATACCAAACCATGGTGTGCCATTCAATGAATATTCCTGGCTGGTTGGAGACAAGCTCATTCCCACAGAAAAGTACCAGAAAGCTAAGGAGATGGTGGCCTCTCTCAACATGAAGGAGTTTGCTCGTTGTCTAGGAGATCGACCACCCCTGCTGTGTACCTTGTCAACGTTGTGTTGAAGCTTGCAAGGATTAAGAGGTTACAGTGGTAAGTCTGGTTTTTACTAAAGATCCTGCTGTGTATTATAGTTTTTATGTTTAAAAAAAATTTTTATCTTAGGAATGTTAAATAAATTTTTATTTTTTTTTTTTAAATACAATGTATCTTATGAATGTTAAATATTTAATTTTTTTTTTGATAAAATAAAATGTATCTTATGAATGTTAAATAACCATTTTTTTTTTTTTTTTTCAGGTATTTGATCTACCGTAGCTAGTTGCTGATCGTTGACTCTACACCCCTCTCCCCAGAATGTTACTCGGGTTATGGGGAGAAAATCACCGCTATTCCAGACTGATTTCATGTTAATGTGTCTGGCTCTTACACAGCACACAGCACTTGATGTTAGTTTATCTTTTTCCTAAATTATTTGTTACACTGCCCTTCTCACATTTAATTTGCACTTTTTTTTTAAGCACAAGTTTTTTTACACTTCCTTGTTCTGTAAGTAGGCTTAATGGTTAAATGTTTTATACTAGATGTAAATATGTAACATGTAAATTTTATATTAAGATTTTGAAAATTATTAGGTACACACCATCAGGCTCTTTCGTCCCCTCTCCCTTAGAGTAGCGGTAATATATCGGACCCCAGGCTCGCCCACACAGTTCCTTGACCACTTCTCTGCCTGGCTGCCGCACTTTCATGTCCTCAGAAGTACCAACCCTTATCCTTGGAGACTTCAACATCCCCATTAACAGCCCTACTTCCACACTCAAAACACATTTGTTCAGAGCGGCCTATCACATTCACTAATCAAAGTCATTCTACGTGTAACTGTGTGTGTGTGTAGCCCATTCACTATCTCCATCCATCCCTCACTCCCTGAAAATGGCTGGACCATCATTGTAAATAAACCATTGTATATAAACAACTGTACTTTGTAGCTCCCCCTCCTCATTGTAGATTGTAAGGTCTCACGAGCAGGGGCGGCTTATATTGCTTTAATTATTGTATTGTTAACGTTGTCACTTATGACTTGTGTTATGAAACTGTTAAACTGTACAGCGCTGCGGAATCTGTTGGCGCTATATAAATAAAGATTATTATTATAGAGGCCCACTCAGTAGTGGTGAAGTGAACGGCGCAAATTGCGAGTTGATTGCAACTGATGCAGCTGATACTCCATTACTGCTGGCTGCTGCTCACACAACCGCTCCAACATATGTAACGTGGAATTCCACCTGGTGGGTACGTCACATATGATGCGATGTTCAGGAAGGCAAAATCTGCGTTGCAGAGCTGCAATGCGCGATCTGGCCATGGTGGAACGTCGCAAGTTAGCGCACTGTAGGCGGACCTTGTGCAGCAGTGCATCAAGATCCGAATAGTCCCTCAAAAAACTCTGGACGACCAAGTTTAGCACATGTGCCAGACATGGTATGTGAGTGACGTTGCCTAGGCCCAGACCTGCCACCAGATTTCGGCCATTGTCACACACTACCAAGCCTGGCTGGAGATTCGCTGGCAAAATACACATGTCGCTCTCTTGCTTTATGGCATTCCAGAGCTCCAGCGCTGTGTGTCTTTGATTCCCCATGGAAATTAATTTCAGGACGGCCTGTTGACGTTTGGCCACGTCTGTGCTCATATCGGTCAACAGGCTCGCTGTCTGGGTGTTATGTTTGACACCAATCTCTCCTTCACCTCCCATATACAATATGTTGCCCGCTATTGCCACCTACACCTAAAGAACATCTCTCCCGAATCCAAGACTTCTCCCGCGCTGCGCCAATACTGTGGAATGCTGTACCCCAAGAAATTAGAACTATCCACAATTTGCATGTTTTGGGGCGCTCACTCTAAACACATTTCTTCATAGCGGCCTATCACATTCACTAATCAAAGTCATTCTATGTGTAAGTGTGTGTGTGTAGCCCATTCACTATCTCCATCCATCCCTCACTCCCTCAAAATGGCTGGGCCATCATTCTAAATACACCATTGTATATAAACACCTGTACTTTGTATCTCCCCCACATATTTGTAAATTGTAAGCTCTCACGAGCATGTGCGGATTATATTGCTTTCATTATTGTATTGGTAACGTTGTTAGTTATGACTTGTGTTCTGAAACTGTTAAACTGTAAAGCGCTGCGTAATCTGTTGGCGCTATATAACTAAAGATTCTTATTAAGCGTTCACGGGTCCATGTGGAGGTAGACCGTGACGGCTCCTGCAACGATGTTTCTGAGGAAATGGAGAAGGAGGAGTCAATGTGTACAGACTTGATTCCCGCAATCCTTGTAGTTGCCTGAACACGTACAGCGCCACTCGCAAGATCTGTACCCGGCTCCACAACATTGACCCAATGGGCAGTAAGGGAAAGGTATCGTCCCTGGCCATGGATACTGGTCCACGCAGCGGTGGTCAGGTGGACATTGCTACTGACGGAGTTTAGTAGCGCATGTTTAATTTTAACCTCAACAACATGCTTTTACAGACCAGGGACGGCTTGCCTGCTGAAATAAAATCAGCTTGGCACATTGTATTGTGGGACTGCCAATGCCATTAAGTTCCGTAAACTGTCAGTCTCCACCAGCCTGAATGACAGCATTTCAAGGGACAGGAGTTTTGCAATGCCAGCATTCAGAGCCTGTGCTCGTGGATGGTTTGCCGAGATTGGGCCTACACCCGATACGCCACAACCTGACACCCACAGATAAACAAGCCATAAAATCTCTGAAAGATAACCCCAACATTATTATTAAACCAGCAGATAAGGGGGGTGCTATCGTTATTATGAATAAGACCCAATCTATTGCCGAAATTCATAGACAACTGTCAGTTAACCTAACCTACAGACAACTCAATTGTGACCCTACATTTTACATCTGTCAAAAAATTTATCGTATCCTGACAAAACATCTTTAATTGATCACCATAGACTGTAAGACTATGACATTCCTTAATATTCAATACCCCATCACCCCTGTTTTCTACACACTCCCAAAAATCAACAAAAAACTACATTATCCACCCGCATACCCTAGAGGGATAATTCTCCGTGTTCTACAGTATCACCCAAATGTTTAACATGTTGCCTAATTCCTATGTATATATATTCTTCACCCTATGTATTTATTGTATATATTGTATATATTATACATTGTCATTGACTGTAAATTTTTCTATCTCTTCCAGCGACTATTTGATAAAGGCCACTGCGTTGCCCAAAACGTCAGTCAGTAGTCTCATAGCTATTTTCTTTTTTCACATCAAGTGTGCAATAAAAATTTCAAATTTAACCATGACATATGCAGTTAAACTTGTGCAGTGATTCTCTATAGACTGTACATCTTCAGTGTGTCTTTGTAACTCAAGTACGTGTTTTCTCCGCACATGGTTACACATATTTGTGGTATTGAGGTTACTGACACTTTACCTCTTTTTACTTTTTGATTACACAGCTTGCATTTGACATAGCAAATATCATCTGCAAGTGTGTGAAAAAAGGACCACGCAGTGCAAGTCCTGGGAGCGTCCGTTTAGACTTTTGAAAGAGAAATCCGAACAGGTGCCAAAATGGAGGCTACAGGCAACAGAGTATGCAGCCTAACTCTCCCTCCTGTTTGTACCGTTGGGGCAATCGCTTCCTCAGAGCTGCTACCACCACCTTCCTGTTCCTCACGCCATGTTGGGTCTTGGACCTCATCATCTCCACTAACCTCTTCCAACACCTGCTGCTGTTGGGTGGTCTGGCCACCACCATGCTCAACAGAAACTGGCACCTGAGTCTCATCATCATCAGATGCGTTCTGCGGTGTGCTGACCATCGGCACTGTCTCACCCGCCTCTTCAGATTCAGAGAGACACAGCTGTTGCGCATCACTGCATACTCCCTCTTCTTCACATTCCAGAATGCTGCTTGGCTGTGCCCCTGTTTGCAAACCAACAGATTCTGAGAACAGAAGCAGAGACTCAGCTGGCTCCTGTACAGAACTCTCTGACTGACTGGGCAATTTGGCAGGCGGTGAAGAGACAGATGGTTGATCAACAGTGCTGTGTTCCTGAGAGGAGGTGGAAACAATTATTCTTACCAATCCGATGTACAGTCAGGTCCCACGGTGTAATCCTTCAGAAAGGGTTAATGTTTACTGCAGGGACCGCAGCTAATGCTGCAGCCTCACAGTAAACCCCCAAATGAATGAGTTCCTCTCCTGGCTGACAGGAGAGGAAGTGGAAAGCTTAATTGATTGCTTTCCACTTTCACTTCAGGTCAGCCAGGGACACAATCAGTGATGTCAGAGGGAACTGGTTAACAAAAATAGGGGATCCCCTCGAAAAAAAAAACGGCGTAGGGGTCCCCCTATTTTTGTTAACCAGCCAAGTAAAATGCAGACTGCTGCGGCCTGGTATTAAAAGACTGTCAAGGCCCATGGATTTTGGCCCACAACAGCCTGATAATACCAGGCTACAGCAGCCCCACATTTGGCGCATCAAAAGATGTGCCAATTGTGGCACTTTACCCGGCTCTTCCCACTTGCCCTGTAGCGGTGGCAAGCGGGGTAATAAGGGGTTAATGTCACCGTTGATTGCACAGTGACAATAAGCCCTGTTAATAATGGAGAGGCGTCAATAAGACACCGATCCATTATTAATCCCAAAGTTATTAAATGCAAAAAAAAAGACAAAGCAAGAAAAAAGTCTTTTAATGAAATAAAAGAGACAACACAGTTTTCATTTCTTTTATTATACTCTCATTCCTGCGACGCCATCGATCTCCTGTAAAAAAAGAAAAAAAACAAACCAACAGTATACCACCTGTCCGACGCAGTCCATAGTAACGACAGTCCCACGACGATCCAGCTCTGCTACATCGCAATGACAGGCAGAGCCTGTCATCTCGACGCAGCACAGCTGATTACCTGCTTCCCCGGCGGTGACGTCATCGGACTGACTGCTTTACGGCCGGGATTACCCAGCAGTCACTGCAGTTATCGCGAGAAACTGCATGTGACCGCCGGGGAGAAGAGGATGGCGGCCATGAAGCAGTCCAGGCCGTGACCGCCGGAGATCTTCTGCCAGGTAAGTGCCGCTGACTCCTGACAGACCCGACCGACGGACACTGACAGTGACAGACCCGACCGACGGACACAGACAGTGACAAATCCGATTCCGGTATTCGATATGACGAAAATATCGAAACGAATTATCGAAAGGCCGATAGAGCTAATATCGGCCGATAGCCGATATTTGCATTATCGTATCGCTCAACACTAATAAGGACGATTTCTGCCTCATGTCGGCTGAGGCCGATCCACTGAAAGTGCAAATCATGCAAGCCGCTCTCTTTGTAAAGAGAGTACAAGTGTCCCCAGCGGTCCGAATAGGCCACAGCCAAGCCCTCTTGGCAGCGACAGCCAAGTACGCTATTGACCGGACATGCATGAAAGTGTACACTATAGCCGCTGGAACACGGATCACGAACCACGAGAATCTCTTCCTAGGCCAGATACCGAAAACTGTTATATTGGGCTTTATAGATAATGAAGCATTTAGCGGGTCTTACGCCAGAAATCCCCTGTTCTTCCATCACTACAACGTCAACCACGCAGCCCTCTACCTGGACGGTCAGCAGATCCCTGCGAGGCCTTATAACCCTAACTTTAATGACTACTTAGCCGTCAGAGAGTATATGGCTCTCGCCCATATATCCGGCAAGCAGAAAGCTGATTGTGCCATGGCCGTGGATCGTGAAGAGTTTATGTCCGGATTCATTCTGTTTGCTTTTGATTTATCAGCTGATCAGGAACCCGGCGGCCATTTCTCCCTCATTAAAACTGGTAACCTACATGCTGAAGTCCGGTTTGCTCTAGCGACACCCCATACGATAAACATGCTTGTTTTTGCAATCAACCCGGCCATTCTGGAAATTAATAATAGAAGAGAGATCTTGTATGATTTTAATTAGTGATGGATAGTCTACAACTCACGACCATACTGAAGGGGGATAGCTTTACAGAGCGCGTGTTTGGCGGTGTGTTTCCGTGTGATTTGCTTCCACCACAACGGGTAAATCAACGGCCTGTCGGATTCATCGTAACTACAGACCCCGCACACCAACCAGGCCGCCACTGGATATTAATCGTCCTCTGTGACGATAAGAACGCCATATTTTTTGATAGCTACGGATTATGTGCTGACAACGCTATCTTTCCGAGCGAGTTTGTGACTTTCCTGAACAAGAATTGTGAGACTTATTATTATCAAGGCAGCCAAATCCAAGACACGTATAGTACCGTCTGTGGTCACTACTGCGAGTACTTTTTACATTTTTTAGCTCGGAACATGCCGTTCAGTAAGATATTGCTTGCAAACACGAAATATGAAAAATATGAAAAATGAATTGCATCATTACCTTAGAAATATGAAAAATTGAGAAGTCTTAGCGCATAAGATGGCCAAATTATGCGAGCCTGATAGCCACGTCAAGGCTCCTCTCGTATATCAGGTCCTAACTAATGCCTATCCTCGCTTTAGAAAAGTCTGTCTGCATGGGAACATATGAGTCCTCTCTTCAGACTAAAATCTACATCTCTGTGGAGGGGTGATGAACCTGTTGTAATTAAAAAGCCTGTGACCACCAGGTGGAGTGCTCAGGTAGAAGGTAAATGAATACATATCAAAAAACTGACCGGCACATCCAAACATAGATTCAGTGTGAACAGGTGCTAAACCTAGAGTCACCAACTCATATACATACAAGAAAAAAAGGTAGCACACTGTAGCGCTATAGCTTGCAAACACGAAATATGAAAAATATGAAAAATGAATTGCATCATTACCTTAGAAATATGAAAAATTGAGAAGTCTTAGCGCATAAGATGGCCAAATTATGCGAGCCTGATAGCCACGTCAAGGCTCCTCTCGTATATCAGGTCCTAACTAATGCCTATCCTCGCTTTAGAAAAGTCTGTCTGCATGGGAACATATGAGTCCTCTCTTCAGACTAAAATCTACATCTCTGTGGAGGGGTGATGAACCTGTTGTAATTAAAAAGCCTGTGACCACCAGGTGGAGTGCTCAGGTAGAAGGTAAATGAATACATATCAAAAAACTGACCGGCACATCCAAACATAGATTCAGTGTGAACAGGTGCTAAACCTAGAGTCACCAACTCATATACATACAAGAAAAAAAGGTAGCACACTGTAGCGCTATAGCTTGCAAACATGAAATATGAAAAATATGAAAAATGAATTGCATCATTACCTTAGAAATATGAAAAATTGAGAAGTCTTAGCGCATAAGATGGCCAAATTATGCGAGCCTGATAGCCACGTCAAGGCTCCTCTCGTATATCAGGTCCTAACTAATGCCTATCCTCGCTTTAGAAAAGTCTGTCTGCATGGGAACATATGAGTCCTCTCTTCAGACTAAAATCTACATCTCTGTGGAGGGGTGATGAACCTGTTGTAATTAAAAAGCCTGTGACCACCAGGTGGAGTGCTCAGGTAGAAGGTAAATGAATACATATCAAAAAACTGACCGGCACATCCAAACATAGATTCAGTGTGAACAGGTGCTAAACCTAGAGTCACCAACTCATATACATACAAGAAAAAAAGGTAGCACACTGTAGCGCTATAGCTTGCAAACACGAAATATGAAAAATATGAAAAATGAATTGCATCATTACCTTAGAAATATGAAAGATTGAGAAGTCTTAGCGCATAAGATGGCCAAATTATGCGAGCCTGATAGCCACGTCAAGGCTCCTCTCGTATATCAGGTCCTAACTAATGCCTATCCTCGCTTTAGAAAAGTCTGTCTGCATGGGAACATATGAGTCCTCTCTTCAGACTAAAATCTACATCTCTGTGGAGGGGTGATGAACCTGTTGTAATTAAAAAGCCTGTGACCACCAGGTGGAGTGCTCAGGTAGAAGGTAAATGAATACATATCAAAAAACTGACCGGCACATTCAAACATAGATTCAGTGTGAACAGGTGCTAAACCTAGAGTCACCAACTCATATACATACAAGAAAAAAAGGTAGCACACTGTAGCGCTATAGCTTGCAAACACGAAATATGAAAAATATGAAAAATGAATTGCATCATTACCTTAGAAATATGAAAAATTTCTAAGGTAATGATGCAATTCATTTTTCATATTTTTCATATTTCGTGTTTGCAAGCTATAGCGCTACAGTGTGCTACCTTTTTTTCTTGTATGTATATGAGTTGGTGACTCTAGGTTTAGCACCTGTTCACACTGAATCTATGTTTGGATGTGCCGGTCAGTTTTTTGATATGTATTCATTTACCTTCTACCTGAGCACTCCACCTGATGGCCACAGGCTTTTTAATTACAACAGGTTCATCACCCCTCCACAGAGATGTAGATTTTAGTCTGAAGAGAGGACTCATATGTTCCCATGCAGACAGACTTTTCTAAAGCGAGGATAGGCATTAGTTAGGACCTGATATACGAGAGGAGCCTTGACGTGGCTATCAGGCTCGCATAATTTGGCCATCTTATGCGCTAAGACTTCTCAATTTTTCATATTTCTAAGGTAATGATGCAATTCATTTTTCATATTTTTCATATTTCGTGTTTGCAAGCTATAGCGCTACAGTGTGCTACCTTTTTTTCTTGTATGTATATGAGTTGGTGACTCTAGGTTTAGCACCTGTTCACACTGAATCTATGTTTGGATGTGCCGGTCAGTTTTTTGATATGTATTCATTTACCTTCTACCTGAGCACTCCACCTGGTGGTCACAGGCTTTTTAATTACAACAGGTTCATCACCCCTCCACAGAGATGTAGATTTTAGTCTGAAGAGAGGACTCATATGTTCCCATGCAGACAGACTTTTCTAAAGCGAGGATAGGCATTAGTTAGGACCTGATATACGAGAGGAGCCTTGACGTGTGTAACGGGTCTGGTAGGTGAAACCACTGAGCTTTATTATACAAGACAGTATACTTGTAAGAGAGCAGGTGGCGCCCGGGGAATACGGACAGGAATTCACGGGAAGTGACCAGGGCAGTCTCTGGGTAGGCAGGTTGTCACGGCAAGTGACCAGGGCAGTCTCTGGGTAGGCAGGTTGTCACGGCTAGTGACCAGGGCAGTCTCTGGGTAGGCAGGTTGTCACAGCAAGTGACCAGGGCAGTCTCTGGGCAGGCAGGTTGTCACAGCAAGTGACCAGGGCAGTCTCTGGGCAGGCAGGTTGTCACAGCAAGTGACCAGGGCAGTCTCTGGGCAGGCAGGTTGCCACAGCAAGTGACCAGGGCAGTCTCTGGACAGGCAGGTTGTCACAGTAAGTAACCAGGACAGTTTCTGAATAGACAGGCTTATACGACCTGAGATGTTGGAGCCTCCTGGTAGGCTGCAGTCTGATGGCAGATGATCGCTCCCAAGCGAGCAGGCAGGAGTCTCTGGAGTAGCCGGTGATCACTGCTGGAGATGTCCGAACCTTCGGATAAAGCTGCAGTCGGATGGCAGATGATCGCTCCCAAGTGAGCAGGCAAGAGTCTCTGAAGTAGCCGGTGATCACTGCTGATGAAGTCCGAACCTTCGGATAGAGCTGCAGTCGGATGGCAGATGATCGCTCCCAAGTGAGCAGGCAAGAGTCTCTGTAATCGCCGGGGATCACTGTAGGTGATGTCCAAACCTCCGGGGAGGGCTGCAGTCAGATGGCAGACAGCAAACAGACGGGTAACAGGCAGGCAACTGGAAACAGGAGCTGAGGGCTGAAGCAGAGTTATACAGTGCAACAACAACATTGCTCGGGCACCTCCATTAAGGAGGAAGCCCTTAATATAGGGTGGAGTCCTCCGGCATTGGCCGGAGACTAATTTGGAAAATGCGCGCGGCTCCATTAAGAGCGGGGGAGGGCGCGGGCGCGCGCCCTAAGTCCAGCAGCAGGGAAGGAGCGCGCGGGCCCGGCAGGGCGGAATGAGGACGCCGAGGATGCTGGGGGTGCTGAGGACGCTGGGGGCGCTGAGGACGCTGGGGGCGCTGAGGACGCAGAGCGCTGGTAAGGGGAACGGCGTCCCTGCCTGGCAGAGGGCCGGGACGCCGATGCTACAACGTGGCTATCAGGCTCGCATAATTTGGCCATCTTATGCGCTAAGACTTCTCAATTTTTCATATTTCTAAGGTAATGATGCAATTCATTTTTCATATTTTTCATATTTCGTGTTTGCAAGCTATAGCGCTACAGTGTGCTACCTTTTTTTCTTGTATGTATATGAGTTGGTGACTCTAGGTTTAGCACCTGTTCACACTGAATCTATGTTTGGATGTGCCGGTCAGTTTTTTGATATGTATTCATTTACCTTCTACCTGAGCACTCCACCTGGTGGTCACAGGCTTTTTAATTACAACAGGTTCATCACCCCTCCACAGAGATGTAGATTTTAGTCTGAAGAGAGGACTCATATGTTCCCATGCAGACAGACTTTTCTAAAGCGAGGATAGGCATTAGTTAGGACCTGATATACGAGAGGAGCCTTGACGTGGCTATCAGGCTCGCATAATTTGGCCATCTTATGCGCTAAGACTTCTCAATTTTTCATATTTCTAAGGTAATGATGCAATTCATTTTTCATATTTTTCATATTTCGTGTTTGCAAGCTATAGCGCTACAGTGTGCTACCTTTTTTTCTTGTATGCATATGAGTTGGTGACTCTAGGTTTAGCACCTGTTCACACTGAATCTATGTTTGGATGTGCCGGTCAGTTTTTTGATATGTATTCATTTACCTTCTACCTGAGCACTCCACCTGGTGGTCACAGGCTTTTTAATTACAACAGGTTCATCACCCCTCCACAGAGATGTAGATTTTAGTCTGAAGAGAGGACTCATATGTTCCCATGCAGACAGACTTTTCTAAAGCGAGGATAGGCATTAGTTAGGACCTGATATACGAGAGGAGCCTTGACGTGGCTATCAGGCTCGCATAATTTGGCCATCTTATGCGCTAAGACTTCTCAATTTTTCATATTTCTAAGGTAATGATGCAATACATTTTTCATATTTTTCATATTTCGTGTTTGCAAGCTATAGCGCTACAGTGTGCTACCTTTTTTCTTGTATGTATATGAGTTGGTGACTCTAGGTTTAGCACCTGTTCACACTGAATCTATGTTTGGATGAGCCGGTCAGTTTTTTGATATGTGTTCAGTAAGATATTCCGCACTTTTCTGCTGATAAACCACGTAATGATACAATTGTGAGAAATTTTATTGCTGAGAGAAAATCAAATTTAAAAACACCGCACTATATCTGCTGGAATATTCACCAAACTTGTGCATGTAAAGAACACCATAACCGGGGTGTATCACCATTTGTAGAGTCGTTTGGTGTCACAATTAGTTCAATGCTTGAAATGTCTTTGAGCTGTATTTATTACAATAAAATCTTGTAACCTTGTTTTTACAATACCGCGTCATTGCTTTTTAAAAATACGAATAAAGCATTCTGCAATATTGTAACACGACATATACATAATATGACCTTTTCATAATGTGACCTCGCCTTGACTTTCCCCACACAAAAGAGTGGTCATAGGATACATTTACTGGTTGAGTTAAAAGAGCTCAGTATCAGACACACAGATAAAACACCTTTACACACATTTACTGGTAAATAGAGACAAATAAATTCAATAGACTGTTAAGCTATGACCTTCTCACAACTGTGCATGGTCAACTATACATAATACAAGACTAATTACTATATGTAGTTTCTAGCAATTGAACCACTATATCTAAATACCATCGACCTTCTCACAATTGTACTTACAGGGCATGTCAGGTCATGTCAACAATGCATCACTCCAGCAGTAAAGATGTATATCTCTGTACTGTGTTAGCCAGTAGATAGAAAAATATTTAGACTTCTAACACAACACAAGACCGGTACACCCCATGGTAATAAGTAAGCTATCTTTAACAAACCCTGCCAAGATTCGCTCTTTAATTATGTAGCCTATGTACTTGTTAATTATCCCAATATAGCTGAGATGTCCCCATGTGTCAGTCCTACTAAAAGATACATTTACTGTTTTTACATACATATAAAACAAGTCTTTTATACTGGATAATACTATAGAATAATCTCCTTTTAGTCTGTACAATAAGTTCCCAGCAAGTGAAGCAGACAGTCACATAGGGATTTAATGGCAATCTAGAAAAAGGCTATCTTTTACATACATTTACTGGGGGTCTTTTATACAGATCCTGCTAGAAATGAGTAAAACTTCTTATATACTGGAGTCTGTATTTCCTCCAAACTTTTACATACATATAAAACAAGCCTTATATACTGAATAATACTACAGAATAAAAACCTTTTAGTCTGTACTACACTCTCTGCTAGAAAATACCTTTACATTTACTGGCTCATTAATTCACTAAACTTATATACTGGAGTCTGTATTTCACTAAAAATCCTTATATACTGAAGTCTGTATTTCACTAAAACACCACAGACTAATCAAATCCACTGGATAAAATATAAATAGAGACGAATAATTTCATGAATCACTTTGATTGAAATTCACAGATTCAGCAGACCTGATTTCCCAGGCAGATCAATCTGACAGGGAGACGGATTAAATGATAGGGGGCGTGACGACCTGTCAGATTGAGTTTGATGAGTAATATAACTCCTATACTACTCCTCTCCACTTAACCAAATACTGGAGTTTCTGTCTAGAAAAACGAGAATCCAATATTTTCTCAACCACATACTCCAGATTGCCCTCAACCAAAACAGGGTCAGGAGGCACAGCCATAGGAACCACTGGCTCGACAAACCTCTTCAATAAGGACTTGTGGAACACATTATGGATCTTAAATGTCCCTGGAAGAAGCAAACGGAAGGAAACAGGATTAAGAATCTCCATGATCTTATAAGGTCCAATGAACCTGGGCTTAAACTTTGTAGATGCAACCCTCATAGGGATATTTCTTGAGGACAACCAAACCAAGTCCCCCACTTTAAACCGAGGACCATCAATCCTATGCCGGTTGGCAAACCGTTGGGTCTTCTCCTGAGAGAGAGACAACCTCTCCACTACCTGGTCCCAAATCTGCTGCATTCGCTCCACAACAGAGTCAACACCCGGACAGACAGAAGCCTCCGCCTGTCCCGAAGAAAATCGAGGGTGAAACCCAAAATTGCAGAAAAATGGAGACATCAAGATGGCAGAGCTAGCCCTATTATTAAGAGCAAACTCAGCCAAAGGCAATAAAGAGACCCAGTCATCTTGATCAGCAGACACAAAACATCTCAAATAAGTCTCCAATGTCTGGTTTGTTCTCTCGGTTTGTCCATTGGTCTGAGGATGAAAAGCAGAGGAGAAAGATAATTGAACACCAAGTTTAGAACAAATTGTCCTCCAAAATCTGGAAACAAACTGGACTCCTCTGTCAGACACAATGTTCTCCGGAATGCCATGTAACCGAACCACGTGCTGAAGGAACAAAGGCACCAATTCGGAGGAGGAAGGTAACTTATGTAATGGCACAAGATGTATCATCTTGGAAAACCTATCACAGATTACCCAGATAACGGTCATTCTCTGAGAAACAGGGAGGTCGGAAATAAAATCCATAGAGATATGGGTCCTTGGCCTCTTGGGCACAGGTAATGGCATTAACAAACCACTTGTTATGTTTCGGTAGCTGAGGAGTGCAGGTAAAAAAGGCAATACACCAGAGCAGTTGGAATCTATGGGATTGCAGTACCCTGACTAACCACCACAACTAGAGGCAGCCGTGGAGCGTTCCTACGTTGGTCCTAGACGCCTCGTCACAGCCTGAGAAACTAACTACACCTAAAGATAGAAATAGGAAAGCTATCTGCCCCGGAGCAGAACCCCAAAGATAATAGAAAGCCCCCAAACATGTAATGGTGGTTAGACAAGAGGAAATACTGACACAGAAAGAAAATAGAATGAGCAAACGCTGGGGCCCAAACTATCTAAATAGAAAAGGATAGGAAGGGTACTTACTGCAATCCCAGAAAACCCTGAAAAACACCAACTCTACTAATTTCAAAATCACCTGAGATCACACGACCTCTACCACCTAAATTAGCTCTCTGGTGTAACAAAATCAAAACAGCAGCCACTGAAAAAACTGGAAAAAGTAAAAGAACAAAACTCAGTGGCTGAACTAAACTGAGAAGGCAGAAGCCCCCGGAGGGGACCCAGAAGGCCCCCAAAGAAGTGCAGGACAAAATGCAAAAATATAAGCAACAACACAAAAGAAGAAAAATTCTTATCTGGTAGCAGGAGATGCAGACACGACACAGCAGGCTACAAGGGAAACAGGAATGAAGGATTCAGACCAGAACAATTGATCACCGGCAACCCTGATGGGAAAATGACTCCCTTATATAAGACCAGTCAGTAACACCTGATTCCCAGTCCTCACAATCTTCACTAGTACCGCTTGTAACCACCAGAGGGAGCCTCTGCTCAGAACTCATATCAAACCCATTCACAACAGTACCCCCCCTTGAGGAGGGGTCACCGAACCCTCATTTGAGCAACCAGGTCGGTCAGGATGAGTTCTATGATACGCACGGATAAGTCTCCTAGCATGGATGTCCGAAGCAAACACCCAAGAATTGTCTTCCTGACCATAACCTCTCCATTTAACCAAATACTGGAGTCTTCGTCTAGAAAAACGAGAATCCAATATTTTCTCAACCACATACTCCAGATTGCCCTCAACCAAAACAGGGTCAGGAGGCACAGTAGCAGGAACCACTGGCTCAACAAACCTCTTCAACAAGGACTTGTGGAACACGTTATGGATCTTAAATGTCCCTGGAAGAAGCAAACGAAAAGAAACAGGATTAATAATCTCCATGATCTTATAAGGTCCAATGAACCTAGGCTTAAATTTAGGAGATGCTACTCTCATAGGAATATTCTTTGAGGATAACCAGACCAAGTCCCCCTCTTTAAACCGAGGACCATCAGTCCTATGCCGGTTAGCAAACCGCTGGGCCTTCTCCTGAGAGAGGGACAACCTCTCCACTACCTGGTCCCAAATCTGTTGCATACGCTCAACAACAGAGTCAACACCTGGACAGACAGAAGCTTCCGTCTGTCCTGAAGAAAATCGAGGGTGAAAACCAGAATTACAGAAAAACGGAGACATCAAAGTGGCAGAGCTAGCCCTATTATTAAGAGCAAACTCAGCCAAAGGCAAAAAAGAGACCCAGTCATCCTGATCAGCAGACACAAAGCATCTTAGATAAGTCTCTAATGTCTGGTTTGTTCTCTCAGTTTGACCATTGGTCTGAGGATGAAATGCCGAGGAGAAAGACAATTGAACACCCAGTTTAGAACAAAAAGTCCTCCAAAATCTGGAAACAAACTGGACTCCTCTGTCAGACACAATGTTCTCAGGAATGCCGTGTAAACGAACCACGTGCTGAAGAAACAACGGCACCAATTCAGAGGAGGAAGGCAACTTAGGTAATGGCACAAGATGTATCATTTTGGAAAACCTATCACAACTTACCCAGATGGTGGTCATTCTCTGAGAAACAGGAAGATCGGAAATGAAATCCATAGAGATATGGGTCCATGGTCTCTTGGGCACAGGCAATGGCATCAACAAACCACTAGAGCGAGAGCAAGGCTTGGAGCGAGAGCAAGTCCCGCAGGACTGCACAAATTCCCTGACATCGCGAGACAAGGTAGGCCACCAAAAGGACCGACTAACCAAGTCTCTGGTACCAAAAATTCCGGGATGCCCAGCCAATGCGGAACAATGAATCTCAGACATCACACTCTTTTTCCATTGGTCCGGGACAAACAATTTTCCAACAGGGCAGCGCTCGGGCCTATCCTCCTGACACCCCTCCAGAGCAAGTCTCAAATTAGGCGAGATGGCGGAAAGAACTACACCCTCTTTCAAAATAACAGAAGGATCAGATAACTCAGGAGAGTCCGCAAGGAAACTCCTCGAGAGGGCATCCGCCTTAACATTCTTAGTGCCAGGAAGAAAGGAAACCACAAAATTAAAACGTGTGAAAAACAAGGCCCACCTGGCCTGTCTAGGATTGAGTCGCTTGGCAGATTACAGATAGACCAGATTCTTATGGTCCGTAAGGACCACCACCTGATGTTTGGCTCCCTCCAGCCAATGTCTCCACTCTTCAAAAGCCCACTTCATGGCCAATAACTCCCGATTACCCACGTCATAATTACGTTCAGTAGAAGAAAATTTTCGAGAGAAAAAGGCACAAGGGTTACTTTTAGAGGTCTCTGGATCTTTTTGGGACAAAACGGCACCTGCCCCAATTTCAGAGGCATCAACCTCCACCTGAAATGGCAGAGAAACATCAGGCTGCCGTAGAACAGGAGCAGAAGTGAATCTCTGCTTAAGTTCCTGAAATGCAGAGACTGCCTCAGGAGGCCAATTCACCACATCAGAACCCTTTCTGGTCAAATCAGTTAATGGTTTAACAATAACCGAGAAATTACCAATAAATTTACGATAAAAATTGGCAAAACCCAAAAATCTCTGAAGAGCCTTTAATGAAGTAGGTTGGACCCAATCACAGATGGCCTGAACCTTGACCGGGTCCATTTCAATAACAGATGGGGACAAAATGAATCCCAGAAATGAGATCTTCTGTACGCCAAAAAGACACTTTGATCCCTTCACATACAGAGCATTATCCCTCAAAATCTGGAACACAGTCCGAACATGTTTCACATGAGAGTCCCAGTCATTAGAAAAAATCAAGATATCATCCAAATAAACAATCAGAAATTTGTCCACAAAATCCCTGAAAATGTCATTCATGAAGGACTGGAAGACGGAAGGGGCATTAGTGAGCCCAAAGGGCATCACTAGGTACTCAAAATGCCCTTCAGGGGTATTGAATGCCGTCTTCCATTCATCCCCGTGCTTAATGCGAATAAGGTTATACGCCCCCCTGAGGTCAAGCTTGGTAAACCAAGTAGCGTTTTTCACCCTGGAAAACAGGTCAGGAATCAAGGGTAACGGTATTGATATTTCACAGTAATATTGTTCAAGAGACGATAATCAATACACGGCCTTAATGAACCATCTTTTTTGGCCACAAAGAAAAAACCGGCACCTAAGGGTGAAGAGGATGGTCTGATATGACCCTTCTCCAATGATTCCTTGATATAAGACCGCATAGCGTCATGTTCAGGTACAGACAAGTTAAAAAGGCGACCTTTAGGGAATTTACTACCCGGCACTAATTCAATAGCGCAGTCATAGCTCCTATGGGGAGGTAAGGATGCAGATTTACTTTCGCTAAACACATCAGAAAAATCAAACAAAAAATCAGGAACATCCTGAGCTTGGGGGGAGGCAGAAAAAACAGGAGTGTTGGTATTAACACATTGGCAGCCCCAACTGGTTACAGACACAGATTTCCAATCCAAAACAGGATTATGAGACTGTAACCAAGGGAAACCCAGCACGATAATGTCATGCAGATTATATAGAATCAAAAATTTGCAGCACTCCTGGTGATCAGGTTCAACCCTCATTATCACCTGAGTAGAAAACTGGGGTTTATTCTCAGCCAAAGGGGTAGAATCGATCCCCAGTAGGGGAATAGACTTCTGTAGGGGTATCAAGGGAAACCCACAACGTTTAGCAAAATCATAATCCATCAGGTTAATAGCTGCTCCAGAATCAACGAAAGCCTGAGCAGAAAATGAGGACAGAGAGCATATCAGAGTGACAGTTAATAAAAACTTAGTCTGAACACTACCCAAGACAACTGAGCGTGCAAAACGTCTTCCCCGCTTAGGGCAGACTGAAATAGCATGAGAGGCATCACCACAGTAGAAACATAACCTATTGTGCTTTCGAAACTCATGACGCTGTGCCCCAGACACCACTCCATCACACTGCATGGGCTCAGAAGCTGGCTCACAAGGCAACACCACTCCACGCATACTTCTCCGCTCACGCAAACGTCTGTCAATTTGAATCGCTAATGACATAGAATCATTGAGACCAGAGGGGACAGGGAATCCCACCATAACATCCTTTACATTATCCGACAGACCCTTCCGGAAAAGGGCCGCCAAAGCGTCGTCATTCCATTTGGTCAGGACTGCCCACCTACGGAATCTCTGACAGTATAACTCAGCGTCATCAAGCCCCTGATTTAATGCCAACAAGGCTTTTTCAGCTTGATCAGTGACATTAGGCTCATCGTACAATAACCCCAAAGCCTGAAAAAACGCATCAACATCACTCAAAACAGGATCCCCAGGTATCAGGGAAAAAGCCCAATCCTGAGGATCGCCGCGCAGGAGAGAGATGATAATTTGAACCTGCTGCGCTGCGTTTCCTGAGGACTTAGATTTTAAGGCAAAAAACAATTTACAATTATTTTTGAAATTCTGAAACTTAGCTCGATCCCCTAAAAAGAAATCTGGCATGGGGATCCTAGGTTCCACAACAGGCAACCCAGCAAGATAGATAGCAATACTCCGAACCTCAGTGGCAAGCTGATCCACACGGCCAGACAACTGTGCAAACTCCATTGGGAGAAAAGATCCTCCCCAGCACCCAGAGATACAGAGGGAAAAAAAAAAAAAAATGCAACAAACAGAAAAATATCTCTGACAACTCTGACAACCTTTTTTCTATCACAATATTTTTTCCCTTCTGTGAGTACCATACAATTTTCAATTTTTCGGCCGGTGATACTGTTATGTTTCGGTAGCTGAGAAGTGCAGGTAAAAAAGGCAATACACCAGAGCAGTTGGAATCTATGGGATTGCAGTACCCTGACTAACCACCACAACTAGAGGCAGCCGTGGAGCGTTCCTACGTTGGTCCTAGACGCCTCGTCACAGCCTGAGAAACTAACTACACCTAAAGATAGAAATAGGAAAGCTATCTGCCCCGGAGCAGAACCCCAAAGATAATAGAAAGCCCCCAAACATGTAATGGTGGTTAGACAAGAGGAAATACTGACACAGAAAGAAAATAGAATGAGCAAACGCTGGGGCCCAAACTATCTAAATAGAAAAGGATAGGAAGGGTACTTACTGCAATCCCAGAAAACCCTGAAAAACACCAACTCTACTAATTTCAAAATCACCTGAGATCACACGACCTCTACCACCTAAATTAGCTCTCTGGTGTAACAAAATCAAAACAGCAGCCACTGAAAAAACTGGAAAAAGTAAAAGAACAAAACTCAGTGGCTGAACTAAACTGAGAAGGCAGAAGCCCCCGGAGGGGACCCAGAAGGCCCCCAAAGAAGTGCAGGACAAAATGCAAAAATATAGCAACAACACAAAAGAAGAAAAATTCTTATCTGGTAGCAGGAGATGCAGACACGACACAGCAGGCTAAAAGGGAAACTGGAATGAAGGATTCAGACCAGAACAATTGATCACCGGCAACCCTGATGGGAAAATGACTCCCTTATATAAGACCAGTCAGTAACACCTGATTCCCAGTCCTCACAATCTTCACTAGTACCGCTTGTAACCACCAGAGGGAGCCTCTGCTCAGAACTCATCTCAAACCCATTCACAACACCACTAGAGCGAGAGCAAGGCTTGGAGCGAGAGCAAGTCCCACAGGACTGCACAAATTCCCTGACGTCACGAGACAAGGTAGGCCACCAAAAGGACCGACTAACCAAGTCTCTGGTACCAAAAATCCCAGGATGACCAGCCAATGCGGAGCAATGAATCTCAGACATCACACTCTTCTTCCACTGGTCTGGGACCAACAATTTCCCAATAGGGTAGCGCTCATGTTTATCCTCCTGACACCCTTCCAAGGCCAGTCTCAAATTGGGCGAGATGGAAGAAAGAACTACACTCTCTTTCAAAATAACAGTAGGATCAGATAACTCAGGAGAGTCTCCTGAGAGGGCATCCGCCTTAACATTCTTAGTGCCAGGAAGAAAAGAAACCACAAAATTAAAACGTGTGAAAAACAAGGCCCACCTGGCCTGTCTAGGATTAAGTCGCTTGGCTGATTCCAGATAAACCAGATTCTTATGGTCCGTGAGGACCACCACCTGATGTTTGGCTCCATCCAGCCAATGTCTCCACTCTTCAAAGGCCCACTTCATGGCCAATAACTCCCGATTATCCACGTCATAATTACGTTCAGTTGGAGAAAATTTTCGAGAGAAAAAGGCACAAGGGTTACTCTCAGATGTCTCTGGATCTCTTTGGGACAAAACGGCACCTGCCCCAATTTCAGAGGCATCAACCTCCACCTGAAACGGTAGAGAAACATCAGGCTGCCGTAGAACAGGAGCAGAAGTGAATCTCTGCTTAAGTTCCTGAAACGCAGAGACTGCCTCAGGAGGCCAATTCACCACATCAGAACCCTTTTTGGTCAAATCAGTCAATGGTTTAACAATACCGGAGAAATTACCAATAAATTTACGATAAAAATTGGCAACACCCAAAAATCTCTGAAGAGCCTTTAATGAAGTAGGTTGGACCCAATCACAGATGGCCTGAACTTTGACCGGGTCCATTTCAATAACAGACAGAGACAAAATGAATCCCAGAAATGAGACCTTCTGTACGCCAAAAAGACACTTTGATCCCTTCACATACAGTGCATTCTCTCTCAAAATCTGGAACACAGTCCGAACATGTTTCACATGAGAGTCCCAGTCATTGGAAAAAAATCAAGGTATTATCCAAATAAACAATCAGAAATTTATCCACAAAATCCCTGAAAATATCATTCATGAAGGATTGAAAGACGGAAGGAGCATTAGTGAGCCCAAAGGGCATCACTAGGTACTCAAAATGCCCCTATGGGGTATTAAACGCCGTCTTCCATTTATCCCCGTGCTTAATGCGAATAAGGTTATACGCCCCCCCCTGAGGTCAAGCTTGGTAAACCAACTAGCACTTTTCACCCTGGAAAACAGGTCAGAAATCAAGGGTAACGGATATTGATACTTCACAGTGATCTTATTCAAGAGACGATAATCAATACACGGCCTCAATGAACCATCCTTTTTGGCCACAAAGAAAAAACCGGCACCCAAGGGTGAAGAGGATGGTCTGATATGACCCTTCTCCAATGACTCCTTGATATAAGATCGCATAGCATCGTGTTCAGGTACAGACAAGTTAAAAAGGCGACCTTTAGGAAATTTAGCACCAGGCACTAATTCAATAGCGCAATCGTAGCTCCTGTGAGGGGCAAAGATGCAGATTTACTTTCACTAAATACATCCGAAAAATCAGTCAAAAAGTTAGGAACATCCTGAGACTTGGGAGAGGCAGAAAAAACAGGAATGTCGGCATTAACACATTGGCAGCCCCAACTGGTCACAGACACAGATTTCCAATCCAAAACAGGATTATGAGACTGTAACCAAGGGAAACCTAGTACAATAATGTCATGCAGATTATACAGCAACAGAAATTTGCAACTCTCCTGATGATATGGTTCAACCCTCATTATCACCTGAGTAGAAAACTGGGGTTTATTCTCAGCCAAAGGGGTGGAATCAATGCCCAGTAGGGGAATAGACTTCCGCAGGGGTATCATGGGAAACCCACAACGTTTGGCAAAGTCAAAATCCATCAGGTTAATAGCTGCTCCTGAATCAACAAAAGCCTGAGCAGAAAATGTGGGCAGGGAGCAAATCAGGGTAACAGTCAACAGAAATTTAGTGTGAACACTACCCAAGACAACTGAGCGTGCAAAACGTCTTCCCCGCTTAGGGCAGACTGAAATAGCATGAGAGGCATCACCACAGTAGAAACATAACCCATTGCGTTTTCGAAACTCATGACGCTGTGCCCCAGAAGTCACTCTATCACACTGCATGGGCTCAGAAGCTGGCTCACAAGGCAACGCTATCTCACGCATACCTCTGCGCTCACGCAAACGTCTGTCAATTTGAATAGCCAATGACATAGAATCATTGAGACCAGAGGGAGCAGGGAATCCCACCATAACATCCTTTACATTCTCTGACAGCCCCTTCCGAAAAAGGGCTGCCAAAGCTTCATCATTCCATTTGGTCAGGACTGCCCACTTTCAGAATTTCTGACAGTACAACTCAGCGTCTTCAAGACCCTGATTTAATGCCAACAAGGTTTTTTCAGCTTGATCAGTGACATTAGGTTCATCGTACAATAACCCCAGAGCCAGAAAAAATGCATCAATATCATTCAAAACAGGTTCCCCAGGTGTCAGGGAAAAAGCCCAATCCTGAGGATCGCCGCGCAGGAGTGAGATGACAATTTGAACCTGCTGTGCTGCGTTACCTGAGGACTTAGGCTTTAAGGCAAAAAACAACTTACAGTTATTTTTGAAATTCAGAAATTTAGCCCGATCCCCCAAAAACAAATCTGGCATGGGAATCCTAGGTTCCACAGCCGGCAACCTAGCAAGATAGGTAGCAATACTCCGAACCTCAGTGGCAAGCTGATCCACACGGCCAGACAACTGTGCAAACTCACATGCCACAAATGCAAGCTTGTGTCCATGTTGGAGGAAAAGTTGCGAAATCTAGAAGAGAGATTAGCTACATTGAAGATCATTAAGGAAGATGAAGAGTTCTTAGACAGAGCAAATTATCTCTTCATGGTGCAGAAAGAGAAGAAATTCGAAGAGCACCCGAAGAAAGAGAGGAATGGAAGTATGTGACCCAGAGAAGCAGGAGGATCGTGAGGCAGTCAGCTCCCATACTGCTCAGGAACCAGTACCAGGCTCTCACACAGGAGAATGATGAAGAAATACATCAGGATAACACTTTGCCCACTAAGAGCAACCTTGTAAGCCCTCAGAGTCCTCCTGAATGGAGAAAGAAAAATGTTGTGAAGAAGAAACGGAGAGTTGAGGTCATGGGGGATTCCCTGTTGAGAGGAACAGAGGCCGCTATCTGCAGACTGGTTATAACCTCAAGAGAAATGTGCTGTCTTCCAGGTGCAAAAATTAAAGATGTGTCTGACAGGATATCAGGACTCTTCAGACCTAATGATGACTACCCATTCCTGCTAATACATGTGGGGACAAATGACACCACAAGAAGTGACCTGGAAACCATCTGCAGTGACTTTGAAAACTTAGGCAAGAAAGTGAAAGAACTGGGTGCGCAGGTGGTCTTCTCATCCATCCTCCCAGTGGATGGCCATGGAACAAGGAGGTGGAATAAAATTCTGCAGGTGAACAACTGGCTACGTCGATGGTGCCGTCAGCAAGGATTTGGATTTCTGGATCACGGAGTGAATTACCTATACGATGGACTACTTGCTAGAGATGGGGTGCACCTTACGAAGACTGGAAAACATGTATTTGGAAGTCGCCTTGCTACACTCATCAGGAGAGCTTTAAACTAGAACAATGTGGGAAGGGAAGCAAAACGCCAGAAAAAGCCATACACCTGACAAATGCTATTGAGAACTTGGCTATTAGAAGTGGAAAGGAAGAACGAAGACAAAACAATCTAAATAATAAAAATAATGGAGGAAGAGAAACCAATCACAAACTAAAATGTTTTTATACAAATGCACAAAGCATGGGCAACAAACAAGGAGAATTGGAACTACTAACGCATGAGAATGAAGTATGATGTCATTGGAATCACTGAAACTTGGTGGGACGATACACATGATTGGAATACAAGGCTAGAAGGATACAACTTATTTGCAAGAAACAGACTTGATAAAAAAGGAGGAGGTGTCGCATTGTATGTTAGAAAAGCGTATATCTGCACAGAGATTGATGCTTCAGAGACTGGGAGTTCTGTGGAAACTGTTTGGGTAAGAATACAAGGACAGAACAATGGAAAGGACACCATTGTAGGCATTTACTACAGGCCACCTATGCAAGCTGAAATCTTTATGCATCAAATGGCCAAGTTCTCCAAAAAATATGACATAGTAGTCATGGGCGATTTCAACTATCCAGACATTTGTTGGGAATCTCTCTCAGGCAAAACTAACAGGTCAAGGAAATTCTTATCCTGAAAGAAAGGGGGATAAATCACCGCGCTAAATGGAGGTACTCACTTGAAGAAATGTTGGTGATATCGTGGATAATGGTTCCAGCCGTTGTAGAATAGGCAAGGAATAATAAATTCCCCTACCAGAAGGATGTATATATCTTTCTTCCTAAATGGTGCTGGAGCAGATAGTACCCAATTTGATGAAGGGGTTAAGTTGTCTGTCAGGAAATGGATCTGCTGGTGTTGCAGTATGCGGAGTGTTATGTAGAGCACCAAAGAATGAAGGGAGAGGTATCTTTGTATTTGGATACCTGGAGATCCTGGAGGCTGTGCACTGCTGTTGAGGGATCTGTTAGATTTGATGTTTTGTGCAGTGAAGCCAACAAGCGATGACTGCACTAGTTATAGTTCGGTGTGGACAGTGCTGCCGCTGGGGGATGAGCTCTGAGCTGCTGAAGTGTGTCCTTCAACTGCAAGGAATCACTGGACCCCAGCGTGCCCCGGCTGGTACCAGCCTCCTCCCTTTCTCTAAAATCTAAACACTCTGATCTCCATTCAAGATTAGCTGCTACTTTACATAGCATCTTGATCCCTTATCCTGTCAACCGCTTACAGCTGCACTCATTAAATAGGTGGGAGGGAGACACACACATCTCCTCTACATAAGGACGGTATGCAGCGTGAGTAGACACAACCCTGACGAAGAGGGCTAGCGTCGATCGAAACGCGTTGGCTAGTGTCCCAAGTGTGCACCCGTCCAAGCCTCACAGTGCTCCACAGTGACGTCACTGTAGTTACGCCCCCCATTCTATCACTGAGATTCCTAGCGTCGCCTCCGGCCGGGGCACGCTGCGGTCCAGTGATTCCTTGCAGTTGAAGGACACACTTCAGCAGCTCAGAGCTCATCCCCCAGCGGCAGCACTGTCCACACCGAACTATAACTAGTGCAGTCATCGCTTGTTGGCTTCCCTGCACAAAACATCAAATCTAACAGATCCCTCAACAGCAATGCACAGCCTCCAGGATCTCCAGGTATCCAAATACAAAGATACCTCTCCCTCCATTCTTTGGTGCTCTACATAACACTCCGCATACTGCAACACCAGCAGATCCATTTCCTGACAGACAACTTAACCCCTTCATCAAATTGGGTACTATCTGCTCCACCACCATTTAGGAAGAAAGATATATACATCCTTCTGGTAGGGGAATTTATTATTCCTTGCCTATTCTACAACGACTGGAACCATTATCCACGATATCACCAACATTTCTTCAAGTGAGTACCTCCATTTAGCGCGGTGATTTATCCCCCTTTCTTTCAATTTTAGACGTGACAGGTGTGTACAGTACCTGTCTAACATCACCAGCAGCTTCTTTAGTGGTTTTACATCAGGTTCAAGCACATATACTTTGTCCTAATTAGTGAGCGCCAGTGTCTATACATATATATAAATTCTTATCCTCTCTTGCTGACAACTTTATCTTTCAAAAGGTAGAGGAGAAAACAAGGGGATCTGCTACCTTGGATCTAATCCTTATGAACAGGGAGGAAATAGTTGAGGAGGTAAGAGTGGCTGGGACCCTAGAAGGTAGTGACCATGCTATTTTAGAATTTTGGATAACAAGAGGAGGAAGACCTGTGAAGACTCAGACGTCAAGGTTAGATTTCAGAAAGGCAGATTTTAAGGGACTCAGAAAGAGAATTGGAGGGATCCAATGGCAGGATATCCTTAAGGACAAAAAAGTCCAGGAAGGATGGGACATCTTGAAAAATGAGATTCTCAAAGCACAATCGTTAACAATTTCGAAAGGAGGGAAGAATGGGAAGCATTTAAGGAAACCAGGATGGATGAACACAGAACTTAAACACATGCTAAAAAGGAAGAAAGAAATGTTTATCAAATGGAAAGAGGGAGGCATATCTAAAGAAGAATATAATGCCATCTGCAGAACCTGCAGGGCACAAGTCAGATTATCTAAAGCTGACAATGAATTAAGGCTTGCAAGAGATGTCAAAAGCCACAAAAAAGGATTTTGGGGATACTTCAAAAGTAAAAAAAAAGTCAAAGATGCTATAGGATTTTTACAGGATGAAAATGATGAAATGGTAAGAAAGGATGTTGAGAAGGCTGAACTTTTAAATTCCTATTTTGCATCTGTTTTCTCTCAGAAAGGAAATGTAACATCAACTGATCTTCACTGTCCTATTAAAGGAATAGAAGAATCCAGGATATCTATAAACAGAAAGACAGTGAGGAAACACTTAGATAACCTAAATGAATTCAAGTCTCCAGGTCCAGATGAATTACACCCCAGAATACTGAAGGAGATAGCAGAAGAAATTCTTGAATCACTGTCCATAATCTTTGAAAATTCTTGGAGAACAGGAGAAGTCCCAGAAGACTGGAGAAGAGCAAATGTTGTTCCTATCTTCAAAAAGGGGAAGAAGGTGGACCCAGGGAACTACAGGCCGGTGAGTCTGACTTCTATACCAGGAAAGATCTTTGAACAAATTATTAAAGAACATGTATGTAAGTACCTGCATAAGAATGAAGTGATTAAACAGAGTCAGCATGGGTTTGTAACTAATAAGTCATGTCAGACTAACTTAATTTCCTTCTATGACAGAATCACTGACTGGGTGGATCAGGAAAATGCTGTAGATATAGTATATCTTGACTTCAGCAAAGCATTTGACAAAGTATCTCACACAATCCTTATTGAAAAAATGACTAAGTATGGAATGGACAAGGCAACTGTTAGGTGGATTCATAACTGGCTTAGTGATCGGACTCAAAGAGTGGTTGTAAATGGCTGCACATCCAGTTGGAAGAATGTCTCAAGTGGGGTACCACAAGGCTCTGTTTTGGGCCCTGTATTGTTCAACATCTTTGAGGGTAAACTGATCAAATTTGCTGATGACACAAAGCTAGGAGGGGTAGCTAATACTAGAGAAGAGAGAGAGAGGATTCAAAAATATATAAATAAACTGGAGCAGTGGGCAGCAACTAACAGAATGGTTTTTAACAGGGAAAAATGCAAAGTACTACATCTGGGCAATAAAAATGAAAAAAGCATATACAAAATGGGAGGAATAGGGCTAAGTAACAGCACATGTGAAAAAGACTTGGGTATACTAATTGATCACAGACTGAACATGAGTCAACAGTATGATGCAGCAGCAAAAAAGGCAAATACAATTCTAGGATGTATCAACAGAAGCATACAGTCTAGATCACGTGAGGTCATTATTGCCCTCTACTCCTCTTTGGTCAGACCTCATCTGGAATACTGTGTCCAGTTTTGGGCACCACATTTTATAAAAGACATCAACAAACTGGAGCAAGTTCAAAGAAGAGCCACCAGAATGGTGACCGGTCTGCAAACCATGTCCTATGAGGAACGGTTGCAGGATTTGGGAATGTTTAGCTTGCAAAAAAGAAGAGTGAGAGGAGACTTAATAGCTGTCTACAAATATCTCTAGGGCTGTCACATTGTAGAAGGATCATCTTTATTCTCATTTGCACAAGGAAAGACTAGAAGCAATGGGATGAAACTGAATGGGAGGAAACACAGATTAGATATTAGAAAAAACTTTTTGACAGTTAGGGTGATCAAGGAGTGGAACAGGCTGCCATGAGAGGTGGTAAGTTCTCCTTCAATGGAAGTCTTCAAACAGAGGCTGGACAGACATCTGTCTGGGATGATTTAGAGAATCCTGCTTTGAGCAGGGGGTTGGACCAGATGGCCCAGGAGGTCCCTTCCAACTCTACCATTCTATGATTCTATGATTCTATGAAACTCCATTGAAAGAAAAAAAAATCCTCCTCAGCACCCAGAGAAAAAGAGGGAAAAAATGCAACAGATAGAAAAAAAAAAATCTCTGACAACTCTGACAACTTTTTTCTTTCCACACTATTTTTCCCTTCTGTGAGTACCATATAATTTTCAGTTATGGCCGGTGATACTGTTGTGTTTTGGTAGCTGATGAGGACAGGAACAACAGCAGGGCAGCAGAACACCTGAGATGTTGGTAACTGATGGGTTGCAGATTCCTAAACTAACGACACAACTAGAGGTAGCCGTGGAGCATTCCTACGTTAATCCTAGATGCCTCGTCACAGCCTGAGAGTTAACTACACCTTAAGGCAGAAAGATGAAAGCTATCTGCCCCGGAGCAGATCCCCAAAGAAAATAGGAAGCCCCCAAACATATAATGGCGGTTAGACAAGATGAAAACACAAACATAGGCAGAAAATAGATTGAGCAAACGCTGGGGCCACAAGCTGACTAAATAGGATAGGAAAGATGTGTATCTTCGTACCGTGTTAGCCAGTAGATAGAAAAATATTTAGACTTGTTTTAGTTCCATAAAGATGTCTTTAGTCTTTGCCTGATGAAGAGACCTGAGTAGTCTCGAAAGCTTGCAATTTGTTACCATCTTTTCAGTTAGCCATTAAAAGGTATCAACCACTGAGGACTCTCAAGTCTAAATATTTTTCTAAATAGGATAGGAAAGGAGAGATTACTTTCTGCAACCCAGAAAACCTTACAAAAATCCAACAATTCTGATTACAAAAATACTGAGATCACACGATCTCGCCACCCACTAAATCAGATCTCAGTGTGAACAAAACCAAGCTGCAGCCGCTGAAAAAACAGGAAAAAGCAAATGAGCAAATAACAGTGGCTGCAGATAAACTGGAGGGGACCTGGCTGACCTCCACAAAAGTGCAGAAAACAATGCAAAAAGCAAGCACAAAAAGAAAAGCAAAAAATATCTTATCTGGAAGCAGGAGATGCAGGCAATACTCCAGCAAACTTCCAAATGAACCAGGAACCACAATTGAGACAAGAACAATTGATCACCGGCAACCATCATGGGAGGGAACCTCCCTTATATCAGACCAGTCCGTGATCCCTGATTGCCACTCCTCGCTGAAAGTTTCAGTACTGTCTGTAACCACCAGAGGGAGCCTCTGCTCAGAAACCATCTCTAGCACATTCATAACTAGAGTTGAGCGATACTTTCCGATATCCAAAAGTATCGGAATCGGAATGGTATCGCCGATAACATTAAAATATCGGTGATACCCGATACCGATACCGGAAGTCCCATGTAAGTCTATGGGAACAAAATATCGAAATTAAAAAAACCCCATTCTTGCCTTGTTGGTTAATTGTACATGAAGGAAAACAAGAAAGAGTAATGTAGAATGTATTGGGGAAGGTTGAGGAGACATTGAAGGCATAGATGTTTAACCCAATCAAATGGAATAGCATAAATATTTTTTTTTTTAAAGATGTTCGGATTGACGAAGAAATTGACAATGTTGTTAACGTTTTTTCTATTTTGGAAAATATGTATATTACACAACTTCCATGCTCTTCATCTTCACCTTTTTAACTTTTCACACACTTTCTCCTTCATAATCTTCTGCAGCATCATCTTTTTCATCAAATTATTCTTCATCTTCACCTTCTTTATCTTCTTCTTAAACTTCTTGCTATTCATCTTTGTTAACATTACTCATATTCTTCTTATTAAACTATTATTCTTATTCATATTCTGCTTCATCTTCTTCATCATATTCTTATTTGTGACAGAGAATCCTGTACTTGTAATCTGTCAAAGTATGAATTTTTCATCCTTCCGTTCTTGCTGTCACAAAAGATTTAAATTACAACAGTATTTGTCCGTGTTCAGTTTAGCCTGCAGCAGCAGGCATTTTCCAGGGGCACCACGAGGAGGAACGGACTCACCCCCATACACTGCTTAGTCTTCTTCAGCTTAGAATTTAGAGCATATATTTTGCTCTTCATTTTGGTCTTATACTTCATGTTCTTCTGCTTTTAGATCTTCTGCTTATTGTTCTTGTGTCTCTTGTTCCGTATCTTGTATTTGTAGCACAATCTTGTACCAGCTGATGTTACTGGGACACGGTTACTAAGCAGTAGGTACCTGTGCTCCAAAGCACTACCAAGGACCAGCAGACGTTGCTGGAACTCGGATACCGAGATGGAGGCACCTAGGCCAAAGGCACTGTGGAGAACCAGCTGACGGTACTGGAACCCGGAGGGGCAGCAGAAGGAAAAGAGCCAATGGCACAACCGAGGACCAGCTGACGTTACTGGGACACGGTTACTAAGCAGGAGGTACCTGTGCTCCAAAGCACTACCAAGGACCAGCAGACGTTGCTGGAACTCGGATACCGAGATGGAGGCACCTAGGCCAAAGGCACTGTGGAGAACCAGCTGACGGTACTGGAACCCGGAGGGGCAGCAGAAGGAAAAGAGCCAATGGCACAACCGAGGACCAGCTGACGTTACTGGGACACGGTTACTAAGCAGGAGGTACCTGTGCTCCAAAGCACTACCAAGGACCAGCAGACATTGCTGGAACTCGGATACCGAGATGGAGGCACCTAGGCCAAAGGCACTGCGGAGAACCAGCTGACGGTACTGGAACCCGGAGGGGCAGCAGAAGGAAAAGAGCCAATGGCACAACCGAGGACCAGCTGACGTTACTGAACCCCAGTAACACAGGAGCAAGTGTTGACTGTGCTAACAGCACTTCCGAGCAACAACTGGCGGTGTTGGAGCCCAGGGTCAAGGAGGATGTTTAAATACTAGATCAAGTAATTTCCTTGTTACCTGTCAATTTTAAATGTCTATACTTCAAACAAGAGAAAGATAACCTTTACTACCATAAGATGATGATTTCATTTAAACTAATATCTAGATAAATAAAGAATTGACAAACATAAACACATACATTAACATGTTGAACAGCAATGCAAACCACAAAATAAATTAGTTAAGGAATCTGCTATACGGTTGTACATAAAAGCATACAAGTACATATCTGAATCCATTAATGATGGATAAGTAACAGTATGTACACCATTTTTATTGTATAGACAATGAATGTCTGACTTCAAAACATCATCAGCATTACAAGTTATCTGTGACATTACTAAAATGTTACATTTGCTGAATAATGTCACTAAACAGTTTATACAAAATTATACAATTTCCATCATGTAATACTCATAATATGTGGCAATAATCATTTTTATTAACAAACATAACCTTTAAAAAGTGCATAGTGCATAGTGAAAATTGCTATTTATGGCTGACTGTCGACTTGGAAGCATGACAACAGATAGATAAGGTATATATAGATGAGACTGCATAGCCACAGATGGTGAATGGCGATGTAATACTGTACCTCAATAAAGTGTGCGTCACTACTACATAATTTTTTTTATATAGCTTTATAAACAGGGTACATGGATGTATGCTTGTGCCTTGTTTTGACGCACAGACTGCCTTCCTGCTGAGACGCATTGGGTAGTGAACAGTTGTGTGCAGTGTTCACTGCAGTCTCTGCGGAATAACCACACTTAGACCTTACAACTTTTCAGACTTTCTTTATCAATCTACCAAGATGAAGAAGGCAGGGAGTAAGGCACGTGGTCGTGGAGTTTCTTCAGGGAGAGGACGTGGGGATTCTGTGGCTGCTGCGGCCCCCAGTGACACAGCATCCACCAGTTTTCCCCGTGAGCGTTCCTTTATGCGCACTTTGTAGGAGCTCGGAGTACCCCCCTGCTGCGGGAAGAACAAATTGAAGCCGTTGTTGTTTGGATGTCAGCCAATGCATCGACTTCAATTGCTTCCACCTCCTCTCAGGACCACAGCACTGTTGGGCAACCATCTGTCTCTTCACCGCCTGGCAAATTGCCCAGGCAGTCAGAGAGTTCTGTACAGGAGCCAGCTGAGTGTCTGCTTCTGTTCTCAGAATCTATTGGCTTGCAAACAGGGGCCCAGCCAAGCAGCATTCTGTAATGTGAAGAGGGAGTATGCAGTGATGCGCAACAGCTGTGTCTCTCTGAATCTGAAGAGGCGGGTGAGACAGTGCCGATGGTCAGCACACCGCAGAACGCATCTGATGATGATGAGACCCAGGTGCCAGTTTCTGTTGAGCATGGTGCTGGCCAGACCACCCAACAGCAGGTGTTGGGAGAGGGTAGTGGAGATGATGAGGTCCAAGACCCAACATGGCATGAGGAACAGGAAGGTGGTGGGAGCAGCTCAGAGGAATAATAATAATATTTATTTATATAGCGCCATCATATTCCGCAGCGCTTTACAGTTTAGCAGTTTCAGAACCCAAGTCATAAGTAACAACGTTAACAATACAATAATTTAAGCTAAATAAGTCGCCCCTGCTCGTGACAGCTTACAATGTACAATGAGATGGGGGAGATACAAAGTATAGGTGTTTATATACAATGGTGCATTTACAATGATGTTCCAGCCATCTTAAGGGACTGAGGGATGGAGATAGTGAATGGGCTAGAGACACACACACACACAGAATACATAGAATGACTTTGATTAGTGAATGTGATAGGCCGCTCTGAACAAATGTGTTTTGAGGGAGCGCCTGAAACCATGCAAATTGTGGATAGTCCTAATTTCTTGGGGTACAGCATTCCAGAGGATTGGCGTAGAGCAGGAGAAGTCTTGGAGTCGGGAGTGGGAGGTACGTATTAGTGCAGAGGTTAGTCGAAAGTCGTTTGCAGAGCGCAGCAGTCGGTTAGGCCGATAGATAGAAATGAGGGAGGAGATGTAGGAGGGGTGCTGCACTGTGGAGAGCTTTGTGGGTGAGAACCAGTACTTTGGTTGAAAGCTGGGAGAGGCCTAGAGAAATGGTTAGTGATAGAAGGAAGATAGAGGAAGACATTGCCCCAACGGTACAAACAGGAGGGAGAGTTAGGCTGCAGACTCGGTTGCCTGTAGCCTCCAGTTTGGCACCTGTTCGGAGCAGTTGTCTTCCAAAAGTCAAAACGTGCGCTCCCAGGACTTGCACTGCGTGGTCCTTTTTTCACACACTTGCACATGATATTTGCTATGTGAAATGCAAGCTGTGTAATCAAAAATTAAAAATAGCTAAAAGTGTCAGTCACCTCAATACCACAAATATGTGGAAACATGTGCGGACAAAGCACGTAGTTGAGTTACAAAGACACACTGGAGATGTAGGCCAACCTACAGCAGCACCTACATCTTCAGGTTGTGTTGAAGCCTCTTCATCGAGCTCACACACAGCTGGTTCTGCTTCCTCACAGGATCGCCATGGAAGAACCTCGGCCACTGTTGTCCAGAGACAAACTGTTATTCCACACACAGCAGCAAGTTCCCTGTCATCCTCACACTCCCAGGCCACAAAACAGCCATCGGTAGCACAGGCATGGGATAAAAGACGGCCATACTCCGCAAACCATGCACGAGCACAGGCTCTGAATGCTGGCATTGCAAAACTCCTGTCCCTTGAAATGCTGTGATTCAGGCTGGTGGAGACAGACAGTTTCCGTAACTGAATATCATTGTCAGTCCCACAATACAATGTGCCAAGCCGATTTCATTTCAGCAGGCAAGCCGTCCCTGGTCTGCAAAAGCATGTTGAGGGAAAAATTAAACATGCGCTACTAAAAGCCCTCAGTAGCAAGGTCCACCTGACCACCGATGCGTGGACCAGTACCCATTGTTATGATCTGCTACAACCAGTAAGGAAAGAAGGGAATTCTGTCCCTACAATACAACTAAGCTGAATCCCTACGATGTAACGGGGAACCTGATCCTGCGACCAGACCCGCTAAAGTCCTCATCTAGTGTGAACGAAGACCTATAGTTGCGAGGGAGTAATCCCTACAAGATCTAGGGACTGGGAGAAAAGGTGGACACCTCCTAACATAAATTGTAGCATGGATAATTAAACAGAAAAATAAATACTTTGTGATCCTAACATCAAGCAAAACTCACAGATTAAGGCACCTAAGCACCGGCTAGCTTAACAGTAGATAATACAATGAAGTCAAGCAAAGCCAGAAGGGCGGAGCCAGACTAAATAGGGAAAAAAGGTCATGTGACCAGCAAACTGAAACAAAACCTAACAAGAGGGTTCTAACACCCATGGCCAGGGACAATACCTTTCCCTCACTGCCCATTGGGTCAATGTTGTGCAGCCGGGTACTGATCTTGCGAGTGGCGCTGTACGTGTTCTGCCAACTCCAAGGATTGCAGGAATCAAGTCGGTACACATTGATTCCTCCTCCTACTCCAGTTCCTCAGAATCATCGCTGCAGGAGCCGTCACGGTCTACCTCCACATGGACCCGTGAACGTTTACCTGTTGCGACCGATATGAGCACAGCCGTGTCCAAATGTCAACAGGCCGTCCTGAAATTAATTTCCATGGGGAATCTTAGCCACACAGCGCAGGAGCTCTGTAATGCCATAAAGCAGGAGAGCGACGTGTGGTTTTTGGAAGAGAATCTACAGGCAGGCTTGGTAGTGTGTGACAATGGCCGAAATCTGGTGTCAGCTCTGGGCCTTGGCAACCTCACTCACATACCATGTCTGTCATATGTGCTCAACTTGGTCGTGCAGAGTTTTTTGAGGGACTATCCGGATCTTGATGCACTGCTGCACAAGGTCCACCTAGAGTGCGCTCACTTGCGACGTTCCAGCATGGCCAGATCGCTGATTGCAGCTCTGCAACGCAGATTTCACCTTCATGAACATCGCATCATATGTGACGTACCCACCAGGTGGAATTCCTCGTTACATATGTTGGAGCGGTTGTGTGAGCAGCAGCCAACAGTAATGGAGTATCAGCTGCATCAGGCGCAGTCAACTCGCAATTTGCGCCGTTCACACTTCACCACTACTGAGTGGGCCTCTATAATAAGAATAATAATATTATTTATTTATATAGCGCCATAATATTCCGCAGTGCTTTACAGTTTAACAGTTTCAAAACACAAGTCATAAGTAACAACGTTAACAATACAATAATTAAAGCAAAATCAGCCGCCCCTGCTGGTGAAAGCTTACAATCTACAATGAGGTGGGGGAGATACAAAGTACAGGTGTTTATATACAATGGTGTTTTTACAATGATGGTCCAGCCATTTTAAGGGAGTGAGGGATGCATGGAGATAGTGAATGGGCTACACACACAGAATTACACATAGAATGACTTTGATTAGTGAATGTGATAGGCCACTGTGAACAAATGTGTTTTGAGGGAGCGCCTGAAACCATCCAAATTGCGGATAGTCCTAATTTCTTGGGGTAGAGCATTCCAGAGGATTGGCGCAGCGCGGGAGAAGTCTTGGAGTTGGGAGTGGGAGGTACGGATTAGTGCAGAGGTTAGTCGAAGGTCGTTTGCAGAGTGCAGCAGTCGGTTAGGCCGATAAATATAAATAAGGGAGGAGATGTAGGGGGGTGCTGCGCTGTGGAGAGCTTTGTTGGTGAGAACCAGTAATTAGAATTGGATCCTATAATGAATGGGCAGCCACTGCCAGTGTAATGAGTGGCGAATAACTCTATGAAGGATATCTGCCACGTTTTGCGTGCGTTTGATGAGTCAACGCGGATGGCGAGTGCAGATGATGCACTAGTCAGCCTGACTGTCCCCCTTATCTGCCTGCTTCAAAAAACACTGCAAGCACTAAGGCATGAGGTTTTGGAAGAGGTGGAGGATGAGGAGTCACAAATTCCATCACCTTCTGGACAGTCAGCGCAACGTGGTTCCTCACAAAGGGCTGGAGGACTTTCAAAGTACCATGCTGTATCAACAATTGAACCTCCAGAGTCGCTGTCTATATTTTCATAACCATTACAAACTTTTAATGTATTTACAAAGCACATAATGTACATTTTTTGTCTATCCTTTTGTAATGCTATTGTGTTTCCATAAACTGATGTTACAGAATTATGATACAAAGTTTTTAAATTTTGAGTTTTAAATTTTGTAAATTTATATGTATTTGAAGGACTTTGTGAGGAGGATGAGGAGGAGTCAATGGAGGAGGAAGACATCGCTCCAGAGGGAGGTAGACAATGCTCTAGTCAGTATGTAGACCAAGGGTGGGGTGATGCACAGCAGGCAGAGATGACGCCTCTTGCAGGGGACAACGTTTCTTGGCCAGTTGGGAGTCTGCAGCACATGGTTGATTTCATGCTGCAGTGGCTGAGAAACGACCGCCGCATCGAACACATTCACACCACGTCTGATTATTGGGTGTACACACTCCTAGACCCTCGCTACCGGGACAACTTACAAAGCCTCATCACACCGTTGAACCGGGAGCGTAAAATGCGGAAGTACCAAGACACACTGGTGCAATCCATAATGTTCTCCATTCCAGCCGAGAGCACTGCTGCTGCTACTGCTTTACAAAGCAGCTCTGTGCGTCGAGGCAGTGGAGACAGCTCTGCAACAAGAGGGAGCACAAGCAGCGCCTCTGCACAGGGCAAGAACAGTATGTTCCAAATGTGTCGAAGTTTTGTGGCAGCGCCACCAATGTCTACACCATCCGAGACGGCTCCAGTCAGCAGGAGGCAACATTTCCGTAAGATGGTGACAGACTACATGTCTTGCCCTCTCAGTGTACTCCCAGATGGCTCTTCCCCATTCAAGTTTTGTGTCTCTAAGCTGGATACATGGCCAGAGCTTAGCCAGTATGCATTGGAGGTGCTGGCTTGCCCTGCTGCCAGTGTATTATCGGAGCGCGTCTTTACTGCTGCAGGTGGTGTACTAACAGACCGTTGCATGCGACTATCCTCCGATAATGTAGAACGGCTTACTTTTCTGAAAATGAACTAGCGATGGGCGCGGCCTTTGCGCCCGCCTATGCCAACCTCTTCCTGGGACTGTGGGAGAGGGATCTTTTCCTGTCAGACAAACAGGGGTCGATCTGTCATGTTCCCTTTTGGACACGATACATCGACGATATCTTCTTTGTCTGGCAGGGCACCTCGGCCGACCTTGTGCAGTTCGTCTCCACATTGAACAACAATGATCGTAATATTTTTTTGACATTGACATGGGATCCCCAGTCTATTGATTTTCTAGATGTCAGTATTTCTAAGGATGGTCAGGGGTTTATCCAGACTGATATTTTCCGTAAGAAAACAGCTACGAACACGCTGTTACATGCCTCCTCTTGCCACCCCCCACATGTCATTCGTGCCATTCCGGTAGGACAATTCTTACGATTACGACGTATCTGTTCCACGGACCTTGATTTCGAACATCGATCTAGGGAGCTAAAATATCGGTTTTTGGCTCGTGGTTACAGTGGTCGTTCGATTAAGAAAGCCTACCACGGGCAAAATATTCTTCACGGAACAATCTTCTCTATAGGAATGTGTCACACAATTCGAACACTTCTAATGTGCTTAGATTTATCACCTCTTATCACTCTCAGACCCAGGCTATGAGATCTGCCATTAATGGGGCTTGGCCTATACTCCAAGCTGATCCTATCCTACGGAAGCTTCTTCCCGAACGTCCTGCGATCACTTTTAGGAGAGCAAGAAACCTTCGCGACCGTCTCTCCCACAGTCACTATACTACAACTGCGCCCTCTCACTTTCTCAGTACAGTGTCACACGTTGGTGGTTGTGCTCCGTGTGGGAGATGTGTCGCCTGCCCTAACGTGGCTCGCTGTACCAACTTCTCCAATGCTAAGGGAGACGTGATATACAACATTAAACACAGAATTACATGTGTTTCAAGGTATGTTGTATATCATGCCACGTGCCCATGTGGCTTAATTTATATAGGCCTCACCACAAGACAACTTAAGGTTCGTGTTAGGGAACACGTGTTGGGCATCATGGCGGCATCCTCCTGCACGGATCCCTCCACCTTGAAGACACTGCCGAGGCATTTCTGGGAGCATCACAATTGTGATGCCACACTTCTTATGGTGCGTGGGATTGACTTGTTGAACATCAACATTAGAGGTGGCAGTTTGTCCAAAAGATTATCCCAACTAGAAACTAGGTGGATTTGGACCTTGGGTACTGTTGTCCCCAATGGTCTCAATGAAAATTTATAATTTGTCCCCTTCTTGTGATCTCTGCCTTCTGTTTTGGTATGGTGGTCTTCATGTTGTGGTACACATGTACATATTTGTTTTATTTTATTTTATTTTAACTTATTCACGTTTTTTCCAGATACATGCTTTTGGATGTTCTGTTTCCATTTCCCTCCAGCTCAATATGCCTTCAAGCAACTAGCACTTATATGTAGCTGTCTACACATCACAAGCATCGGATGAAGATTTCTTATATTGTTTTATGTCTTTTATTTTTCATTTTTTGTTTTGCTTATATTATTTCATTATAATTTCTTATGTCATTTTTGCTTGCCATTATATGTTGTTTTTTGATTATTATTTTCTTATCCAACCCTTTAGATTTGTTGAGGTCATTTATTCTTTATTTTCGGCATATATTTACATATATATTTATTCATTGTTTCTCTTCCCTTGTTTATTAGTTTTTACATTGTTATTATTTGTATGTGGGTTATTTCTATTTTTGAGTCACTCATGTATGTTCCTGTATTGATCCTCCTATACCTGCGGCTTGTCGGTCCCATGTCCTGCTTGTATTCCTCCTTGTGGGGCCCCACAATGGCTTTATTACATGTTTGGACATTTGTGAATCTACTTGACCGCTATGGTTTTGGGGTTTTTTATTCGGCTAGCGCTGTTTTTTTACTCACTTCCCTGTGCCCCTTTCCAATATGGTGGTGACTCATTCTGTGGCCTCTTGCGCATGCGCCAGATCTTTCTGGCGCTTCCCCTCTTCCTGTCTCGTCTCCTTCTCTTCTAGGAGTGACGTTATGTGGGGAGGGGCTTGGTTGGGCTGTTTGTGATTAGCGCCGCTGTTCTTTTTGGCGGCGGGTATATAAACACAGGCATCCGTCAGCTTACCACACGCCCCCTGAGGAAGGAGCCCTCCAGCTCCGAAACGCGCGTCGGGGAGAGCCAGACGGCGTCTGCTGCTCTTTCAGTAGGTAACACATTGTCTGCCATGTCAGCATTAACATGCTTCCATACTGTGGGTTAACACCAGCGTTGTACCACTTGTTATTTCCAGATATGCGTTATATGTGATTTCTTTAACAGCTGCATGGGTGATTTTACTAATAGGGATCGTGTCTTTTACTGTGCACTGCATATATATTTTGTTAAGACACTGTTCTCTAGTAATACCACCACATGCATGCTGTTTTTTCTTTGTGCCATCCTGTCATATCTGCAGTATTTATCATATACTGAGACCCTGGCGTTACCTCCACTTTTGATCTTGTTTTATTATGATAGCTACCTACTTGAGCAGTTTACGCTGTTTGTCCTTTGTTGTATCCACAATTTTGTGATTACCACCTTTGGATCACGTTTGTCCTGTACCCATCCCTGTCCAGTTTTTACCATGCTTTGTATTTTTCCTTAATAAAGTATACATTTTTGAGACTCTATGGCTGTTGTTTCTGCGATTTTTCTGAAAATGAACTAGGCATGGATCTCGCCTGAATTTGCCTGTCCGGTTTCAGATTAACTAACTGGTTGGCAACGTTTTCCATGTCTCCTGTTATGTTCATCTTTCTACCACCTGAGCTATACTCCCTGGGCTACAACACTGCCAGTTGCTGCTCAGAAGTGTCGTGTCCACAGACCAATACACAAGCTATAGTGATAGTGGGGTTCAGTAACGCCTGCTGTTCCCCTGCTGCGTGTCTGACAAAAATTAATGCTGCTAACTCCAAATTAAAGTTCAAATTAAAGTTCAAACATCTCATACTAGGCCTCAGGCTACACCCTCCTTGACCCTGGGCTCAGAAGTGTTGGATGCACAGATCAAAACAATCGATGATGTGTTTGTGGGGTTCAGTAACGCCTGCTGTTCCCCTGCTGTGTGTCCGGCAAAAATTACTGCTACCTAGCTACACATGTTGAAAAAAACATGACATGTTAAAGTGGCTAGTGCTACACATAGATATCAGGCTACACCCTTATTTCTAAGCTGTAAACAAGTGAAACGTCAAATTTAAAACCATTCAATGATTAGTGTTGGTAACAAATCTGTAACTAAATAATTGTGACATATTATGGCAGATATCCACATGTCTAACACAAATGCTAACACAAAAGCATACTTATGCTATAGGGTACTGATGGTGAACCTTCTCACTCCATAACTTTGACAAATCCAACTCACATCATGCCTCAAATGCTGCAATGTTGGAAGTGCATAATGTGGGTTGAACTTTGACAACAGCTGCAGTGCGAAGGTTATCCTTCTGTGTTCTTGGCTTTTAAATAAAAGCATACAAGTAAATATAATAATACATTGTTGATTAAGGGACATGATGTACACCTGTAATATTGTGCAAACAATGGATGTAGGACTATTCCTCTTCAACATTACTTATATTTGTGTCATTTGAAAAAATACATATTTTAGTAAAAATTAAAAACCCATGTTCAGTAGCTGTGAAAGGCCCGTTTGTGTACTTCTATATTGTTTGCAACCAATGTATTGTATACGGATGGAAGCACGTCACTGTAATAGATTTGAATTATTTTAAATAGAATAAAGCAGCACCAATTTTAGAAAAATGACAAGGATGAGCCAGTGACAGACACTCAGCAGAGTACACGCAGCGGTGGTTGAAGAAGTAAATGGAGCGTGATCTGCATTTAAAAAAATAAAAAAAAAAATACCTCACAGACTGCAGTGAACACTGAAACACAACTATTCACAATCTGTGAAAGGCTACTCCTTTGTCTACTTCTATAGTGTTTGCAACCAATGTATTGTATACGGATGGAAGCGCGTCACACTAATAGATTAGATTTTTTTCAAATATAATGGAGAAGCACCAATTGGAGAAAAATGAAAAGGATGAGCCACTGAGACACGCTCAGCAGAGTACAAGCAGCAGTGCTTGAACAAGTAACTGGAGCGTGATATGCACTCCAAAAATAAAAAACACAGACTGAAGTGAACACTGAAACACAACTGTCCACAATCTGTGAAAGGCTACTCCTTTGTCTACTTCTATAGTGTTTGCAACCAATGTATTGGATACGGATGGAAGCGCGTCACACTAATAGTTAAATTGCATGGAGCTGCAAGAATTACACTGAAGAAAAAAAAAAGAGTCTGTGAGTGACATGTGCAGATGCCTACAGACAGCGTTGGATGCAGAGCAAACTGCAGCGTCACCTGCACTCACACACACCTTGCAGAGCTGTTAAAACAACACTGCAGGCAAAAGGAAGCTTTACACAGCGGTTGGTGCTAGCCTGCCTACAGCACAGTACACTAAATCGCAATCTCTAACTGTCCCTCAGAGTCAGCAGAGTAGCGTTCTGTCCCTATCTGAATTCACAGCACAGTGACGCTAAAATGGCGGCGGCGCCTTTTATAGTGCATTCTGACATCATTTCAGCAGCCAATCACAGCCATGCCATTAGTTAAGATGACCGCAGCATTACAGGATGTGCCCACACTTCGTAGGATTCCTCATTGGCTGACTAAAATCACATTGCCTCTCAAAGAATTATGGGAACTTCCGATTCCGGTATACGATATTGAAAAAGTATCGGAATTAAGTATCGGAATTCCGATAACGCGAATATCGGCCGATACCCGATACTTGCGGTATCGGAATGCTCAACACTATTCATAACACTCTGCATACGACTGGAGTCTATGGGCCAGTGACGGATGTGCGAGCACAGTCTTCGCACCTTATGGAGCAGGGCTGTTAACTCCAGATAATTATTTTTGAAGCACTGCACCACCAGGTTCAAGGTGTGAGCCAGTCAAGGTATGTGTCTGAGTTTTGCCAGGGCTATGGCTGCCACAAAATTACGGCCGTTATCACTGACTACCTTGCCTGGCTCAAGATGTAGTCTGCCCAGCCATGACTCAGTTTCTCGCTGCAAGTAGTCGGCTGCGGATGGAGTGCTCGTGCGACTGCGCTCTGTCGACGAGTTTTCGCTTCTGGAGGAGAAGGAGGGTCGAACGCCTACAGCCAACTGTTACCTATACCGTGGGCTAGACAGCACTGTCCCTCCGCCGCTGTCCCCTGTGGACCCTGCATCCACCACATTCACCCATGTGCAGTGATGGACACGTAACGGCCCTGGCCATGCCTACTGGCCCATGCATCTGTTGTGAGGTGCACCTTTCCACTCACTGATTGTTTAAATGCATGGACAATGCGGTCTTTAACATGCAGGTGGAGGGCAGGGATGGCTTTTCTAGAAAAGAAGTGCTGACTGGGTAGGTCATAGTGTGGGACAGCATAGGCCATGAGCTCTCGGAACGCTGCGCTTTCAACCGAACGGAAGGGCATCATCTCTAATGAGATCAGTTTGGCAATGTAGACGTTCAAAGCCAGTGAGGTTTTGTAGTCCGTCCATGCTTGCAAGTGCATGGTGTTTAAATGTCTAAGCATGCAACTGGTATTCAATTTTCTGAGATTTTTCCATCGGCTAAAGGTCCTTCCGCACTTCTTACAGATAACCTTTGCCTCATCAATAGGATTTTGGTCAAAAAAGTGCCCCACTGCACTCTTCCTACTATGGGATAAATTTTCAGGGCTTGCACGCTGTGCTAATTTGACCATCTGGCCAAGCTGTCCTGCAGCTCTTTTTCTTTTTTTAACACGTTTTTGGACTGCTACGGGCCTGCCAGATAACCGCAGCTGCGATGTCGATGCCTGCTGCGGATCCTCCTCCTCTTCTGAGCTATTGCCAGCAGCACCCTCTTCCCCCAATGTATGTCAATCCAGGCCAACAACTGGGTCATTATCACTTCCTCTGCAATTTCATCTGCACCTTCCTCTGTGTCACCGTGTAAGGTGGTATAGTACGCGGGAAAAGGCACCTGAGTTTCATCAGGGTCAGAATCTGGCTCAGTAGACTGCACTGGCAATGCAGTGCTCTGGGTGAATGTACCAGCAGAATCATATAGCAGTGGCTTTGCATCAGTGCACTCCATGTCAGATACATCTTGGACTGGGGAATTCAGGATTTGACTTGATAACCCAGGCATGGTATGTGAAAAGAGCTCCAGGGAGTAATCTGAAGTGTGGCCTGCCGCATCCTTCACTTGTGGTGGGGGTGAAGGACACAAGGAAAGGTGTCGTTCCTGACCAGGAGCCTGCACTGATGACTCAGTGCTTGCATTTTTTGAAACTTCAGAAGAGGAGGCGATAGAGCTGGAGGCTGTTTTGGCAATGTAAGACAAAACCTGTTCCTGATGCTCTGGCTTTAAAACCGGTGTACCTACTCCCAGAAAAGGGTGCCTTCCAAGCCTTCTGGAGCCAGACGATGACTCAGGCTCAACACCTCCTGCCTTAGGTGCTATTGTGCTTTTGGCACTATAAGCAGATGCACCACCACCACCATCAGTACCAGCTGGCCCCCCCCGCCCATGTCCATGGCCTCTTCCACCATACTTCCTCATGTTTGGGAAAATGTACCAAAAATACCAGCAGAAATATGGTACTGTATCAGAAGCGTACAGCTGTATAGAGTATAGGGGAAAATTTCAATCTCCGTATATATTTCCGGAGTCACACAGATAGTCAGCATGTATTTGTCCGTGATACCAGCCGGTACACGGTAGTGTGAGAGGAGTGTACAGCTCTATACGGTGTGGGAAAAAATGAACGCTCGGTAACTGTGCAGAAAAAAATAATAAAAGTATTAGTGCTGTGTAAAAAGCAGTCTGCACAGCAGTGTACACACAGCAATACAGCTAGAAGGCAGCCTAATAACCAGCTCTGCTGCTGCACACAAGAAAATCCTCCCCTGTCACTGGCAGGCAGCCTAATAACCAGCGCTGCTGCACACAAGAAAATCCTCCCCTGTCACTGCACACTAACTGTACAGCACAATTGCTATCAGCACAAGCACATAAGAACTTCTGTTTCCAGCCCTAACTCTCTCCCTACTGATAAACAGGGTCCGCAACCTCTCCCTACTGAGATTGGCAGAAGCAAAATGGCGATCAGGGCTTTTATGGACACTATGCCGCCCCCCAAAGCAAGCCAATCACTGCAATGCCCTTCTCTAATATGGTGATAAACGCTGCCCATGTCATCTCGTTGCCGACATTGCACGTCCTTGCTCATTGGCTGAAAAAAGGCGCCTGAAAGCATTCTGGGAAATTCGACTTTGACGGTCGTTTCGACGACCGCATGGTCGACCTCATGCTATGGTCGGGTTTCGGCCAACAAAACCTGACTTTGACGAAAGTCGGCGACTTTTGAATCTGACCGACCTGTTTCGCTCAACTCTTGTGGCTAGTATTTTTTTAATTTTTATCCCAAATTAATGCATTGAACTAAAGTAACAGACAGCAAAAGCAGTGGAATGGAGGAATGAATTGCTGCAATTTGTAGCCCACAGATTGATGAGGCGTCTGATGGAGATATCACATTCTTTAATATGTGGCCTGCATTTTTTTAATTTTTACCCAAAATACTGTATTAAACTAGTTTAACAGACAGCAAAAACAGTGGAATGGAGGCCTGAAATGCTATAACTTGTAGCCCACAGATAGATGAGGCATATGACGAAGATACCACACTCTTCAATATGTGGCCAGTATATTTTTAATTTTTACCCAAAATAGTGTATTGAAGTAGGTGAACAGACAGCAAAAACAGTGGAATGGATGCCTGAAATGTTACAATTTGTAGCCACAGATAGATGAGGCGTCTGTCAGAGATATCACACGCTTCAATATGTGGCCTATATTTTTTAATTTTTACCCAAAATAGTGTATTGAACTAGTTTAACAGACAGCAAAAACAGTGGAATGGAGGAATGAAATTCTACAATTTGTAGCCCACAGATAGATGAGGCGTCTAACGGAGATAGCACATTCTTCAATATGTGGCCTGTATTTTTTTTTTTTTTACCGCAATATAGTGTATTGAACTAGTGTCTCATACAGCAAACAGTGGAATGGAGGCCTGAAGTGCTACAATTTGTAGCCCACAGATAGATGAGGCATCTGACGGAGATACCACACTACACTCTTCAATATGTAGCCAGTATTTTTTTATTTTTTACCCTAAAATAGTGTATTGAACTAGGGTCACATACAGCAAAAACATTAGAATGGCGGCCTGAAATGCTACAATTTGTAGCCCACAGACAGATGAGTTGTCTGACGGAGATATCACACTCTTCAATACGTGTCCAGTATTTTTTAAGTTTTTTACCCCAAAACAGTGTATTGAACTAAGGTAACAGAGAACAAAAACAGTGAAATGGAGGCCTGAAATGCTACAATTTGTAGCGCACAGATAGATGAGGCGTTTGACGGAGATATCACACTCTTCAATATGTAACCAGTATTTTTTTATTTTTTACCCTAAATAGTGTATTGAAATAGGGTCACAGACAGCAAATACAGTGGAATGGAGGCCTGAAATTCTACAATTTGTAGCCCACAGATAGATCAGGCGTCTGACAGCGATATCACACACTTCAATATGTGGCCAGTATTTTTTTTATTTTTTACCCTAAAATAGTGTACTGAACTAGGGTAACTGAAAACAAATACAGTGGAATGGGTGCCTGAAATGCCTCATTTTGTAGCCCACAGATGGATGACACGTCTGACGGAGATAGCCCACTTTCAAATATCTGGCCTGTATTTTTTCTTTTTGCCCAGCTAAAATGTGTAAACAAGACACAATAAAAAAAATTCTATGGAGGCGTGAAATGGCACAATTTTGAGTGCAATGACATGCAATCTGTGTGGCAGAAAAAACCCGATATAAAATGTCTGCCCTATAGCTAAAAAAATTTTGGGCAGCTAAAAAAAATTTTGGCAGCAAAATGGTGTCAAGAAATTATATAAGACACTTCAAAAAATTTAACAGTACCACAAAAATGTCAGAAATTTCTGCGCACTCAGATGTGATAGCTGGGACGGGCAAACCCGCTTTTACTATCTGGATTTTCACACTGTACTATGAAAAGGATCTGTGTTGTGAATGTGTTAGAAATGAATTCTGAGCAGAAGCGCCCTCTGGTGGTTACAAACAGTACTGAACCATTCAATGAGGATTGGCAATCAGGAGTTACAGACTGGTCTTATATAAGGGATGTTCCCTCCCATCATGGTTGCCGGTGATCAATTGTTCTTGTCTCAACTGTGGTTCCTGGTTCACTTGGAAGCTTGCTGAGTCTTGCCTCTTCTCCTGCTCTCAGATAAGATATTTTCAGTTTTTTTGTTTTTGTGCTTACCATTTGCATATTTCTCTGCATTTCTGTGAGGTTAGCCAGATCTCCCCCTCCCCCCCGGGGGTCTTGGGCTCCTCTCAGTTCTTCTGGAGCCACTGTTATTTGTTCATTTGCCTTTTCCAGATTTTTTCAGTGGCTGCGGCTTAGTTTTGTTACACCAGAGAACTAATTTAGGTGGTAGAGGTCGTGTGATCTCAGGTGTTTTTGCAATTAGTAGAATTGGTATTTTTTAGGGTTTTTTGGATTGCAGTAAGTGTCCTTCCTATCCTTTTCTGTCTAGGAAGATTGGGCCCCAACGTTTGCTCATACTATTTTCTGTCTGTGTCTGTATTTCCTCTTGTCTAACCGCCATTACATGTTTGGGGGCTTCCTATGTTCTTTGGGGATCTGCTCCGGGGCAGATAGCTTTCCTCTTTCTATCTTTAGGTGTAGTTAACCTCTCAGGCTGTTACGAGGCGTCTAGGACCAACGTAGGAACGCTCCACGGCTGCCTTTAGTTGTGGTGGTTAGTCAGGGTACTGCAATCCAGTAGATTCCAACCTCTCTGATGTATTGCCATTTTTGCCTTCTCTCCTCAGCTACCAAATCATAACAGATCTGGCTGTATTCTACAGTGTCAACAAGAAAATGGAGAAAAAAAGGGGGCTCTGGATTGCTTTGGAATAAAATATTCAGGATTAAGATGCAAAAAAACATTTCCTGCCCACTGAGACCTAGGGCTGTGTAGATATGTTCAATATATGTAATAAGCAGCAGCAGCAGACTGTAATGAAATGGACCCTCTTGATGTATGCAGTGAAGTATGCCACATAGAATGCCTGCCTACTACTGACATCTATATACCCACATACAGTGCCTGCATGCCTTGCACTGATATGTATATACAGTATGCACATACACTCCCTGCCTAACTAGCACTGCAATCTATATACCCCATAATTAGTCCTTAGAAGGACTGTTGATTTAGCAGGATTTGTGAATTCTTTTATGGTATACACACATTGCCTTATTAACCCCCAAATCTGACCCTGTCCCAGCTGCAGCTCCCCTACACTAGCTGATTCTGGAGCAGACTGACAAGCATGGCGGCGCCAGGTCTCTTATGCACCTGATGCGGCCAGCCAATCACTGTAATACCACAACCAAGATGGCTGCGGCATTACAGTACATTGCAGACAATCCCTGCATGTTGATTGGTGCTCTAAAGAGCGCCAAAAATGCAGGGAGGGGACCAGAGCACCAGACGAATAATCCCAGAAATGCTCAGAGCTCGCCAAGTACCGCGAGTACAGCAATGCTCCGGCGAGAAATGAGCATTACCAAGCACGTTTGCTCATGACTAGCTGTAAAATTTACATTCCAGCACTTTATTTTTTTGGGCTATTACTGAGGTCCACAGACAAAGCCAGCAGGGCACATGTCCTACAACTGTGTCTTGCACTGCTTCGATTGTGCTCCATGTACAAGCATAGCATTCTAAATAATATTTTTTCACTAGCTAAATATGAAACAGCCTGCTGTATCCCACCTTGTCATTTAGTGCTGTGGTAATATGAAACTGTACAACTAACGCGCATTAAATTTTTTTACATTTTTTCTGTTGCTGAATGTGATACAGTCTGCCGTATTCCACATTGTCATGTTGTGGTGGTGATATCAATCTGTCTGCAGATGTAACGCGCATTAAAAAAAATTATAATTTTTTCTGTTGCTGAATTTGATACAACCCGCCATACCCACGTTGTCATTTTGTGGCAGTGAAATGAACCTGTCTGCAGACCAAAAGCGCATTTAAAAAAATTATAATTTTTTCTGTTGCTGAATGTGATACAGCCTGCTGTATCCCACATTGTCATTTTGTGGCGGTGATAAGAACCTGTCTGCAGACCTCAAACACATTAAAATATTTATTTTTTTCCCTTGATAAACGTGATACAGCCCGTTATAGTCAGCCTTTTCATTTAGTGGCGTTGTGAATACTTTTCCGCCCAATGATGACAAAAGTATTCTCAGAGTGATACCTTTATTGGCTAACCAGAAAATAATTTGTTTGCAAGCTTTCAGAGCACAGAAGCTCCTTCTTCAGGCAGGATAACAAATAGCTAAATAAGAAAAATGCAAAACATTTAAGAGATACTACAGTAGGAAATTTGTTCATGAGGTGGGAGGTGTGATGCCTCTTAAAGATAAGCCAAGGAAATCGAATTAGCATTTTCTTACAAATGGAGAGGCAGTGGGAATGATCTTAGTTATCTGGAGTCCTTCTGCTGGAAGTGTGAATAGTGTCCATGTAGCGAGTCATAAATACAGCTGGTAAATTGCGTCCTAGTGTCAAAGTATTGAACATCCTTATAAGTTTGAATTCCCAAATTTTTCTCTTTCTGTCATCCTTAAAATTACCTTTTAGTATTAAGACTTTTAAGTCTGTCATACAGTGTCCAGTTCCAGAGAAATGTTTTCCCACAGGCGTGTCCATTTCACTCCTGATTGTATGTCTGTGTAAATTCATCCTTGTTTGTAGTTTTTGCATAGTTTCCCCAATATAGATAGCTCCAGGGCACCTCGTACATTGTATCATGTACACCACATTGGAGGATGTACATGAAAAGGAACCCATGACCTTATAGTCCTGATTTGTGTTTGATACGCGGACTATATTTGTGGAATATGGGTTGGAGATCAGCACCAATTTTCCTTAGGATGCTCATGTGGGGGTTGTATGTGACCACAAGAGGTACCCTGTTGTTGTCCTCTCTCAGTTTGTAATCCAGGAGGTTGCTTCTTGGGGTTCTTGTAGCCCTGTGGATCTGTTCATCTATTACCAGTGGATGGAATCCTTGTTGTAGAAATGTATTCCTCAGAGATAGCAACTGTAGTTCCCTGTCTTTACTGTCTGAACAGATCCGAATATATCTCAGAGCTTGACTGTAGATGATGGATTTTTTTGTGTGTCTTGGATGAAAGCTGTTCCATTTAAGATATGCCGGACGTTCTGTGGGCTTATGGTAAATAGATGTATGTATGGCGTTGTCCTTGATGCATATGGTAAAATCCAGAAAATGTATTTGGGACTTTGAAAAGTTGAGGGTGAGCTTGATGGTTGGGTGGTATTTGTTGAAGTTATTGTGGAAGGTGAGCAGATCATCTTTTGAGCCTGTCCAGATTATTAGCAGATCATCAATGTAGCGGAAGTATGCAAAAGGTTTAATAGAGTAAGATGAAAAAACTCCTCCTCCAGTTTCACCATAAAAAGGTTAGCATATTGTGGGGACATTTTGCTTCCCATGGCGCTGCCCATACACTGTTGGTATAAATTGTTCCCAAAAGAAAAATAGTTATGATGGAGCACAAACCTGATGAATTGCAGTGTCGGTTCTATGGCTAGATTGTTCTTTTGATGGAAATATTTGCATGCTTCAATTCTTTAAGAGGCATCACACCTCCCACCTCATGAACAAGTTTCCTACTGTAGTATCTCTTAAATGTTTTGCCTTTTTCTTATTTAGCTATTTGTAATCCTGCCTGAAGAAGGAGCCTCTGTGCTCTGAAAGCTTGCAAACATATTATTTTCTAGTTAGCCAATAAAGTTATCACTCTGAGAATACTTTTGTCATCATTGGGCGGAAAAGTATTCACATCGATTTTTCTGGCTAACACGGTACCACAATATAATTTATTATTGTACATCATTTAGTGGTGTTGAAATTGTTCTATGTGCAGAGCTGTTACACAATAAAAATAATTCATTTTATTTTTTTTTTACAAATGTCATACAGCAGCTGAGATCTGAGTTTGCAATTGTTTTGACCTTATCTTCTAGATTATGTGCATCTTTGGCATCGAATTTCTCTTGGGCATCTTTTATGCCTAGCTTGAGATGCAAATCTCTTACACCTATCTTCTGACGAGCATCAAGCGCCCTCTGGTAATTGGTGTTGGGTAAATGAGCAATTGTTGTAGGCTGGATCCTGGATCTCGTACCTCCCATAGCCACCCTGTTATTGATCTTGTCCGATCCAGTTCCCGTCAACATCATGGCCCTTTTCCTGATCAGTTCATTTAAAGACACGTCGGCCAGATTTCTGCGCCAAACCTGCATCTTACCAGCAGCAACTGTAGGAAAGAGGATGTTCTAAAGCCACTGACAATCTTCTAGATTATACAGGCCTCATCCACACTAAAAATATTTTTTATGTTACTACTAGGGATGAGCTTTCCGATATTGCAATATCGGAAATCCGACCAATATTTGCTATATCGGAATTCCTATTTTCAATTCCGATATTTTTTTCACATCGGAAATCGGAAATCCCATAATCCTTCAGCCTCTGAGTGCTCTGTGGAGCCAATCAGGAGCTGAAGAATTGCTGACAACATTGTGTAACTCCCCTAAGCTTGGTAGGAGGCGTCCAAACTTGCTAGCTAGGCTCTGCCCACCTTCCATCTCTTCAGCCACCTCTTCCTCCAGCTCGCAAACAGCTGCTCCCGCTTCCTCGCCAGAATGCCAGGGTGCATCTGCAGGCAGTGTTGTACGGCAGCACACTGTCTGTACTTCGTCAGCATCAGCATCCCAATCACTGGCATCCTCACACTCCCAATCCAGTGTGCAGCCATCTGTCACACAGGTGTGGGAGAAAAGGCGCCCGTACTCGGCAAACCACCCACGAGCACAGGGCATGAATTCTCGCATTGCCAAACTGCTTGCAGTGGAAATGCTACCATTCTGGCTGGTGAGCAAGCCAGCCTTTATCGATATGTTGGGGTTTGCAATCCCACAATACAGCGTTCCCAGCCGCTTCTACTTCAGCAAGCAAGCCGTCCCAGCCCTGCAACAGCATTTGGAGCGTAAAATTAAGGATGCGCTACAAAATGCAGTTTGTAGCAAGGTCCACCTGACCACCGACGTGTGGACCAATCTGCATGGCCAAGGACGCTACATTTCCATAACCGCCCATTGGGTAAATGTAGTTGAGCCTGGAACTGAAGTAGACAGTGCAAGTGCGCAGGTCCTGCCAACTCCACGGATTGCAGGCCTCTCCTCCGTACAAATTGACTCCTCCTCATACTCCTCATCAGACTCGCCTGCACCCAGACGTACCACAACAACCGATTTCAGCACCGCATCGGCCAAACATCAACAGGCCATGTTGAAATTGGTTTATCTGGGTAATGTTAGCCACACCGCAACCGAGCTGTGGAACACACTCAAGGAGCAGAGCGACATGTGGCTTGCGCCGCTCAACCTCCAGCCAGGTATGGTGGTGTGTGACAATGGCCGAAACCTGGTCGTGGCTCTGGGCCTAGGTGGTCTGACTCACATTCCATGCATTGCCCATGTCCTAAACTTGGTGGTGCAGAGTTTCCTTAGGAACTATCCTGACCTTGAGGAGCTGCTGCACAAAGTCAGATACGAGTGTTCTCATTTGCGGTGTTCAAGCATGGCTCCATCGTGCCTTTCAGCCATGCAGCGCAGATTGGGCCTGCCCGAGCACCGCATCATTGTTGACCTCCCCACCAGGTGGAATTCGACTTTGCATATGCTGCGGAGGTTGTGTGAGCAGCAACCTGCAATTATGGAGTTGCAGCTGAAGGACATATGCACCATTTTGAAGTGCTTCGAAGACTCAACTCTGATGGTGAGCGCGGATGCTGCCCTACTCAGCCTGACTATTCCCCTTATATGCCTTATAGAATCATCCCTTAAAGGACTAAGTGATGAGGTTTCTCAGGAGGAGGAGGAGTATGATGAGACACTTGCACCAACCAGGCAATCTTCATCGGCCCGGTTGGTACAAAGCTCTGTGGGTGCCTCACAAAGGTCCAGGCAGGACACAGCAAGCGAGGAGGATGAGGAGGACTATGAGGATGAGCTAGAGGAGGAAAGTACACAGCTCTCTACTAGTAGTCACCAGATAGAGCGTGGATGGGGTGATGCAGATCAGCCAGAGCACATTCCTCCAGCTGGTGACAGCGATGCATGGTCAGTTGGCAGCCTTCAGCACATGAGTGACTTCATGCTGCAGTGTCTGAGAAAAGACCCAGGCGTGGCTCGTATTCTCCACACAAATGACTACTGGGTGGCCACCCTCTTAGATCCACGTTACCAGGACAGCCTTGAAAGCCTAATTACACCGTTGAACCGGGCGCGTAAAATGCAGGAGTACCAAGAAGCACTGGTTAATTCACTCATGTACTCTTTTCTACCGCATAGCAGTGATGCGCGTGCACTAGCAGGCACCTCAGTGCGTCCTGGGCCCAGCGGAATCCGTTCAGAAGCTGGTAGCAGAAGCAGTACATCTGCTACTGACAGGTTCAGTATACCCAACCTGTTCCAACAGTTTCTGAACCCGCAAACAGTTCGGGCACCATCAGCACAGACAGTGCAACGCACTAGGAGGCAACGTTACCGTGACATGGTGGCACAATACCTCTTCACCCCTGTCAGTGGGCTTCAGGATGGATCTGCCCCCTTCAAGTTTTGGGTCTGTAAGTTGGATACATGGCCCGAGCTTAGCCAGTATGCCTTGGAGTTCCTGGCTTGTCCTGGTGCCAGTGTGATTTCTGAACACGTCTTTAGTGCAGCTGGCAATGTACTAACAGACCAACGTACCAGACTATCCGCTGCAAATGTGGACCGGCTTACATTCCTAAAAATGAACCAGGCCTGGATTTCTGGTGACTTTTGCTGCCCTGGGCCACAGTACACAGGTTTCTTGCATGGTTGGTAGCAGTATGCATGCTCTCTCATGTGCCTATGTTGCACACAGCGTAATCTGTTATGCACGTGCTCTGGCCTCTACTTGGTAGCACCTGGTTCTGTGACTGACTTTTTCACCTCATACTGTTTTCCATTGGCTCTAGTACCGCCATCTAGTGCCCATTTCCGTAACTGCCACTTTCACAGCATGCCGTGTTTCTGGGCTCTAGTACCGCCAGCTAGTGCCCATTTCCGTGACTGCCACTTTCAGAGCATGCTGTGTTTCTGGGCAACAGTACCGCCAGCTGTACCTCGTTAGACCAAAGTGGAAAAAAAGGACGACAGATGCCAAACACCTATAGGCAGAAGCACAAGAGGCGGAATCCAGCCACGCTGGCTGTTTCGTGGCAGTGAAGTGCGGACACAGGTGCCTCCCCCAAAGGGTAAACAGAGTTCCAGCATCGCCAGCTGGTTCTCGGGAGTGCCCAAGGGCACAGGTACCTCCTGCTCCAAACCGTGTTTCGACAACGCTCACTCTAACCCTAACCCTTACCCTACTAACCATAAATGCTAACCCTACCCCAACTAATCCTAACCCAAAGAAAAAACACAGCTGTTAAGAAGATGGCGACCAGTTTTCCTGCTACAGTTTTCGCTCTGTGCATTTTTCTAGCGATTTTTTTGCTCCTCTGCCTCTGCATACTCCTTCCCCATTATCCTGAAGTGTTTCCCCTCCATTTTATCCATTATATAGCACTGTAGTGGTCATTTTGTAATTCCGATTTTTTTCTCCCATTGACTTGCATTGACATCGGAAATCGGAAATTCCGATAGCCGATATTTTTCCAATATCGAAAATCGGAATTCCGATACGATTTAGGGCAATATCGCTCATCCCTAGTTACTACAGAAAGGGAGATCTCAGTTTGAAATTGGTTTAGGCATCTAGTCAATGTTATACAGGCCTCATCGACAGGCCCCCAAAAATTCTTCTGTTACTAATGTAATACAATAGTGGAAATCTAATTTAAAAATTGTTTGGAGCATATATTCTTTGTCATCCAGCACTCATCCACACTTAAACAATTCTTTCTTCTGTTATTAACATAATACAGTAAGGGACATCTCAATTAGAAATTGTTTGTAGTATCTAGTCAATGTTATACAGATCTCATTGACAGACCCCCCAAAAAAATTATTTCGGTTAGTAACATTATACAGTAGGGGACATTTCACTTTGAAATTGTTTGGAGAATGTAGTTAATGTTATACAGGTCTCATCGACAGGCCCCCCAAAAAATGTTTTTCTTACTAATGTAAAACAGTAGGGGTATCTCACGTACAAATTGTTTGAAACATGTAGTCAATGTTATACAGGCCTCATCCACACCAAAAAAAAAAAAAAATCTGTTACTAATGTCATACAGTACGGGACATCTCATTTTAAAAGTTTTTTGGCGCAGATCTTCTTTGTCATACAGACCTCATCGACACTGAAACAATTCTTTCTGCTGTGAGTAACGTGATTCATCACGCCATATTTCACCTTCAAATTTTGTGCCGCTGAAATTCAGCTGTGTGCAGAGGTTGTGTAGAGTAATAAATCTAATTTTAAGTTGCTTATAGTGTGCTCCTAGCATACTATCTGAGCAAAATGACTGGGAAAAAGCAAGGTCTTGGAGGTAGGGGGATTAGGCTTGGTTTTTGAGGTGCATGTGGGGTAGGGGATGATGTTTCTGAAAGCACTACTGAACCACCAACGTCCTATCCAAAGACAACTGACAACTTCTGTTACTGGTTTTTAGTGTGCTGCATTGTTCTCATGTAATTGCAGTCTCTGATATCGTTAGAGGGGCTTATGTGCCTGCTGTTGTTGCTGCTGCTGCTGGAGATGTTGCACTAATTTGTGGAAATGTGAACAGTTCTGATTGAGTATCCATCTGCTGGGTTGGGTGCAGTGAAAGACCTGTCAGTCCCTATTATACTATTTAAAATGTGTTAAAATTGTTGCCACTTTGTTAGTGTCTGAGGGTATGTTTCCACGATAAGGAAACACTCCGGATTTGCTGCGTGTTTGGTGCTGTGCGTTGGTGCAGCGCCAAACACGCAGCGTCCAGATGTTACAGCATAGTGGAGGGGATTTCAAGAAATCCCGTCTCCACTATGAGTAAAAATACGCAGGCGGAAGACCTGCGTTTCCGGACATGCGGCGCGTCTTTTCAGACCGCAGCATGTCCTAGCGTCTTGCGGCGACGCTGCGTCGCCGCAAGGTAAATAACACAGGGCTATGCAGCCCTGCGTTCTTTCCGGATGTGTTCCGAAGGTGTCCGGAACACATCCGGAAAGAGCGCGCGTCAGAAAGGGGGCGGGGCTTTGGGCGGTGCAGAATTTCCGCTCCGTCCAAAGCGCTGTGGTTCCGAACCGTGGAACCACAGCCTGACACTAATTTTTGGAAATGTGAACACTCTTGGTTAGGTGTCCATCTGCAGGGTTGGATGAAGTGGAAGACCTCTCGGTCACTATTATAATATTTCTACTGTAGTAAAATTGTTGCCACTTTGTTGATGTCTGACACCTATTTTTGGAAATGTGAACACTCTTGGTTGGGTGTCCATCTGCTGGGTTGGGTGAAGTGGAAGACCTCTTGGTCCTTAATATAATTTTTCTACTGTGGTAAAATTGTTGCCATTTTGTTGATGTCTGACACTTATTTTTGGAAATGTGAACACTCTTGCTTGGGTGTCCTTCTGCTGGGTTGGGTGTAGTGGAAGACCTCTTGGTCCCTATTATAATATTTCTACTGTGGAAAAATTGATGCTGCTTTGTTAGTGTCTGACACTAATTTATGGAAATGTGAAAACTCTTGGTTGGGTGTCCATCTGCTGGGTTGGGTGTAGTGGAAGACCTGTCGGTCCCTATTAGACTATTTCTACTGTGGTGAAATTTATGTCATTTTGTTGGTGTGTGCAAATAAATCTTTGTAAATGTGTATGTTGTGTGTTGGGTCTCCTTCATGTGTGTTGCCTGTAGCAGTAGGCCTGCAATACCGGCAGACCACCACTGTCTGTGTCAACAACCCGTTACTATCCTTACATTTTTTTGACAATAGTAATCTATGAAACTGATCTGTGTGTCACCTGAATGTGGCTGAGCATCACTTTCAATTTTTGGGGGGATTTTATCACCTATATAGCACCAATAATTCAACATTCGCTTTACAGACATTACTGGCACTGTCATCATTGGGACTCACAATTTCAATTTACTATCTGTATGTCTTTGTAGTGTGGGTAGAAAACTAATTACTGGGAGTAAACCCTCGTAAACATGGGTAGAACATACAAACTCTTTGCTGATGCTGTCCTTGGTGGGGTTGTAACACAGGACTACAGCGCTGCAAGACTGCTATTGATTTTGCGTTGACAACTGAACATTTCTGTGGTTAGAAGGCTATCACTGCCATGCAAACTGTGTGCCTCACTGCTGTGTGGGGAAAAACCCCTGTCAAGATTGACTTCAAGCATGTTTTGATACTGCCGCATGGGCTCATCCCTTTCCAGGGGGGAAGCAACTGGCAAAATTTACTTTTATATTGTGGAAAGAACACACTTGCAACTCAGTAGTCAGCACTATTTAAAATCATAACTATACTGGTAATAATCTTGTTGCAGATAGTGCTGCAAGAAGGCGCTTATGGGTCAGTCTCTTTCATGAGGTTCAACTTCACAGTGTATTAGTGGTGGTATAACACTCAAGCTTTCTTCCTCCATCCCCTCCTGACAACCACAGACAACATAGTGGGAATCGTTGTCGCCTTCATCTCCTAACTTTTGCGCATCCATCACCTCTTCCTTCTTGTCCTTTTCATGTCCGTCTCCATTTGTTCCTCCCATTGCAAACGTCTGTGAGACGACAGACCTGAACTTATATTCCATATACTAGATATTGTTAACTCTAAAAGTATCTTCCTCTGCTTCTTCATCTTCCCACAGGACCACCACCACCACCTGCTCACCCACACTATTTAAAGGGTGCTCCAGCAGGTAGATGACAGTAACAGAGATGCTGATTAAGAAAATGTATAGAAGGGTGCAGAGGTCCTTCATCTGTATACAGTACACAAGTGTGAATTGTACCACATCCGTACTTCACTGTGCCAGGCTATGTAAAATGTCATCCTGCACCATGTCTCGGCACTGCTGCCAGAGTCGCTGCAACATGTGCAGAGTTTAATTCCACAGTGGGGTCATACCGCATATCAATCGCTTAACCGGTAGTCCAAAAGATCTCTATACCAACTGAAGTGTAATGGTGGAAGTCAGCACAATGGTGGTTTCTGCAGCAGTGCATCCAGGCTGGGACAGTGGCAGCGGAATTGCTGTACCATCAGGTTGAGGATGCGAGCCATGCAAGGCACATATGTAAGGTTGGCCCGGCGTAGGGCTGCCACCAGGTTTGCACCTTTACAAGGCCATCCCTGGCTCCAGGTTGAAAGTAGACAGCCATTGCTCAAACTCGGCATGGATAGCTGTCCACAACTGTTGATCTGTATGACTGTGATCTCCAAGGCATATTAATGTAAACACTGCCTGATTACGGTGAGCCCTGGCAGCACAGTATGGAGGTGGGGTAGGATGTCTCTCTGCAGTGTTTTAACATGTGTTCAATTAACGCAGAGGTTGAGGGCGAAGGTGGAGGCCCTAGAGGAGGTGGAGGAGGCAGAAGGACTGCAGGAACTGTTACATACAAGGATTTGTTCCGCAAGTCCTGGGGATTCCAAGACTTGGTGTCTAGTGACACCTTGGTTTCTACTGCTTTAGTTCTCCATCCCCTGATGTGAACGAGTTTAGTTCTCCAACCAAAGCTGTTTAGTAGTTTAGTTCTCCAATCCCTGTTGTCTAGCAGCTTAAATCTCCATGTTCTGGTGTTAATTTGTTTAGTTCAGCAATCATAGCTGCTTAGTAGTTTAGTTCTCCAACCCCTGTTGTCTAGAAGTTTAGTTATCCATCTTATGGTGTGTTGTGGTTTATTTCTCCATCACCAAGCGCCCTGCAAGTCTTAGGGATTGTAAGACTTATGGAGCAGGCCCTTCCCTGACTGCCCTACAGCCACCAGAGTCACCCACTGCCCAGTCATCCAGATGTTACCTTCCTGTCCATGCTTGGTCATCCAGGTGTCATTGTTGAAATGCACCCTGGCAGACATAAAGTTTTTCAGGGAACAGGTGATGTTGTCTGTGACTTGTTGCTGTAGCGCAGCCACATTTTTCTTAGAGAAGTAATGGTGACTGGGCAATTGATACTGGGGGGAATGCGATTGCCATCAGCTTCTGGAAACCATCTGTATCCATAAGGCGTAAAGGCTGCATTTCCGTGTCGAACAGATTGGAGTGGCCATGCAATAATCACAGAGATCACAGACAATGAGTCATACAGAAACAAGCGCTGTGATCTTTGTAGCGAATAGAGCTCAGCTGGCCCCTATCGTCCAGACAATGACATGATTGGGCGACGAATCATTCGAGGAGGCCGCAGGCTGTTCACAATAATTAGTTCTCAGAAAAGTAATAGTGAGCGTATGGCTTATTCACATCCAGATTAGAACACATGGAATATGTGTATATCCCACCGTATGACCACTGCTAACTCCACGATAACCCTCCTCGCTGCCAATGACAATCCTGTTTGTAACCCAATAAATAAATACAGGTCAATAGGACACCATACTTCTTTTGCGGTTCACACCATCAGGGTGTTCCATCCCCTCTTCTTCAGAGTATCAGTCATATACTGGCCCCAGGCTCACCCATCCACTTCTTTGACCAATTTTATGCATTGCTGCCACACTTCATGTCCTCAGAATTGACAACCCTGATCCCGGGAGACTTCAACAGCTCCACCTCCCCAACTGCATCCCAGCTTCTATCTCAGCCAATTCTCGTGGCCTCTCACAACTTTCAAACTCTGAGACACACAAAGACGGTAACACACCTGATCTGAACTTTCTCTGGCTCAGTTCAATCTCCTACCTAGATGACTCACAACTTACCCTTTGTCCCCCATGAAATTAGGAGTATAACCACAACTTAGACATTTTTAGGTGCTCTCTGAAAACACATGTGTTTAGGGCGGCATATCACGTTCCCTAATCAAAGTCCTTTTTATATACAGTATACATATAGCTTATTCTCTACTTCTCTGAACACAATTCACCATCAAACTCAACCGTACCCAAAAGGCTCATGCAGCCTTTATCTACCCCTCATTTCCTCAAGATGGTTATACCATCATTGTAAATAAGTACCTGTAATTAGTGTCACCCCACCTCATTGTAGATTATAAGCTCTGAAGAGCAGTGTCATTATTATTTTTGCTTTAATTGTTTGATTATCTTAAACTTGGTAACTTTTGACTGTTTTATATGAACTGCTGACTTGTAAAGCTATGTGGAATGTGTTTGCGATATATAGTGGGTACGGAAAGTATTCAGACCTCTTTAAATTTTTCACTTTTTTTTAATTGCAGCCATTTGGTAAAATTAAAAAAAGTTCATTTTTTTTTCTCATAATGTACACTCTGCACCCCATCTTGACTGAAAAAACCCCCCAGAAAAGTAGAAGTTAAAGTGGGAATCATGAGGTCAAAGGAACTGGCGTAGGAGATCAGAGACAGAATTGTTATGTTATGGTAGCTGAGGAGGCAGGAGCAGAAAAACGCATAGGCAGCCTAACACCAGAGAGGTTGTAAACTAATAGGTTGCAGACCCCTAAACTAACCGCACAACTAGAAGCAGCCGTGGAGCGTACCTACGGTGGTCCTAGATGCCTCGGCACAGCCGGAGAGATAGCTATCCCTGAAGATGGAAAGAGGAAAGTTAACTGCCCCCGAGTAGACCCCAAAAGAGTAGGAAGCCCCCAAACATATAATGGCGGTTAGACAAGATGAAAATACAAACACAGACAGAAAATAGATTGAGCAAACGCTGGGGCCCAAAACAGTCTAGATAGGACAGCACAGGAGAGAATACTTTCTGCAGCCCAGAAAAAACCTAGGAAAAACTCCAACACTTCTGAGTCCAAAAACACTGAGACCACACGGTCTCGACCACCTATGTCAGATCTCTGGTGTGGACACGTAGCTACCCAGCAGAAAAATATCACAAGAACTGAGCAAATGAAGAAATACAAAAAACGAACGGAGACCCGCCAAAGCCCCCTATAGTGGAACCGGCTGAAGACAGAAAGCAATGCAGCAAAAAGCAAGGAATACAAACCACAGTAAAAAAAACTGAAAGAGACTTATCTGAATGCAAGCAGGAGACAGCAGGAAAGCAAGCTAAATTCCAAACTAAACCAGGAAGCACAATTGATCACCGGCGAGGATCATGGGAAATCAGCTCACTTATATCAGGCCAGTCAGTACCACCTGACACCCACTCGTTATCTGCGGGTGTAGGACTCTTGGTATTCAAGATAGGTTCAATATCCTCAGCAACCACCAGAGGGAGCTCCAGCTCCAAAGTCATCTCCAAAATGTTCACAACAGTACCCCCCCTTGAGGAGGGGTCACTGAACCCTCACTTGTGCCACCAGGACGATCAGGATGAGCTCGGTGATAGGCATGGACCAGTCTTAGCATGAATGTCAGAAGCAAACACCCACGAATTGCCCTCCTGACCATAGCCTTTAGGAGGCGCAGCCATAGGAACCACTGGCTCGACAAATCTCTTCAATAAAGATTTGTGAAATACGTTGTGAATCTTGAATGTTCCTGGAAGAAGCAACCGAACCACCTGTTGAAAAAACAAGGGCACCAACTCGGAGGAGGATGGCAACTTAGGTAGTGGCACAAGATGTATTATCTTGGAAAACTTATCACAGATTACCCAAATAAGGCCGGCGTCACACTGGCGAGTGTGATGCGAGTAAGTCGCACGACTTTCTCGCATCAACACCCAGCACGGCCGCCCGCTCTCGGACCTGAGTGTGCGGCTGCATGTATTTCTATGCAGCCGCACACTCGGGTCCGAGAGCGGGCGGCCATGCCGGGTGTTGATGCGAGAAAGTCGTGCGACTTACTCGCATCACACTCGCCAGTGTGACGCCAGCCTAACGGTCATTCTCTGAGAGACAGGGAGGTCGGAAATAAAATCCATAGAGATATGGGTCCATGGCCTCTTGGGCACAGGTAATGGCATTAACAAACCACTAGAGCGAGAGCAAGGTTTGGACCGAGAGCAAGTTCCACAGTACTGTACAAATTCCCTGACGTCACGAGACAAAGTGGGCCACCAAAAGGACCGACTCACAAAATCTCTGGTACCAAAAATACCAGGATGGCTAACCAACGTGGGGCAATTAATCTCGGACATCACATTTTTCCTCCACTGGTCTGGGACAAACAATCTCCCAGCAGGGCAACGTTCAGGTTTATCCTCCTGAAATTTCTAAAAAAGCCAGTCTCAATGTTAGGATTTGAAACTGTGAACCATTGCTTGCTAGTCTGTTCCTTTGCTGTGGAGCTATTCCGAACTTGTATAACTTCTGCCTGAAACCATATGAACTTCATCTGGGATAGAGATCATCACCTGCCCTGCTGATTGTTCCCGCCTGATTGAGACTGATTGGACCTGCTATATCGTTTTAGCGGTGATCGAGATAAATTTTGTGGATTTTTGAATCAATGCTACCTATTTTTCGATACACATGCTAATCAGTTCTCGACTGATAGGTCAAAGGTGTTATGCATCATTATGCTGTTGTAAGGTTCTTTGTCTCTGTTGACATGTTCCTTGAAACTCAGTTTTCCGTCGGCCATTTTGCTTTCTGTCTTTCTGCAGCTCTTGCCCTCAGTTAATATGGAGTTTCCAGTTTTCATGTTCCCGCCCTGATTCTTCCCTCTTGCTTCTTAAACAGCCTCAGCTGAACAATCAGTGCTCCTGAATCAAGCCTCAGTCAGTCTGTGACCTGACTCCTGGAAGCCTTGGACTTGTACTCCAGCTATTCCCTACTGAGGAACCTTGGAACACTTTTGGACTCTGGAAACCTGCTGTTTGGTGAATCCATGTTTGCAGAGGAATTACGGTACAGAGAAGAGATCCTGAACCTGCTTTGGAGATTTATTGTAGTGCTTAAAGTTACTCTGGCCTGCTGTGTCTCCTGTCACTGTTCCTGCAAACTGTGTGAACTTTTCAGCATGCTTGTATGAAGTAATACAAGTCATTTCATTTCAACCTATGTCTCCTGTGTTTTCCTCGCACCCAAGCACAAGACGCTATAGGAACTGTACACTATACTTGACAAGATTCAGGAGCCAATGTTTAGTGTCTGCTGGGTCTGGGAAAGCCGTGTCTGCTGTGACTGTGGATATCAGATGTCCGTTTAATACCTTATGTGATGACCGTGGTTGTGACTTCTCACAACCATTCCAGGTGAGCGCATTCCCTATAAATTTTACGCTGGAGTGTTACCACAGGTAAACACTATTGTTTTTTTTTTTTTTTTCCTTTCCTCTTCTCCTTCCAGCACCTCTGCCTTAAAAGATCTGGAAGATGGAGGCCCGCATAAAGGAACTTTGCGGAGTGACTGATACAATCCTTTCAGATGTACAGACTTTAAAAACCCGTTTTGCAAGCCTACAGAACCTCACTAATCATAATTTGCAAGTGTTTGGACAGACTACCCAGGAATTGCGAGCCAGGATTGAGGCTCTAGAGGAACGAGCCCAGGCTCCTGCCATAACCCCAAGTTCTGGGATCCCCAAATTACCTCCTTTTCGTTTTGGCGGTGAACGTGAGAAATTCAGGGGATTTATTAATCAATGCAATTTATTTTTCTCTGCACATGCTTCACAATTTCCCACTGAACGATCCAAAGTGCTTACTATAATCATGTTGCTTACCAATAAGGCTTTGATGTGGGCAAACCCTCTGATTGAGACTGAGGATGATTGTTTGAATCATCTTGATGCTTTTATTTCAGCCATGAGGCAGGTGTTTGATGACCCCAATCGAGGTGCAACAGCTGAAGCAGCCATGTTAACTTTGCGCCAAGGTAAGCGTTCAGTAGCCGAATATGCCCTGGATTTCAGGAGATGGGCTCTTGATACCACTTGGGACACTTCCGCTAAAAAATCTATTTTTCGGAAAGGGTTGTCTCCACTGATTAAGGATGAACTTGCTCGTGCCGACCCTCCCACTGCGTTAGGTGACTTTATTAACTATTGTATCCGTATTGATGCTCGTCTGACTGAACGCAGACAAGAGAGATGGTTCGAAAATAATCGCACTAACCTTTTACTACCTCCCTCCTCAGCTAAGGAACCTTTGAGTAGGATCACAAGGGAACCAGAACCTGAACCCATGCAGGTGGACTCTTTACAAAGACGAGTTAGTGATGCACGCAAAGAACATCGTATAAAGGAAAATCTATGTTTCTACTGTGGTAAGTCAGGGCACTTCATTATAAACTGCCCCAGCCGTTCTCGTAAGACTACTGCAGCAGTCATTCACTGTGAGTGTTGCGAGAGGAGCTCTGTCATGTCCGAGCCTCAGGCTCCAGAGAGATCTGCTGCAAGAGATCTTGATTTCTCGGACTTAAACTCTGTTAGTTCTGGGGACGATGACGGTATAAACGCTGCCAGTTTTCAAGTTTCCTCAGCGGTGTCCCAGCTGAGTTGTAAAAGAAACAATTCTCATTGCTTCCTTTCCATCAAACTCTGGGTTGACTCAGTCTGGGTGTCTAGCTCTGCTATGATCGACTCAGGAGCAAGTGGAAATTTTATGGATATCTCCTTTGCTCTGAAACAGGGGATACGTTCAGTGAAGAAGGCTACTCCAGTACAGATGGAGACTGTGGATGGCTCTCTACTGACTTCTGGACCAGTGGATCAAGAAACAGAGCCTTTGAGGGTCCTTATGGGTAAAGATCATCAGGAGAAAATGTCTTTTTTGCTTATCTCTTCTCCCCACTTTCCCATCATTCTAGGGCTACCATGGCTGCAGACGCAGAATCCTACGATTAACTGGGAGACCAAGGAATTACACTTTCCGGAGAAACAGATGAGTCAAGGAGTTTCAGCTTGCTCTGTTCCTAAAGGAACCATGTCAGTCCCTGAACTACCAGCTGTATACCAGGACTATGACGATTTATGCGACAAAAAGAACGCTGATCAGCTTCCTCCTCACCGTCCATATGATTGTCCAATTGAATTATTACCCGGAGCCGAGATACCTTTTGGTAAGATCTACCCCCTAGCGGGGCCCGAGCTAAAAGCTTTGAAGGATTATATAGACGAAAATTTAGCCAAGGGCTTCATACGCCCCTCTTCATCTCCCGCAGGTGCACCCATCTTCTTTGTGAAGAAGAAAGATGGATCTCTGAGACCCTGCATAGACTATAGGGAACTCAATAAGGTTACTATTAGAAACCGTTATCCATTGCCTTTAATCCCTGAGTTGTTGGAGAGAGTGCGGCATTCCAAAATTTTCTCTAAACTGGATCTCCGTGGGGCCTATAACTTGGTCCGTATCAGACCTGGGGATGAATGGAAGACTGCTTTCAGGTCACGCTATGGACACTTTGAATATCTAGTTATGCCTTTTGGTCTGAGTACCGCCCCAGCCACTTTCCAACACTTGGTGAATGATATCTTCAGGGATCTCCTAGATACATTTGTGGTGATTTATCTGGATGATATTCTAATTTTTTCTAACTCCACAAAGGAACATCATGGACATGTGAGAATGGTCTTAGAACGCCTAAGACAAAACCATCTCTACATCAAACTTGAAAAATGTGAATTCCATAGGACCGAAATTCAATTTCTGGGGTATGTACTATCTACGCAAGGGATTAGTATGGATGGAAGCAAGACCCAAGCCATCAAGGATTGGTCAATTCCTAGAAATGTGAAGGAGGTGCAGCGTTTCATCGGGTTTGCCAACTTCTATAGACGTTTCATTAAGAATTTTTCTGAGGTAGTGTCACCTATCACCCAACTTACCCGGAAACAGTCTAGGTTCTCCTGGACCCCGCAAGCTCAGGAAGCATTTTCCTGTTTAAAGGATAAATTTACCACCACACCTATCTTAGTACATCCCAACCCCGAGCTTGCCTTCATAATAGAGGTGGATGCTTCAGACTGTGCCGTTGGAGCTATACTCTCTCAGAGAACAGGTGAGAAGAATGTCTTGCATCCCTGTGCCTTCTTTTCCCAGCAGTTGTCTTTGACTGAGAGGAACTACGATGTGGGCAATAGAGAATTGTTGGCCATTATTGCCGCCTTCAAGGAATGGAGACACCTTCTTCAGGGAGCTGCACAGCAAATAGTCGTCCTGACAGACCATCGTAACCTTGAATTTATCAGGTCGGCTAAGTGCCTGACTCCTCGCCAGGCTCGCTGGAATCTTTTCCTAAACCAATTTAATTTTGTCATTTCTTATAGACCAGGATCGCGCAATGGAAAGGCTGATGCACTCTCTAGGATTCATTCAGCAGAGACACGTCCACTTACTCCTCCTAAGACTATTCTTCCTGACTCTAGATTCCTGGGAGTGATTCATAATCAAGACCTACTTAAGGACATCAAGGAAGCATACCATGCGGATTCTTTGTTGGCTCATCCCCCAAGGGACGTAAGTCTTGTCTTTAAGAATGGTGTGTGGATTCAGGGACAACGTCTGTATATACCTGAAACAGTCAGATTGAGAGTATTGCAACTCATCCACGATTCCAAGATAGCCGGGCATAGGGGAATTCTAAAGACACAATAATTTCTTTCTCGTTTCTTTTGGTGACCCACTTACAGGAAAGATGTCTTAAACTATGTCACTTCATGTGAAGTCTGTGCAAGATGCAAAACACCTCGCTCCTCACCAACTGGTCTGTTGCAACCTCTTCCCACCCTGTCCCGCCCGTGGGGATCCATTTCTATGGACTTCATTGTGGAGTTACCAACCTCTCAAGGGAAGAACACCATTCTAGTGGTGGTTGACCGTCTAACAAAGGCAGCTCATTTTATCCCTTGTGTCGGCTTACCCACTGCAAAACAGACATCAGACTTGATGATTAAGAATGTGTTTCGCTTACATGGAGTACCGGATGAGGTCATTTCGGATCGAGGGGTGCAATTCACTTCAAGGTTTTGGCAAAATTTCTGTGCAGCATTGGACATTAAAGTAAACCTTTCTTCCGCTTTTCATCCCCAGACTAATGGACAGACAGAATGAACCAATCAGACCCTGGAGCAGTATCTCCGCTGTTTTATCTGCCACCTACAGGATGATTGGGTGGATCTACTTCCACTGGCTGAGTTCTCTTATAACAACTCTCAGAGCGCCTCCACTAAGCAGTCTCCTTTTTACTCCAATCTAGGTTATCATCCTAACATTCTTCCTCGATTTCCCATAGATACGCCCTTGCCGGCAGTGGCTGAAAGAATCACTTCTTTACAAAAGAATATGGATCTTCTAAAGGAAAATCTAGAATTGGCTCAGGAAAGGTACAAGAAAGCAGCAGATAAATTTTGTAAACCTGCACCAGCTTTCAAGGTAGGAGATTTGGTCTGGCTGTCAACCAGAAATCTTAAATTAAAGATTCCATCGTCTAAATTGGGACATAAGTACATTGGACCTTATAAGATCAATAAGATTATAAGTGCTGTTGCTTGTCGTCTTCAACTACCCAGAACTATGAGAATCCACCCTGTCTTTCATGTATCCCTACTAAAGGCTGCAACACCCAATACGTTTCCTGGACGTTCTTCTCCTTGCCCTGACCCAGTGCTGGTCGATGGTCAGGAAGAATTTATGGTGGAAAGGATTCTAGATTCCAGGTTGTACAGAAATCAGTTGCAATATTTGATAAAATGGCAGGGCTACCCAGTGGAGGACAACTCATGGGAACCAGTCAATAATGTAAATGCTCCTCGCCTGCTCCGCCAGTTTCATCAGAGGTACCCTGACAAGCCTGGTCTGAGGTCATCCGGAGGGGGGAGTAATGTAAGGTTCTTTGTCTCTGTTGACATGTTCCTTGAAACTCAGTTTTCCGTCGGCCATTTTGCTTTCTGTCTTTCTGCAGCTCTTGCCCTCAGTTAATATGGAGTTTCCAGTTTTCATGTTCCCGCCCTGATTCTTCCCTCTTGCTTCTTAAACAGCCTCAGCTGAACAATCAGTGCTCCTGAATCAAGCCTCAGTCAGTCTGTGACCTGACTCCTGGAAGCCTTGGACTTGTACTCCAGCTATTCCCTACTGAGGAACCTTGGAACACTTTTGGACTCTGGAAACCTGCTGTTTGGTGAATCCATGTTTGCAGAGGAATTACGGTACAGAGAAGAGATCCTGAACCTGCTTTGGAGATTTATTGTAGTGCTTAAAGTTACTCTGGCCTGCTGTGTCTCCTGTCGCTGTTCCTGCAAACTGTGTGAACTTTTCAGCATGCTTGTATGAAGTAATACAAGTCATTTCATTTCAACCTATGTCTCCTGTGTTTTCCTCGCACCCAAGCACAAGACGCTATAGGAACTGTACACTATACTTGACAGCTGTCAACCCACAAAGCGATCGCTTGGGCTAATCCTCTGATTGAGACTCGGGATGCACGTTTAGACAATTTGAATGAGTATATTCGAGCGATGCAGCAGATGTTTGATGACCCAAATCGTGCAGCTACAGCTGAATCAACGTTACTGGCATTACGGCAAGGCAAACGTCCCGTCGCAGAGTATGCTATGGAGTATAGGAGGTGGGCCGTCGACACTGAATGGAATAATGCAGCAAAAGTAACTTTCTTTAAAAGAGGACTTTCTAGTGCAGTAAAGGACGAACTTGCCCGTGGATAGACCTCTTCGGATCTGGATGATTTCATCAAGCATTGCATCCGGGTTGACACCCGTCTGTCTGAACGATGACAAGAAAAGTGGACCTCCATGAATCGTTCAAATAACTCTTATAACTCCTCCCTGCCATCGGTCACTAAAGAAGTGCCTAGCCGAAATTTCCGAGATGCAGAACTAGAGCCAATGCAAGTGGATGCGATCCAGAGACGAGCGAGTGCAGAACGAAGAGAACAGAGATTTAAAGAGAATCTATGTCTGTACTGCGGGGAAGATATGAAGATTTCTTAGATGTCTGTGACAAGAAGGAAGCGGATACACTTCCCCCGCATCGACCATACGACTGCCCAATAGATCTAATCCCGGGGGCGGCTATACCGTTTGGAACTATCTACCCTCTAGCGGGTCCTGAACTGAAGGCTCTCAAAGAATTTATTGATGAAAATCTAAGCAAAAAATTCATTCGTCCATCATCCTCGCCCGCTGGAGCCCCTATATTCTTCGTTAAAAAGAAGGATGGAACATTACGGCCAATAGTGGACTACAGGGAGCTTAATAAAGTCACGATAAAAAATCGTTATCCCCTACCGTTGATCCCGGAACTCCTAGAAAGAGTACAAAGTGCAAAGATCTTCACTAAGTTAGATTTACGTGGGACATATAATTTAGTACATATATAAAGCTGGGGATGAATGGAAGACAGCTTTTTGTACCCGATATGGACACTTTGAAAGTCTAGTGATGCCCTTCGGACTCTCCAATGCTCCAGCTACCTTCCAGCACCTGGCAAATGATATTTTCCGAGACCTGTTGGATCAGTTCATGGTCGTTTATCTAGATGACATCCTGATCTTTTAAAACTCTATGGAGGAACATCAGACGCACGTAAGACCAGTGCTACAACGGTTAAGGAATAATTCGTTATATATTAAATTAGAAAAATGTGAATTCCATCGAGAAGAGATTTAGTTCTTGGGATACGTCATTTCACCTCAAGGATTACGGATGGATGCTAAGAAAACGCAAGCTATCATCGAGTGGCCTATCCCTAAATTGTGAAAGAAGTTCAGCGTTTTGTGGGGTTCGCCAACTTTTACAGACATTTTATTAAGAATTTTTCAGAAATCATGGTACCTATCACGCAACTAACAAAAAAAGGAGCAAAATTCATCTGGACACCCCAAGCGCAATAAGCGTTCTCTCTAGGGATGAGCGATATTGCCCAATATCGTATCGGAATTCCGATTTCCGATATTGGAAAAATATCCGATATCGGAATTTCCGATTTCCGATCTTAATGCAAGTCAATGGGAGAAAAAAATGGGAATTACAAAATGACTACTACAGTGCTATTTAATGGATAAAATGGAGGGAAAACACTTCAGGATAATGGGGAAAGAGTTTGCAGAGGCAGACGAGCAAAAAAATCGCAATGAATTTACACCTTTAATTATCCCCTACATGTCTGAAATTTTGCACACATACACTCATGTAATTGTTAGTGAAAACCATATATCAAACTACATGAAATGACATGGTTAACTGTATGTAAACCATGTGTCATTTCATGTCGGGTGGTTCTGTAATTTCACAAAAGCCGGCAATTGAATTAGCGGCTATTATACTATGTAGAAGTGTATGTACTATAAATATATATATATATATATATATGTGTGTCACAATGACATGTGTATATATATATATTGTGAGACAGTGAAAGTATGTGTATTGAATGGGGTGTATATTTCACCTAGTTACTTTACTGACTGGTATAAGGGAGGTGTGTGGCTTTGTAGACCTAGTGGTAGAGAAAGGTCACTACACCTTACATTCAGTACACACTTGCAGCTCAGGCCTGAAATCACTCAGGTGTTAATTAGGAGACCAGAAGTAGGTGTGTTGGAACACAGTCAGAGAGGACGCTTAGTCTGGACACAGGAAGGTGTCCCGGCACAAGAAGCGGTCTCCAGGAGTGGGAGCACGCTTAATCTGGACAAGGGTTCCAGGTACAGAAGGTGTCTCCAGGAGTGTGAGCTATCTCAGTCTGGGTGCAGGAAGTACCCCGGACACAGGAGTAGTCGCAGTGAGAATCCGTGCGAATAGCGGCTGAATAGGAGTGGATCTCTCTCAAGTCTGGACATTGAAGGTGCCTTCAGACACAAGGAGGAGTATCTGTGAAACTCCATACTGGTAACATATATCATATGTGTTGTTTTGGGTCAGGCTGGTAGAGCCGGGACCCGGATAGACAGGGCAATCGATCTATGTGTAATTAGTGGCTAGACAAGCCTAGGTTTTCTGTTTATGCTTTGTTTTATCTGTTTGCTGTGGACTTTAATAAAGCTGGTTGCGGCCAGTTTTACACCAGAACTGCTGTCTGAATGAACTGTTTTCATGCCATTCTGTCTACCCAGACAGCGATCCTAGAGCTATAACCCCTGGAAATGTTACAATTGGCGGAGAATGCTGGGGCAGCGCAGTGGCTGATACAGTTAGTGCTGGAGTGTGCATGCAGCACGGTGGCGTAGAGACAGCAATAAAGGTGAAGTCTGTTGAAATAGCAGCAGAGAAAAAAAAGTGTGTGTCAAGAGAAACGTCTGTTTGGAGCAGTCTTAAAGAGACAGTAGCCCTAATAGAGTTTGCAAAAGAAAAAAAAAAAAAAGTGTGTCTGCACAGCAAAGCTGAACTTGTTGTGGAAAAGACTGTGGAGTGTGCAGCAGCAAAAGAGAAACGTCTATTGGAGCAGTCTTAAAGAGACAGTGGCCCTAATAGAGTTTGCAGAGAAAAAAAAAAAAAAAGTGTCTGCATAGCAGAGCTGAATTTTTCTGTGGAAAAAAACTGTGGAGTGTGTATGTCTTGAGTGAAGACTGCCGTTGTTGAGACAGAGAAGTCTGACAGCATGGATGACAGCATGGAGGCGCTGTTTGAACAAATGGCGCAAGTTAATGTGCAACATAAGACTGCCGTGGTTGAGACAGATAAGTCCGGCAGTATGGAGGAGCTCATTGAGTACCTGGCCCAGGCCCAGCGAAGCATGCAGCAGAGCATGGAGCAGCAGCGCCTGCAGCAGCAGCAGCGCATGCAGCAGGCCCAGCAGCAATTCCTGCAGCAGCAGCAGGAGAATAACCGGTTATTTGTTGAGCGGATGGCAGCACAAAAAAAGGATTTCGGTGTCGCGTCCCGAAGTAATGTTGTGAAGGCACCTGCGTTGTCCGCTGTAAAGAAGGCGGTAAGACGGTCCCTGAAAAAGATGACACCTCGTGATGATGTGGAGGTATATCTCACTAGGTTTGAGAGATTGGCAGAGAAGGAGAATCTGCCCCTATCTGAATGGGCCATGATAGTCGCACCCTATCTGATTGGAGAGCCCCAAAGGGCATATGCTGACCTGAGCGAGCAGGACAGCCAAGACTATGGCAAGCTGAAAGCGGAGATTCTTACCCGGCTGGGTGTTACGGTGACAGCCCGTGCCAGGGGAGTTCATGACTGGAGATACAGTTGGGAGTCTGCAGTCAGCAGGCTTGATTATGGAGTTGAAAAGGTGATAGTGGACCGCTACACCCAAGCACGTCCTCCTGAGGTACAGCCGTCTGAGAGGTCGTCACTTCAGAGTTCCCGGACGCTGAACTCTCGCGGTAAGAGCGTTCCAGCTGTTGGGGACATGGGGTATGCTGATAAGCGGGTTCAGGCCCGAGGGGACATGTGGGTGGGAGAGTGTGATGGACAGTGTTGGAGCTGGCGTGAAATTGCAGCCAACTGTCCAATAGAGGGGGAGCCTATGTGTTGTGATGTTGGCAGATCCCTCTCTCTCTGCGCAGAACCTGTGTGTGTGTCCACCTCAGCCGAAGAGACTGGACCACAGGGGTCGCCGGTGGTTGTAAATGACTGCCCAGCACAGGCCCTCTTGGACTCAGAGAGTCCAGTGACTTCCGTATGTGACAGCCTGATTGATAGGGACTTCATCCCTGATAAGCACCTGAGTATGGTGTGCATCCATGGAGACACCAAAGTCTACCCAGAGACTGCCGTGGACTTGGTCCCCAAACTCGGGGAGGTTTCATATGAAGTGGGGGTAGTGAAGAACCTGGTGCACCCCGTCATATTGGGTAATGACTTTCCCCGGTCTAAGGATCTCTGGGGGAGAAATGTTTCTGATGGACAGTGTGATGAAGCTCCTACTGAGGGTGCGCAGTCCCGAGGGGCGGAACACAATGCTAGTGGGCCGTTAAACTTATGTGATAATGATGATGATCATGATAATGATGATGACCATGATAATGATGATGATGATAATGATGATGATGATGATGATCATGATAATGATGATGACCATTATAGTGATGATGATACTGATCATAGTCATGATAATGATGTTGATAATAATGATGACTGTGATGGTGATGAAGTTCCTTTGCAGGTGATGTTGGGAGACGAGGATGGTGGTTCTCGGGAACCGAGTGTCCCTTACTTACCTGTGTCCTGTGACAATTTTGAGAGTGAGCAGTGGCGAGACCCCTCTCTTAGGACGGCACAGGAAAATATGATTGTTCTAAATGAGGTTTCCCAGGAGCCTGGCTCTGAGGAGAGGTTTCCTCATGCTGCCATGGACAATAGCCTATTGTATATGGACACTGAAGTCCAGGGAAAGGTCGTGAGTCAGCTCCTAGTACCTGAGCTATATAGAAGTATAGTGCTGGGGTTGTCACATAGTCACATACTTGAGGGACCAGATGGTGAAGTTAATGTTGTGGATGACATGTTAACTAAGGTTCCAGATCAAGATGTGAATGAAAATGAATTGTATAACCCTGACAGTGAGCAGGATGTGAATGAAAATGAATTGTATAACCCTGACAGTGAGCAGGATATGAATGAAAATGAATTGTATAACCCTGACAGTGAGCAGGATGTGAATGAAAATGAAGTGTATAGCCCTGACAGTGAGCCAGATGTGGCTGAGAAAAAGGGGTCAGATAGTGATAGTGAATTATCTGATGACCATAAAGCAACCAGTGCAAATGAGGAAGGCATGGTAGCAGAGGAGGTTGAGAGTCCTGAGAAGAAAGCTGATGCTGACCTTACAGCCAGACAGAAGATGGCATCTGAAGATGTTTTACAGTTGGCCGGTTCCCTGGCGAAGACTAAGTTGAAAGGAGGAGAGCTGAGCTTTAAAGGCAGGACTCTGAAACTGAACACAGCACAAGTGGATGCTGTTGAAGATGAGAAGTTGTCGGTGTGTGGTGTGGATCTGCATCATGCCAAGGACTCTGAAGGTGATGCTGCAGAGGTGGAAAAAGCCATAGAAGTGGTAGACACCAAACCAGATGCCTCATCAGTAGCTGCAACTCGTGAAGCTCAGGCTGGAAGTTCGGCGCCCGGAGCCCCAGCAGTGTTCCCGAGTGATACCAAGGATCTGGATAAGTCACAAGATGAGATTTTGAGACATCGGGCTGGCGTTGGTGAGCTCAAGCGCACTTTCAGGGAGGCTACATCGGAGCCACGTCCCAACAAATGGGAAAAGCGATGTGTCACTCCGTTGCCACTACAGACACACGGGAGCCCAGATGGGATGCAGAACGTGGTGGAAGAGAAGAATCCGGCGGGTTCTGAGTATACAGATGCCGCTATCACGGAGAACTTGAAAGCTGGAATAAATGGAGATATTGGAGACCAAAGTGATGTGACTGAAGAAGTAGAGTGTAGGACTGACGGTAGGGCTTCTGGGCATGTCCTGCCAGAAGAGCCTGAAGGAGGGGAACTGGAGAAAAGTGAAAAACCCCCTATACCTTCTGTGATAGTTGGTGACACATGGTCAGTGCACCAGGGACAGGAGGTACGTGAGTTTCTGAGGAAGAGTCAGCAGAAGTGTTCTGATGTGCCGGGTCGTACTTCTCTTGCCAGGCACTATATCGAAACTGAGCCCGGCCCTAAGGTCAAGATGAAACCGTGCAGGATACCCGAGGCCCGCAGAGAGCATAGGCCTGGGAGGGTACAGGGTAGTGCGGATGCTTCAGATGAAGAGAAAGCTGATGTTGGCTATGACTCAGGTGAAGATACAAATGACAGTGGTGAAGATGAAGCTGATGAGGGCCATGACTGGTCCAGAGTTCACTGTCTCTGTTGGATTGTTAACCAGCCCTCCGGTCTGGATGACCAGACCTCCGGTCTGGAGAAGAGGGGGGGATATGTGAGACAGTGAGAGTATGTGTATTGAATGGGGTGTATATTTCACCTACTTACTTTACTGACTGGTATAAGGGAGGTGTGTGGCTTTGTAGACCTAGTGGTAGAGAAAGGTCACTACACCTTACATTCAGTACACACTTGCAGCTCAGGCCTGAAATCACTCAGGTGTTAATTAGGAGACCAGAAGTAGGTGTGTTGGAACACAGTCAGAGAGGACGCTTAGTCTGGACACAGGAAGGTGTCCCGGCACAAGAAGCGGTCTCCAGGAGTGGGAGCACGCTTAATCTGGACAAGGGTTCCAGGTACAGAAGGTGTCTCCAGGAGTGTGAGCTATCTCAGTCTGGCTGCAGGAAGTACCCCGGACACAGGAATAGTCGCAGTGAGAATCCGTGCGAATAGCGGCTGAATAGGAGTGGATCTCTCTCAAGTCTGGACATTGAAGGTGCCTTCAGACACAAGGAGGAGTATCTGTGAAACTCCATACTGGTAACATATATCATATGTTTTGTTTTGGGTCAGGCTGGTAGAGCCGGGACCCGGATAGACAGGGCAATCGATCTATGTGTAATTAGTGGCTAGACAAGCCTAGGTTTTCTGTTTATGCTTTGTTTTATCTGTTTGCTGTGGACTTTAATAAAGCTGGTTGTGGCCAGTTTTACACCAGAACTGCTGTCTGAATGAACATGCCATTCTGTCTACCCAGACAGCGATCCTAGAGCTATAACCCCTGGAAATGTTACAATATATATATATATATATATATATATATATATATATATATATATATATGTGAGGTGTAAAATTGTTGAAAAAAAATGTGTGGGCTCCCGCGCTATTTTCTCAACCAGACAGACAAAGCCAGCGAGTGGGTGCAGATAATAATAGCCTAGGGAGGGTGCATTTATTTAGTGCCCCTCCTGGCTACTAACATCTGCCCCCAGCCACTCCAGAAAAGGCAAATCTATAATTAGATTCGCCCTTTCTGGCACTTTGCCCGTCTATTCCCATTACCCTGTAGCAGTGGCTAATGGGTTAATAATGGGTTAAAGCCACCTTGCTATTGAAAGGTGACTTTAAGCCAGGTTAATAATTAAGAGCTGTCAATTAGACAACTATCAATTATTAATCCTATTGTATGAAATGGTTAAAAAATACACACACACATTAATTAAAAATAATTTTAATGAAATAAATACACAGTTTTTGACCATCTTTTATTGTACTGTTAATCCTCGATTCCCTTGTTCTCCTGTAATAAAAAAAAATAATAAAGCAACATTATTCTAACCTATCCTGTGTTCAGTCAGGTCCCCCGATGTAATCCTACTGAAAGGGTTAACGTTTACTGCAGGGTCCGCAGCTAATGCTGCTAGCCTCGCAGTAATCCCCCGTATGAATCATGTCTTCTCCCGGCTGACAGGAGAGGAAGTGATTAGCTTAATTGATTGCTTCCCACTTTCACTTCAGGTCAGCTGGGGACAGCACACAGCATCAGTGACGTCAGAGGGAGCCCCCGGCTGACCTGAAGTGAACTGATTAACAAAAATAGAGGATTCTCTCAAAAAAAAAATGGCGTGGGGTCCCCCTATTTTTGTTAACCAGCCAGATGAAGCAGACTACTGAGGTATGGTATTTAAGGCTGTTAAGGATCCAATATCCATGAACCTTGCAAGCCTGATAATACCAGGCCACAGCAGTCTGCTTATCTTGGTTGGTTAACAAAAATAGGGGATCCCTTCGAAAAAAAAATGGCGTGGGGGTCCCCCTATTTTTGTTAACCAGCCAAGTAAAAAGCAGACTGCTGCGGCCTGGTATTGAAAGACTGTCAAGGCCCATGGATTTTGGCCCTCAACAGCGTAAAAATACCAGGCTGCAGCAGCCCCACAATTGGCGCATCAAAAGATGTGCCAATTGTGGCGCTTTACCCGGCTCTTCCCACTTGCCCTGTAGCGGTGGCAAGTGGGGTAATAAGGGGTTAATGTCACCGTTGATTGCACGGTGACAATAAGCCCGGTTAATAATGGAGAGGTGTCAATAAGACACCGATCCATTATTAATCATAAAGTTTGTACATGTTTAAAAAACTACACAGCCAGAATAAAGTCTTTTAATGAAATAAAACACAACACAGTTTTAATTTTTTTTATTGCACGCTCATACTGTGACGCCATCGATCTCCTGTAAAAAAACAAAAATAACAAACTAACACAAATACTCCCTGTCCGACGTAGTCCAAGATAACGAGTGTCCCATGACGAGTCATGCTCTGCTACATCTGGATGCCAGGCTCAGCCTGACATCCAGATACAGCAGAGCTGCTTACCTGGGGACGGAGATTCCCCGGCGGTGACGTCATCTGGACTTCTCACGTCCAGCTTCTCGCGTGAGTACAGCTGGCCGAGATTACCCAGTCCTCCACGGCAGTCACGTGCAGTTATCGCAAGAAGCTGGCCGCGAGACATCCATTCAACGTGACCGCCGGGAATCTCCTCCGATAAGCAGCTCTGCTGTGTCTGGATGTCAGGCTGAGCCTGGCATCCAGATGTAGCAGAGCTGGACTCGTCGTGGGACACTCGTTATCTTGGACTACGTCGGACAGGGAGTATTTGTGTTGGTTTGTTATTTTTGTTTTCTTACAGGAGATCGATGGCGTCGCAGGATGAGCGTGCAATAAAAAAAATTTAAAACTGTGTTGTGTTTTATTTCATTAAAAGACTTTATTCTGGCTGTGTAGTTTTTTAAACATGTACAAACTTTATGATTAATAATGGATAGGTGTCTTATTGACGCCTCTCCATTATTAACAGGGCTTAGTGTCACCGTTCAATCAAAGGTGACATTAACCCCTTATTACCCCACTTGCCACCGCTACTGGGCAAGTGGGAAGAGCCGGGTAAAGTACCACAATTGGCGCATTGTGGGCTCCCGCCCTATTTTCTCAACCAGACAGACAAAGCAAGCGAGTGGGGGCAGATAATAATAGCAGAGAGAGGAACCATTATTTTTGCCCCCCCTGGCTACTAACATCTGCCCCCAGACACCTCAGAAAAGGCAAATCTATAATTAGATTCGCCCTCTCTGGCACTTAGCCCGTCTATTCCCATTGCCCTGTAGCGGTGGCGAATGGGTTAATAATGGGTTAAAGCCACCTTGTTATTGAAAGGTGACTTTAAGCCAGGTTAATAATTGAGAGCTGTCAATTAGACAACTATTAATTATTAATCCTATTGTATGAAATAAAAATAAAACACACACACTTTAATTAAAAATAATTTTAATGAAATAATGAAACAGTTTTTGACCATATTTTATTTTCCAGGTAAATCCATTCGAAGCCCTTGTTCACCTGTAATAAAAATAAAATAATAAAGCAACATTATTTTTACCTATCCTGTGTTCAGTCAGGTCCCCCGACATGTAGGGGTTAATTAAAGGTGTAAATTTGTTGAATTTTTTTTCAACGAATTTACACCTTTAATTAACCCCTACATGTGTGAAATTTTGCACACATACACTCATGTAATTATTAGTGAAAACCATATATCAAACTACATGAAATGACATGGTTAACTGTATGTAAACCATGAGTCATTTCATGTCGGGTGGTTCTGTAATTTCACAAAAGCTGGCAATTGAATTAGAAGATGGCAACCAGTTTTCCTGCTACAGTTTTCGCTCTGTGCATTTTTCTAGCGATTTTTTTGCTCCTCTGCCTCTGCAAACTCTTTCCCCATTATCCTGAGGTGTTTCCCCTCCATTTTATCCATTATATAGCACTGTAGTGGTCATTTTGTAATTCCGATTTTTTTCTCCCATTGACTTGCATTGATATCGGAAATCGGAAATTCCGATATCCGATATTTTCCAATATCGGAAATAGGAATTCCGATACGATTTCGGGCAATATCGCTCATCCCATTGATAACACACCACACTGTAATCTTTTTGTCACAGCCCTCTGCTGCCCTCTATAGTCCAAACAATTACACAATTGACCAATGATTAACAGAGGATGCTATGGCTGTATCCACTAGGCCAGCTATCAGTGAACTAACAGTGAGCGTATGGTATATACACCTCTGATTCCATTGCATGGAATGTGCAGTGGGGAAAATAAGTAATTGATGCACTGCCAATTTTGGAAGTTTTCCCACCTACAAAGGATGGAGAAGTCTGTAATTTTTATCATAGGTACATTTCAACTATGAGAGACAGACTCTTAAAATAAAAAACAGAAAATCACATTGCATGATTTTTAAATAATTAAATTGCATTTTATTGCATGAATTAAGTATTTGATCACCTACCAACCAGCCAGAATTCTGTCTATTACGGCTCTTTCACGTCCCTGTCTCTGGTACGTGTGGTGACAGTTTTCATAAATACGAGAGACACTGACACATTATTATTATTATTATACATTTATATAGCGCCATTTATTCCATGGCGCTTTACATATGAAAAGGGGAAAAATATAGACAGGTACAATAAACATGTGCTGGACAAGGGACACACAAGTACAGAAGGAGAGAGGACCCTGCCCGCGAGGGCTCACAGACTGCAGGGATGGGTGAGAATACACTAGGAAAGGGTAGAGCTGGTCGTACGATGGTTCAGTACATTGAGGATCATTGCAGGTTGTAGGCTTGTCCGAACAGGTGGGTCTTCAGGTTTTTCTTGAAGGTCTCCGTTGTTGGTGAAAGTCTGATGTTTTGCGGCAGGGAGTTCCAGAGTATGGGGGAAGCCCGGGAGAAGTCTTGTATGCGTTTGTGGGAAGAAGAGATGAGGGGGGAGTCTAGAAGGAGATCTTGAGAGGATCGAAGGTTGCGTGTAGGTAGGTAGCGGGAGACCATGTCACAGATGTATGGAGGAGAAAGGTTGCGGATGGCTTTGTATGTCATGGTTAAGGTTTTGAACTGGAGCCTCTGGGCAATAGGGAGTCAGTGAAGGGCCTGGCATAGGGGGGAGGCTGGGGAATAGCGGGGAGACAGGTGGATTAGTCGTGCAGCAGAGTGTAGGATGGACTGGAGTGGTGCCAGAGTGCTAGAGGGGAGGCCAGACAGTAGGAGGTTGCAGTAGTCGAGGCGGGAGATGATAAGGGCGTGCACTAGTGTTTTTGTGGTTTCATGGTTGAGGAATGAGCGGATCCGGGAAATATTTTTGAGTTTGAGGCGGCAGGAGGTGGCGAGGGCTTGGATATGTGGTTTGAAAGAGAGGGCAGAGTCGATGATCACCCCAAGGCACCGAGCATGTGGGACTGGGGAAAGCGAGCAACCATAGACATTGATGGATAGGTCTGGTGAAGGGGTAGAGTGAGGTGGGTGAAAGATGATGAATTCTGTTTTGTCCATGTTCAGTTTGAGAAAGCGAGCAGAAAAGAAGGCTGAGATAGCAGACAGACACTGTGGGATTTTGGTCAGTAGGGAGGTGAGGTCAGGTCCAGATAGGTAGATCTGCGTGTCATCGGCGTAGAGGTGATACTGCAAGCCGTGGGATTCTATGAGCTGTCCCAGGCCGAAGGTGTAGATGGAGAAGAGTAGGGGTCCTAGACACATAGGGTCTAACTGGCCCACCGCAGAACCGGAGGATTCACTGGTGGGCCCAGGCACTGACACATACTGGCATACAGGGTCAGCAGCTGCCTAGGGCTCCCTGCTGCTCCAGGGGCCCGTAGCCAGTGGCGTGTCGCTAATAGCGGCACAACCAGCAGCTGCTATAGGGGCCTCTGTTGCCAGCGGAGCAGCAGCAGGTGAGAGGAGGCAGAAGACAGCTGATGCAGCTAAAGCCTGTCCCTGCTGCTAAAGAGAAATGAATATTCCCTTTTTTCCCATACCCCAGAGGCGTGGAGGGGGTGAATATTAATTTCACTTTAATAGCGGGATGCTGCTAACACTGCCCTCTATCAAGGCCGGCAGAACAGTGCCCCCGCCCCCCCAGGGACCACAGCCCACATGGCCACTATGGGGCCATAAGTCAGGGGGGCCTGGAGGCAGCACTGTATCCCGGTGCGCGCCGCATTCAACTGTATGGGCACCATAGATGCCGATACACTTGAAAGCCATAATGGATGAGAGGGCGTCATCTGACGCTCCCTCTCCCATCATTCCCCTCTTATAGACACCTGTCCATTACTAAGCCATGAACTTGATATCACCTGACAATAAAAAGGTGACATTAACCCAATAAATATAAACCCACTTGCCACCGCTACAGGGCAAGTGGGAAAAGCCAGTCAAAGCACCAGAATTGGCACATCTAATAGATGTACCTTTTCTCGGCAGCTTTGACCTGCTATTTTTAGGCTGGGGGGCCTATATCAATGGCCCCTTACCACCTGAGAATACCAGCTCCCAGCTGTCAGCTTAAGCAAGGCTGGTTGTTAAAAATGAGGGGGACCCCAACGCTGTTTTTTAATTATGTATTTAAATAATTAAAAAACAGCGTGGAGACCCCTTTATTTTTGATAACTAGCCTTGCTGAAGCTGACAGCTGAGGGTTGCAGCCCCAAGCTTTGAGTTTTAACCTAGCTGGTTATAAAAAATAGAGGGGAACTGTCACTACACAGCTGTCAGATGACCCGGGACCAGGGGCTCCTTCCCTGTCCATAACACTAGGGGGCGCCTTAGCTCGACCTCCACCCCGTGATATTTCCGAAGGTGAAGATGCTGGGTCCTTCACCTTATCTCCTGAGTTAGCCATGCACCGAGGTGTGAAGGTTGGGGAATAAACCAAAATAGAGAAGAATAAGGAATTACCACACATACAAACTAAGCAACAGTCACTAATAAGTACTCCAACTCTCCTTCTCATAAGAACTCCTTTCCCTCCGTTAGCCATGCAGTAATAAAGCTAGCTCTGACAAAGATTTGTATCAGAACCCACATTATAAAGGGAAAAGGAGTGGCTAACCAAGCTCAGCTGTAAGCACAGGGATTTCCAACGTGGTCAATTAACTCCTGTTCTGCCAGAAGGAATAAACACATTTAAAATGAAGAAGTGCTTCTTCTCAGCGCCGAAGTAGGAGCAATCAGATGCTGTGGTCTTCTGACTCCACACTCTAGCAGCAACTCCGTGATAGGAACCCACGCCAGGTTTTTCATTTATTTATTTATAGCACAAGTGGCGGCTGATGAACACCCATCAGCCGCTCATGCTGACACTGTTATTAGCGGCAGCAGGTGCAGGCTGATGGAAGTAATGGTCCCATTTGTCGTCGCCTGCTGTCATTGTGATCACTTGAATACAAGTATCCTCATTCTGCCCTGCTAGCGCTATTCGCCTGCAGAGCAGGGGAGAATGATGAGAGCGGTCTTCAGCACCCGGCGCCGAGGAACAGTGCTTCCTCTAGTGCTTCTTCCCTGGTGCCACTTAATGTGGTATTGAAGCGGCACACGGTTGCCACACATGTGCTGCAAGTACTACACACACGGACACTCATCTCCGGCACCGTAAAAAACCAACGTATGAACTGGCCTTACAGGCCTTTTAGTTAAGAAGCCCGTTTATTCTGCATTCATTACCCATATCAATTGCACCTGTTTGAACTCGTTACCTGTATAAAAGACACCTGTCTACACACTCAGTTAATCACACTCTAACATCGCCACCATGGCCAAGACCAAAGAGCTGTTTAAGGACACCATGGACTAAATTGTAGATCTGCACAAGGCTGGGATGGGTTACGTGTCAAAAGGCAAGCAGCTTGGTGAGAAGTCAACAACTGTTGGCACAGTTATTAAAAAATGCAAGAAACACAAGATGACTGTCAATCTTCCTTGGTCTGATTCTGAGAAAGGTCAGGAATCAGCCCAGAGCTACTAAGGAGGACCCAGTCAATCACCTGAGGAGAGCTGGGACCACAAACTCAAACATTACCATTAGTAACACATCACGCGATCATGTATTAAAATCCTGTTGGGCACCCAAGGTCCCCCTGCTCATGCCAGCTCATGTGCACACCCATTTGAAGTTCGCCAATGACCATGTGGATGATCCAGAGGAGGCATGGGGAAGGTCATGTGGTCAAATGAGACTAAAATAGAACTTTTTGTTATCAACTTCTCTGCCCATGTTTGGAGGAAGAAGAAAGATGAGTACAACCCCAAGAAACATCATACTTTCACACAGTATGATGGCACTTACAGCTCCACACAAAGTATGATGACCCCTGCATTTCCCACAGAAATTATGATGGCCTGTTCAGTTCCCCACACAGTATAATGTCCCAACAAAGTCCTCCCAAAAGCGTAAGATGGCCCCATAGTCCACCTACATAATATGATGATCTTTACAGTTCACCCTCACAAAGTATGATGAACCACATGATACTCTCAGACAATATGGTGGTCTCTAGAGTTCTAGACAGAGTATAATGGACAGCCAAAGTCCCCTCACATTATAAAGCTGTCTCATCCATAGCGTATGGTGACCCACAGAGATCCTTGCACACTATTATAGCCCCTACTGACCCTTACATAGTGTGATGCATCCACATGGTATGATGAACCATAGGCCCCTACACACAATATGATATTGGTACAACCCCCCCACACAGGATGATGCCATGAAAGCCATGAAAGCCTCCCACACAGTATGATGCCCCCAAAGCTCCTCTTCACACAGTAGGATGGTTACCACAGTCTCCGACACAGCATGATGGCCACAACAGCCCCTTCATAAAATATATTGCCACCTTAGTATGATGTTCCAACAGCTCCCTCACACAGGATGATGAACTCCACAGCCACCGACACAGTATGGTGCCACACAGTCCCACAGATAGTATGATGCTCCCATACATTATAATGTACCTTACAGTAAAATGACCCATATACTATTATGGATAGTAAAACTAATGAGTGAGATAATAAAAGAATAAAACTATTACCTCCCCCCAGTTCCTCTGGTGCGCTGAGTCGGCCTGTGCTGTGTGTGAACTGAGGTGCCTGGCAGGCATTATCTAGTGACATCATTGTAATTGTTGCACTGATTCTCAGATGCATAAGCTTAAAGCTGGAAGAAGGAGCTGACTGCTCCTTAATCCACCATTTTATTCAATGATATTTATATCTGGAGGATGGAGATAAGTAGATAATGTTGAAATCTATAGGGTCATGTGGTCTGCTGCTATGGACGTTATACCCCTGCTTAGTCTTTATGTTAACAATAAGTATGCGTTTACTGTGCTTTGTGAAAAAAAATGTGATTGTGGCAATAGCCTTTTAAAGAGGTAAAGAGTCACATATTCCATTTAAAAATCTCTGTAATACGGTTCTAATTCTTTCTTTTTTTGCCTAAAGACTAAATGCTTCTATTACGAATTAATCCCAAAAATTCAGGATTTTAGAGCTTTGTTTTCACATTTAGTAGCACATTGCTTCTCGCTGCTTCAAATTATACCTCTACAAAGCATGAGTGATATTCAAATGATTTTAATCATATACCAGGCAACTCAAGTCACAGTTAAAGATGAGCATGTTTCTTCCAAAGCTATTTAAATTCTAAATCATGAAGCCAAAAGTTGCTTTGAAGACTTAAAAATGCTTTACGCCACAAGAATGCCATCTGTTAATTCTCCAGTTTTATGTGCTGACTTCTCATTTGCTACAATGAATTAAGTGCATTACAGTATTATTTGGTAGCCCCCAACCCTTCACTTGTTCAAAAGGTGCTCTTATGATGCATGGGGTCAGATTTATTTGTACTGTTTTAAATGTAATTTTTAGGGTAATTACTAGTGATGGGCGAGCACTAAAATGCTCGGGTGCTCGTTGCTCGGGTCGAGCAAATCGGAATACTCGGGTACTCGGACAGAACGACGAGCCTAATGTAAGACTATGGTAGACCCGAGTATTTTTGCCGCGATTCCCCTGGGGGTCCTTTTAAGGTCTGAAAATGATGGAAACACTGCTCAAATGACACGGGGACATCATGCGGATCGCCCCTGGAAGCATTACTGACTCAAAGCATTACTGACTCATCTGTCTGGTATGATTTAGTGAATCCTGCTTTGAGCAGGGGGTTGGACCAGATGGCCCAGGAGGTCCCTTCCAACTCTACCATCCTATGATTCTATGATTCTAGTTCACAGCTTTAAACAATGTTGTCAGAGTTTCATGCCATTTTTACCAGTGCACCAAAAAACATACCAAAACGGATTTTGCAGGGAAATATGTCAAGGTACATCCTTTCCAAGTTAATGACTTGTATATTAGGAAAAATAATTAACTCCAGACTAAAATGTTCCTCCACCATTAGGGCTATGTTCAGACGCAGTGTTTTTGAGGCGTTTTTCAACTTTAACATTGCTTTCAACCAAAACAAATGCATTCACTGGGAAATGTCATTGTAACATTTACCAACCCTAGTTGGCCATGTGGTGTGTGACATATAAGCAGACATATCTTGTTTCATTTATGGAGGAAGGACTCTTAAAGTCACAGAGCATATTTTTACAGGGGCATCAGGCAGCATTAATCTGCTTAAAGGGCCATTATTAAACAGTGGGTCTCCTAAACTGTTATAGCCTTCCGTATTTTTCGGCGTATAAGATGACTTTTTAACCCCTGAAAATCTTCTTAAAAGTCGGGGTCGTCTTATACGCTGGCTACGGACCAATCTGCACATGGTGGGGGGAGTGGCCCCGATGACGAAGGGAGGGGCATCTCAGAGGGAAGGTGTTGGATACCTCATCATATCAGCGGTGCTCTCTGCGGATCTAGATGCTGGGGGCATCGGCGGCTCCTCTTTGTGCAGCATGGGGGCTCTGTGATGGGGGCGGCGGTGGCTCCTCTTTGTGCAGCATGTGGCTCTGTGCTGGGGGTGGCAGCGGTGGCTATTTTTGCAGAGTTGGGGCTCTGCCGGCAGCACAGAGCCCCATACTGCACAAAGAGGAGCCTCCGCCGCCCGCCAGCACAGAGCCCCCACGCTGCACAAAGAGGAGCCGCCGCTGCCCCCCAGCACCTAGACCCGCAGAGAGCACTGCTGATACGATGAGGTATCCAACACCTTCCCACTGAGACACCCCCTCCCTTCATCATTGGGATCACACCCCCCACCATGTGTAGATTGGTCCGTACCCGGCGTATAAGATGACACCCGGCGTATAAGAAGACCCCCACTTTTAAGAAGATTTTATATTTTGACTGGAAAAGTTGGGGGGTCGTCTTATACGCTGGAAAATACGGTATACAGTGAGTGGATGGGCTGCCAAGAATTACGACGCACCCCAATACCTGTTTCACGAGATGTCCAGGATGGCTTCCATAAAAAATGTTGCATTGAATGCAAGGCCTGACCTGCTACTAAGTCATATGCACCCCAATAAGCTTTTAAACTCAGGTACTGGATGGGCCCAGGAAATTCACTTCACATTATTCATTTTGTCCTCCCATTCTGTTTTCTTATGTATTGACTGCAAGGCCTGCCCTGCTACCAAGTCATATGCACCCCAATAAGACTTTGAACCCACATACTGGATGGGCTCAGGAAAATACAATTCACATTATTCATTTTGTACTCCCATTCTGTTTTCTTATGCATTGACTGCAAGGCCTGCCCTGCTACCAAGTCATATGCACCCCAATAAGCCCAATCCCCCCTTGGAAGAAACATGGAGGAGGGACTTTTAACAAAAAATGTCACATTAAAAAGGAGCGGGTCTCCTACACTTGTAATGCCCATACCCTAAGTGTGATGGCTGGCCAACATTTTCCCCTGTGGGGTACAACTCAACCTTTTCCATAACAAGTATTTAACACCCAGCAAAAACACCCACCCTAGTTAGGATTTTGACACTGACTGTAGCAGCACGGAACACGTTAACCCTGGTGATCTACTGGCAGCGGCTGATGAGACGTGGAGTTAAAAAACTAGGCCCAATTTAAAGGAGCTGGTCTCCTACACTTGGAATGCCCATATACTAAGTGTATGAGCTGGAAAACATTTTCTCCTGTGGGGTAAACCTCAACCTTTTTCATAACAAGGAAGGTTAGGAATTCGACACTGGTTGTAGCCGCACAGAACACGTTAACCCTGGTGATCTAGTGGTGGAGAGTGAGGAGACATAATGATAAATCATACTGAAATCAAACAAATAAATAAAAAAATGTGAATCCACCTATGAAAGAAAATAACAAAAGGGAAGGGGGAACACAGGTTCATAGATATGAAGCCAGAATGTGTCCAACGAGATATGTTTGTCCCTAGCAACAGTTCAGACACAGATATATAAATAAAAATATAATATAATAGTATTTCACTATTTTTAGATTGGCGAGGTATACACTAGGTCATAAGAGGATGTTCCACAGATAGGAAAAATGGAAAATATAAGAATAAATGGGAAGAATATACGTACATCTCATTTTATGAGATTTTCCTCTGGGGGAGTAACATTTGTTTTGGTTTCAAATTAGTAACGGGCATCATAAAAACACACATGCCAAAAAATTGAGTGACTTTTGCATCGTAGAATACGTTCACCCTGGTGTTGTACTGGTTGTGGATGATGAGGATGAGGATAAGGAGGAGGATAACACCAAACAGACCAAATCAGGGAGCAGATACCCATGTGTGGTTGTGAAAGGGTGCATGAGAATACACCTCCACAAAAAAGACAATGTATTTGAGATTATGCTTTGCTGTTTTCATTCAGTGTGTACAGAAGTCTTGCCCAGTCCAGCCCTTGTACATTTTTATAAGAGTCAGCCTGTCAGCATTGTCAGTTGACAGGCAGATGCGCTTATCTGTTATAATTCCACCAGCGGCACTAAAAACCCCCTCTGACAGAACGATAGCAGCAGGGCAGGCCAGGACCTCCAAGGCATAGAGAGCCAGTTAATGCCACGTGTCCAGCTTGGATACCCAATAATTAAAATGCACAGAAGAATCCCGGAGAACATTTGTACAATCTACAAGGTATTCCCTCACCATCTTCCCAAACATTGAACTTCTTGTGCCAGCACCCCTTGCCTCTGTGGCGGCACGATGGGAGGGTCTGCGAAAACCATTGTTCCCCTGCCTGAGCTGGATTGTACTTCTGTTTCTCTCGCTTGGACTCCTTGGCTGTACAACAAACTCTGACGTCTGCTGCCAGCGTTCTCACATAGGAATTTTTTCAGTAATTCCGTTACAAGAGCCCTCTGGTACAGCAACATTTTTGTACACCTGTCTGCCTCTGGAAGAAGAGATTGAAAGTTTTCCTTGTAGCGTGGGTCTAGAATTGTCACCAACCAGTAATGAGTGTCACCCAAAAATTTTATAATGTGAGGGTCACGGTAAACGCAGAACAACACAAAGTCAGCCATGTGTGCCAGACTACTAACAGGCAAAACTTCCTTGTCCTCACTAACAGGATGACTGACCATGCTGTCCTCCTCCTCCTCATGCTCCTACTCCCTGTCCTCAGGCCATCCCTGCTGAACAGATGGTATTACAGCTGTGCTTATAGTACAGTCTATAGCACATGAAAGTAGCTCCTGTTCTTCCTCCTCCTCCTCCTCCTCATTGTCTACCAATCCACGTTGTGACGACATGATGCTGGGCTGAGTTTAATCTCCCTGCATGGTTCCTTGCTCCATGTCCTCGTGCTCTGCCTGCAATGCATCATCTTTAATTGTGAGCAGAGAGGTTTTCAGAATGCTGAGAAGCGGGATGGTGACGCTAATTATGGCGTCATTGCCGCTCACCATCTTAGTGCAGTCCTCAAAGTTCTGGAGGATGGTACATATGTCTGACATCCATGTCCACTCCTGAGGTCTTATGTGTGCAGTCTGAACTGAATATCGATGGCTTTGTTGATTCTGGTAGTCAACAATTGCCTTCTTCTGCTCACAAATCCTTTCCAACATACAGTCAGGGCCAGAAATATTTGGACAGTGACACAATTTTCGCGAGTTGGGCTCTGCATGCCACCACATTGGATTTGAAATGAAACCTCTACAACAGAATTCAAGTGCAGATTGTAACGTTTAATTTGAAGGGTTGAACAAAAATATGTGTTAGAAAATGTAGGAATTGTACACATTTCTTTACAAACACTCCACATTTTAGGAGGTCAAAAGTAATTGGACAAATAAACATAACCCAAACAAAATATTTTTATTTTCAAAATTTTGTGGCGAATCCTTTGGAGGCAATCACTGCCTTAAGTCTGGAACCCATGGACATCACCAAACGCTGGGTTTCCTCCTTCTTAATGCTTTGCCAGGCCTTTACAGCCGCAGCCTTCAGGTCTTGCTTGTTTGTGGGTCTTTCCCTCTTAAGTCTGGATTTGAGCAAGTGAAATGCATGCTCAATTGGGTTAAGATCTGGTGATTGACTTGGCCATTGAAGAATGTTCCACTTTTTTGCACTCATGAACTCCTGTGTAGCTTTGGCTGTATGTTTGGGGTCATTATCCATCTGTACTATGAAGCGCCGTCCAATCAAGTTTGCAGCATTTGGCTGAATCTGGGCTGAAAGTATATCCCGGTACTAGAGTTGAGCGATACTTTCCGATATCCTAAAGTATCGGAATCGGAATGGTATCGCCGATATCACTAAAATATCGGCGATACCCGATACCGATACCGGAAGTCCCATGTAAGTCTATGGGAACAAAATATCGCAACTAAAAAAACCCCATTCTTTCCTTGTAAACACTAAATATACACACATAGAATACATATATATATATATACATGTCATTGTGACATATATATATACATATATGTATAGTTTATACACTTCTACATAGTAAAATATCCTCTCATTCAATTGCCGGTAAAGCCGGCTTCAGTGAAAAGACAGAAGCACCCGACATGAAATGACACTTGGTGTACATAGGGTTAACCATGTCTTTTCATGTCGTTTGCTATCTGATTTGCACAAACAATTAAATCAGACTATGTGTGCAAAATTTCACACCTGTAGGGGTTAATTAAAGGTGTAAATTCGTTGTAAAAAAAACGGACTTTTTTTGCTACGAATTTACACCTTTAATTAACCCCTACAGGTGTGAAATTTTGCACACATAGTCTGATTTAATTGTTTGTGCAAATTAGGCTGGAGTCACACACAACCACAAAAAATCGGTCCGTTTTAGACGGTCGACAATCGGATCAAAATAAAAACATCACACATCCTTCTGGCATCCGATTTTCCTTCAAAGATGCGATTTAATCGCATGTGTGTGTACCTTGTAACATCCGATTTTCATCCGACTTGCGAGATTTTCTCGCAGGCTTGCAAAACTGACATATAATGGATCCAAAAGAATAGTATTTAAATGCCAAAAGAAAGAATAGATATATACACATAGAGCACATATATATATATATATATATATATATATATATATATATGTCATTGTGACATATATATATATACATATATTTATAGTTCTTACACTTCTACATACTGTTATAGCCGCTAATTCAATTGCCGGCTTCAGTGAAATCACAGAAGCCGACATGAAATGATACATTGTTTCCACACATTTAACCATGTAATTTCATGTATTTTTATATATGTTTGAAACATACAATTACATGAGTATATGTGTGCTAAATTTCAGACATGTAGGGGTTAATTAAAGGTGTAAATTCGTTAAAAAAAAATGCGTGGGCTCCCGCTGTATTTTCTCCACCAGACAGACAAAGCAAGCGAGTGGGGGCAGATAATAATAGCCTAGGGAGGGTACATTTTTTTTGTGCCCCCCCTGGCTACTAACATCTGCCCCCAGACACCCCAGAAAGGGCAAATCTATAATTAGATTCGCCCTTTCTGGCACTTTGCCCGTCTATTCCCATTGCCCTGTAGCGGTGGTGAATGGGTTAATAAGGGGTTAAAATGACCTTGAAATTGAAAGGTCACTTTAAGCCAGGTTAATAATTGATAGCTGTCAATTAGGCAACTATCAATTATTAATCCTATTGTATGAAAGAAAAATCAAACACACACACTTTAATAAAAAATAAGTTTAATGAAATAATCACACAGTTTTTGACCATATTTTATTTTCCTGCTAAAACCATTTCCTGTAATAAAAATAAAATAAAAAAGCAAAATTATACTTACCAATCCGATGTACAGTCAGGTCCCACGGTGTAATCCATCAGAAAGGGTTAACAGGTTACAGGTCGCAGAGAGCTAATAATGCTGTCTCAGACCTGTATTCCCCTGAATGAATAAGTTCCTCTCCCAGCGAAAGTAGAGGAAGTGATTCATGAATGGAGCTTAATTGATTTCTTGCCAATTTAACTGTAGTGACCTGACCTAAAGGGAAAGTGGACACAATCAATTAAGCTTCATTCATGAAACACATCCTCTCCTGTCGCCAGGAGAGGAACTTATTCATTCATGAGCTTTGAGCTGAGCATGCAGGATTACTTGCACTGCTTGGCTCAAAGCTAGTTAACCCTTTGTGAAGGATTACAGCGTGGGACGTGACAGATCGGCGGAATAGGTAAGAATAATGTTGTTTTATTTCTTTTTCTTTATTTTAGGAGATCAATGGCTTCGCACGGATTTAGTGTAAAATAAAATATGGTCAAAAAAATGTGTTTTTATTTCATTAAAATTATTTATTCTTAAAGTGTGTGTGTTTTTTTATTTACTTCAATAGGATTAATAATTGATAGTTGTCTAATTGACAGCTATCAATCATTAACCTGCCTTAAGGTCACCTTTCAATTGCAAGGTGACAGTAAGGTGAGATTAACCCATTCGCCACCGCTACAGGGCAATGGGAATAGACGGGCAAAGTGCCAGAAAGGGCGAATCTAATTATAGATTTGCCCTTTCTGGGGTGTCTGGGGGCAGATGTTAGTAGCCAGGGGGGCACAAAAAAATGCACCTTCCCTGGGCTATTATTATCTGCCCCCACTCGCTTTGCTTTGTCTGTCTGGTGGAGAAAATACAGCGGGAGCCCACGCATTTTTTTTCAACGAAATTACACCTTTAATTAACCCCTACATGTCTGAAATTTTGCACAAATACACTCATGTAATTGTATGTTTCAAACATATATAAAAATACATGAAATTACATGGTTAAATGTGTGGAAACAATGTATCATTTCATGTCGGCTTCTGTGATTTCACAAAACCCGGCAATTGAATTAGCGGCTATTACAGTATGTAGAAGTCTAGGAACTATAAATATATGTATATATACATGTCACAATGACATGTATATATATATGTATGTGTTCTATGTGTATATATCTATTCTTTCTAGTCTTTATTAAAGCTGTCAGTGTGATTTTACAGTATAGGCGGGGATGAATTGCCGGCTTTTCTAAAGGACACCGATGCGATTTCATCGCAAGTCACACAGTGTGGTCCGTTTGTAATCAGATTTTTCATCGCTCCCATAGACTTGCATTGGCGATTGTCGACCGACAATCGGTGACAATCGCAGCATGCTGCGATTGTACACGGACGTTTAAAACGGACCACAAAAAATCTGATACTGGGAGCTGCTCCATAGATTAACATAGGTCCGACTGCAATGCGATATTTCATCGCATTGCAGTCGTCCGATTTTGTCGCCAGTGTGACTCCGGCCTTAGATAGCAAAGGACATGAAAAGACATGGTTAACCCTATGTACACCAAGTGTCATTTCATGTCGGGTTCTGCATTTTCACAAAAGCCGGCAATTGAATTAGCGGCTATTATACTATGTAGAAGTGTATGAACTACAAATATAAATATATATATATATGTGTCACAAATTCAATGACATGTATATATATATATGAGGTGTAAAATTGCTGAAAAAAAAATGCGTGGGCTCCCGCCCTATTTTCGCAACCAGACAGACAAAGCCAGTGAGTGGGGGCATATAATAATAGCCCAGAGAGGGACCATTATTTTTGCCCCCCCCGGCTACTAACATCTGCCCCCAGACACCCCAGGAAAGACAAATCTATAATTAGATTCGCCCTTTCTGGCACTTTGCCCGTCTATTCCCATTGCCCTGTAGCGGTGGCGAATGGGTTAATATGGGGTTAAAGCCACCTTGCTATTGAAAGGTGACCTTAAGCCAGGTTAATAATTGAGAGCTGTCAATTAGACAACTATCAATTATTAATCCTATTGCATGAAATAAAAATAAAACACACACACTTTAATTAAAAATCATTTTAATGAAATAAAGACACATGTTTTTGACCATCTTTTATTTTACTGCAAAAACCATTTCCTGTAATAAAAATAAAATAAAAAAGCAAAATTATTCTTACCTATCCCATGCACAGTCAGGTCCCACGGTGTAATCCTTCAGAAAGGGTTAATGTTTACTGCAGGGACCGCAGCTAATGCTGCAGCCTCACAGTAAACCCCAAATGATTGAGTTCCTCTCCTGCCTGACAGGAGAGTAAAGGCTGGGTGTCACATAACGATACACCAGCGATCCCGACAACGATATGCACTTGTCAGGATCGCTGGTGTATCGCTACATGATCGCTGCTGAGCTGCCAAACAGGCAGCTCAGGCAGCGATCTGGGACAGCGACACTGCGGGTAACATCGCTTAAGGGCCCGTCTCACATAGCGATATCGCTACCGAGATCGCTGCTGAGTCACAAGTTTTGTGACGCAGCAGCGAGCTCACCAGCGATATCGCTGTGTGTGACATTCAGCGACGATCAGCCCCCTGCCGGGTATCGCTGATCGTCGCAGAAATGTCAGGACCTTTTTTTGATCGCTGGTTTCCCTCTGACAGGCACGCATCGCTGCGTGTGACAGGCGGGAGACCAGCGATCCGCTGGTAACCAAGGTACACAGCGGGTTTCCAGGCACCGCGCAGCGCTTGGAAACCCGCTATGTACCTTGGATACCAGCTCCCTGCATCAGGGCGCTGGTATCCAAGGTACACAGCGGGTTTCTAGGCACAGCCCCGCGCCTGGAAACCCGCTGTGTACCTTGGTTACCAGCGGATCGCTGGTCTCCCGCCTGTCACACGCAGCGATGTGTGCCTGTCAGCGGGAAACCAGCGATCAAAGGTCCTGACATTTCAGCGACGATCAGCGATACCCGGCAGGGGGGCTGATCGTCGCTGAATGTCACACACAGCGATATCGCTGGTGAGCTCGCTGCTGCGTCACAAAACTAGTGACTCAGCAGCGATCTCGGTAGCGATATCGCTATGTGAGACGGGCCCTTAAGTGGAAAGCTTAATTGATTGCTTTCCACTTTCACTTCAGGTCAGCCAGGGACACAATCAGTGACGTCAGAGGGAACTGATTAACAAAAATAGGGGTTCCCTTCGAAAAAAAAATGGCGTGGGGTCCCCCCTATTTTTGTTAACCAGCCAGATGAAGCAGACCGCTGAGGCCTGGATTTTCAGGCTGTTAAGGAGCCAAGATCCATGGACCTTGCCAGCCTGATAATACCAGGCCACAGCAGTCTGCATATCTTGGCTGATTAACAAAAATAGGGGATCCCCTCGAAAAAAATTGGCGTGGGGTCCCCCCTATTTTTGTTAACCAGCCAGATGAAGCAGACCGCTGAGGCCTGGATTTTCAGGCTGTTAAGGAGCCAAGATCCATGGACCTTGCCAGCCTGATAATACCAGGCCACAGCAGTCTGCATATCTTGGCTGATTAACAAAAATAGGGGATCCCCTCGAAAAAAATTGGCGTGGGGTCCCCCCTATTTTTGTTAACCAGCCAGATGAAGCAGACCGCTGAGGCCTGGTTTTTCAGGCTGGTAAGGATCCAATATCCATGGACCTTGCAAGCCTGATAATACCAGGCCACAGCAGTCTGCTTAGCTTGGCTGGTTAACAAAAATAGGGGATCCCCTCGAAAAAAAAACGGCGTGGGATCCCCCCTATTTTTGTTAACCAGCCAAGTAAAATGCAGACTGCTGCGGCCTGGTATTAAAAGACTGTCAAGGCCCATGGATTTTGGCCCTCAACAGCCTGATAATACCAGGCTACAGCAGCCCCACATTTGGCGCATCAAAAGATGTGCCAATTGTGGCACTTTACCTGGCTCTTCCCACTTGCCCTGTAGCGGTGGCAAGCGGGGTAATAAGGGGTTAATGTCACCGTTGATTGCACGGTGACAATAAGCCCGGTTAATAATGGAGAGGCGTCAATAAGACACCGATCCATTATTAATCCCAAAGTTATTAAATGTATAAAAAAAAGACAGCAAGAAAAAAGTCTTTTAATGAAATAAAAGAGACAACACAGTTTTCATTTTTTTTATTGTACTCTCATTCCTGCGACGCCATCGATCTCCTGTAAAAAAAGAAAAAAAACAAACCAACAGTATACCACCTGTCCGACGCAGTCCATAACGACAGTCCCACGACGATCCAGCTCTGCTACATCGCAATGACAGGCAGAGCCTGTCATTGCAACGCAGCACAGCTGATTACCTGCTTCCCCGGCGGTGACGTCATCGGACTGACTGCTTTACGGCCGCGATTACCCAGCAGTCACTGCAGTTATCGCGAGAAACTGCATGTGACCGCCGGGGAAAGAAGATGGCGGCCATGAAGCAGTCCAGGACGTGACCGCCGGAGATCTTCTGCCAGGTAAGTGCCGCTGACTCCTGACAGACCCGACCGACGGACACTGACAGTGACAGTGACAATCCCGATTCCGGTATCCGATAAGACGAAAATATCGGAACTCGGAATCGGAATTCCGATACAGCTAATATCGGCCGATACCCGATATTTGCAGTATCGGAATGCTCAACACTACCCGGTACACTTCAGAATTCATCCGGCTACTCTTGTCTGCTGTTATGTCATCAATAAACACAAGTGACCCAGTGCCATTGAAAGCCATGCATGGCCATGCCATCACGTTGCCTCCACCATGTTTTACAGAGGATGTGGTGTGCCTTGGATCATGTGCCGTTCCCTTTCTTCTCCAAACTTTTGGCTTCCCATCATTCTGGTACAGGTTGATCTTTGTCTCATCTGTCCATAGAATACTTTTCCAGAACTGAGCTGGCTTCTGGAGGTGTTTTTCAGCAAATTTAACTCTGGCCTGTCTATTTTTGGAATTGATGAATGGTTTGCATCTAGATGTGAACCCTTTGTATTTACTTTCATGGAGTCTTCTCTTTACTGTTGACTTAGAGACAGATACACCTACTTCACTGAGAGTGTTCTGGACTTCAGTTGATGTTGTGAACGGGTTCTTCTTCACCAAAGAAAGTATGCGGCGATCATCCACCACTGTTGTCTTCCGTGGGCTCCCAGGTCTTTTTGGATTGATGAGTTCACCAGTGCTTTCTTTCTTTCTCAGGATGTACCAAATTGTAGATTTTGCCACTTCTAATGTTGTAGCAATTTCTTGGATGGTTTTTTTTCTGTTCTTGCAGCTTAAGGATGGCTTGTTTCACCTGCATGGAGAGCTCCTGTGACCACATGTTTCCTTCACAGCAAAACCTTCCAAATGCAAACACCACACCTCAAATCAACTCCGGCCCTTTCATCTGCTTAATTGAGAATGACATAACAAAGGGATTGCCCACACCTGTCCATGAAATAGCCTTGGAGTCATTTGTCCAATTACTTTTGGTCCCTTTAAAAACAGGGTGGCACATGTTAAGGAGCTGAAACTCCTAAACCCTTCATCCAATTTTAATGTGGATACCCTCAAATGAAAGCTGAAAGTCTGAACTTCAACTGCATCTGATTTGTTTTGTTTCAAATTCATTGTGGTAATGTCTAGAACAAAAATTAGATAAATGTTGTCTCTGTCCAAATATTTATGGACCTAACTGTATGCAGTGTAGAGTTCCAATGCGTGGGGACATCACACACCAGTTGGTGAGCCAGAAGCTGCAAATGCTGCTGAAGCACTGCAAGGGCGGCTGAAGCTGTAGCTGACTTTCTAAAATGGGCAGACAGATGGCGTACTTTCACTAGCAGATCCGGAAGTTCCGGGTAGCTTTTGAGAAAATGTTGAACCGAACGAGGTTAAGCACATGGGCCAGGCAAGGTACGTGTGTGAGCTCACCTTGCCTTAGAGCCGCCACCAGGTTCCGGCCATAGTCACACACGACCATGCCTGACTGTTGGTTCAGCGGTGTCAACCAAATAGCTGACTGCTCTTTCAGCGCTGTCCACAACTCTTCTGCATTGTGTGGTTTGTCAGCACGGTGGCTCAGTGGATAGCATTGCAGCGCTGGAGTCCTGGATTCGAATCCCACCAAGGACAACATCTGCTAAGATTTTGTATGTTCTCCCCGTGTTTGCGTGGGTTTCCTCCTGGGTCTCCGGTTTCCTCCCACACTCCAAAAATCATACTGATAGGGATTCTAGATTGTGAGCCCCATCGGGGACAGTGACGATAATGTGTGCAAACTGTAAAGCGCTGCGGAATATGTTAGCGCTATATAAAAATAAAGATTATTAGTATTATCTATGCAGATTAGCTTCAGCACAGCCTGTTGCTGCTTGGCTCAGGCAGTGCTGCAGTGCTTCCAGCTACTGACTGATGTGTTCATTTCAGAGATGGCAACTGAAGAAGAGGAGGAGAAGGTGCAGGAGCTGTAGAGTGTGGGGCATCCCTGATTGACGTAGTGCCCGCAATCCTCGGCGTGGGGAGGATGTGTTCCATCCCAAGTTCCGACTGAGTCCCGGCTTCCACTATGTTAACCCAGTGTGCCATCAGTGATATGTACCGTCCCTGGCCACAGGCACTTGTCCACGTGTCCATGGTTAGGTGGACTTTCCCAGTAACAGCATTGTTGAGGGCACGGGTTATGTTGTGGGACTCATGCTGGTGTAATGCCGGTATGGCACAACGGGAGAAATAGTGGCGACTCGGGACCGAGTACCTTGGAACGGCCGCTGCCATCAGTTTGCGGAAAGCTTCCATCTCAATAAGCATAAAAGGCAACATTTCGAGTGCAAGCAGATGAGAAATGTGCGAATTAAGTACTGTGACCTGTGGGGCATTGGCTGGGTATTTCCGCCTGCTTTCCAGTGACAGGGTATGGACAACTGAAGGCTGGGCTGGGACAAGGACGTGGACGGGCTTGACGATCGGGGTGGTTAATTGTGGGCAACAACAGGTGCAGGGCCCGAGGCATCTTCACAGGCACGGTGAACTGGGGAATGGCTTGTACACAAAACAGTGGAAGAAGCATTGTTGTCACCTGCAGACAGTGTTCCTGATGCTTAGGGTTCGGCCCACAAAGTCGGGTGCTTTGCTGCCATGTGCCTAATCATGCTGGTGGTGTTCAGGCTGGTAGTTTTGCTACCCCTGCTGATGTGGGCATGGCAAGTGCGGCAAATGGCCTGTTTGGGGTTATCGGCAGAGTCTTTAAAAAATAGTCAGACTCGTGAAGATCTAACAGTTGGAATGGCAACTTCCGTCCTGTTGGTGTTACAGGGAACGGATGCACGCCTTCTGTCTGCGGCCAACACACTGCTTCTTCCTGCCTGTTGGGGTGATATGCCTCCTTTCCCATGTGTGCTGCTGTCCTCGCTCTGCATGTCCTCCTATCAGGTTGGGTCAATCAGTATGTCATCCACCACCTCGCCTTCCACATCTGCACCCTGCTACTCCTCCTGACTTTCCGGCAATTGTGTCTCACGATTGTCCACCTCTTGTGACCCTGGCTGCTCAAAGATTTGTGCATCGCTGCTTGGAATATCATCTATCCCTGCTTCAATTGGAGCGGGTGAGAGGCACGTATCTCCAAATGGAAAAATGAACAGCTCTTTGGAGTGTCCGAGTGTGGGATCAGTTGTCTCAGGGCACTCGGCATGGTGGGAGGAAGGAGGATCAGGGTGAGTAATATCTGGTCCACACTCATGGCTACTCAGACTTGACCGTGTGGAAGACATGGTGGTGGTGGCTAAGTCACTGGAAGCATTATCCGCTATCCAACCAACAACCATTTCACACTGCTCTGGCTTCAATAGTGGTGTGCTGCAGTCCCCTAGAAACTGGGACAGGAAGGTCAAGCGCGAAGATGCGGTCCCACTTTCAGCTTGACCACGGACTCGTCCTCTGCATGCACCATCAGCATCACGTCCACTTCCCCATCCCTTGCCCTTGCCTTGCCCATTTTAAATGGACTACTGAAATATTTGAAAAGCTCAATACAAATGGATTTATTTGGAGAAAAATTATGTGTGATCAGTATGCCTGCAAAGCAAAGATTTTTCCACTACAGATACACCAGACCTCAGCCTGAGATAACAGGCTGTATTAACTATTTTTAGGTTTTGTGTTAATTTTTCAAAATACAAAATAATGAGTAGAACAAGGCTAGCAGACAGAACTATGCAACATATGCCTCTGAAGCAAAGATTTTTACACTACAGATACACCAGGCCTCTGTTACAGGTCTGCAACTCAGGAATAGAGCGAGAGGGGGAGCTGACCCTGCACTAGGACTAGACTCAATCCCTACGATGGAGCCGGTGACCTGTTCCTTGTGAATAGACCCACCGACGATCTTAGTCTAGACTCAAGCGAAGACCTAAAGATGGGGGTAAGGGAATCCCTGCTAGGGACTGGGAACAAAAACAGGTGACCTCCTAGCAGGGAAATAGAGGAAGCTGCAGAAACAAAAGGAAAAAAAAAGACTAAGCAAGTAGAACTAGAGTTCCCAGAACTGCACAAAGTATAACACAAAGCTATCAAAGCTCCTAGCCAGAATTCAAGCAGATTAACACTAATGTCCAGCAAGGACTGAGAGGCAGGCGTAGGGTAATAAAGGGTGATACAATCACCTGACCAACGGCAAGCATGTTATGGAAATTTTTGTTAGGATAAATCTATCCTCATGTTTGCTTCTGCTGTTCCCAAATTAAATGAGTATTTTTAGAGCTCTTCTGGAAATGAACACTGTCCACTCAAATGTGCCAGCATAACATTCCAGCAATACTGATGGCTGTATTATCATCACATAGTCTTATACATTTACAAAAGGGGGTGGTTAGTCAATTAACATACAATTAGAAACTGCTAAACTATTGGCTGTTTGAATATATGTCCCAATTTGCGACCCTTGTCTTAGTTTCCTGTAGAAAAGAGCCATCATTTGGACCATCTGTTACTTACTTCCTCTTTTGGCCATCTGGTGGTTGGGAAAGAACCTTGTATCTGTCTGACTTATGTAGGCCAGGGGTCATATCTTAAGCAACTGATTATAGCTAGCATCAGCTTTGCACAGATATGTTATGGGTACAGGTTTTAGCAAGTGAGATCTATCTGAATGCATATGGATATACATTGAATACATGAAATATACATATATTGGTATATATATTGGGTTAGTATGGTGACAAGCAAGTGAGATCTACCTGATGTAAATAAGATACATATATATTTCCATCACAAGCACAGCACCAGGGGAAAAAGACCAGCAGCCAGAAACCACAACAAGATGGTGGATGGTCAAACTATATAGATTCTTTCCAGCCTCAGCCTGAGATAACAGACTGTATTAATTATTTTCATTATGTTTTTTGCTACTTTTGAAAACAATAAAAAATGAGTAGAACCAGGCTAGCAGACAGAACTATGCAACGTATGCCTGCGAAGAAAAGATTTTTCCACCACAGAAACACCAGTCCTCAACATGAGATAACAGACTGTATTAATTTTTGTTTTCTTTTTTGGATAAAATAGACAGCTGGATATAACGAGAGTGACAGACTGCCCAAAAAAGTGAAGCTAGGCCTAAAATGCCTCAATTTTTGGCACACGGATGTATGAGGCGTTTCACAGATAGATCCCACTGTAAAATGTGGCCTGTTTTTCAAAATGCAGCATAGTGCTTGTGAAGGACGGCCCCCATCCTTCCACGTCACCAATGTGACGTAGCTCCACAGGCACAGCTCTCCGGCGGCGCCCCCTTTGTCTCTCAGGGCAGTAAGGGAACTACACCTAGAGCAAATGGCCGCCGGGAAGGGTGTCCTGTTACCCACTGGGTATTCTAAGATTCGTGATCAGAGTAAAAGCATCAGCCCAAGATTAATTTTATGGTTTAATTGCCTTAAGGGCACACTAGATAATTACAGAAATATACAGTAAGCTATACAACGTAATTACAATGGATTTGCAGTCAGAGTAAAATACAGCAATAATGATACAAGGCTTAGAGGTATTAGCTAAAGGTCAATATTACCAGGTTGTATGGACATGAGGAGGCAGGGAGCTCTGCGATCCCCAGGTGAAAGTCTTAGTTGCTGGACAGTCCCCCAAAACGTGTGCCGCTGCTCCCTTAGCAGGTCTGTCTCTTGTGCTTCTTGCTGCTGTGAGAAAATGGATCCAGTCTGCCCAGAGCTCCCAGTTCTTAAACCTGTTAGGTCCCTTGCCTCTGTGTCCGAGGGTGGGAAGATAATCTCCACCCTTAGCTCCCTGGCAGAATTTATTCCCAATATCTAACAAAGGGGTTAACTTTCTCCAGGACGATAGGATCAGGACACGAGAGGTACCAGTGGATGCAGCATGTTTTGCCTGTTGCATGGATATCAAACCTGGCCCGATTGGGTCATTGTGGATGGCCAATCTCCATATCTCATCCCCCAAGCCATCACCGACTTGGGAGTTGCACCATCAAATGCCCGAGGTCCGCCGGGTCACACAGATATTTTTATGAGAATGTACCTACAAAGATGTGCTCATAATTCATAATCCTAGAATGGAGCCTTCGTGTTTGGGATATACAATAGCTGTGTTTTCATGGTCTTGCTGAACGGTATAGTCTAATTGAAGCCTCTACTTTGAAGCACGCATACTAATCAGGCCTGGCTATTCACATTGAGCTGTAAACTCTGTTCTGGGGTGAATTACTTAGCATACTAATGACCTTCTTATTCAAACAGGGGCCTGAATTGCTTAGCATACTAAAAGGCCTGGCCATTGCCTGGAACTATGTGAAGTCAGGCAAAATATCTTCACTGGGCCAAGCTCAGACCAAAATGGAGGCTGGAGCAGGCCAATAGCCAAGATGGTGGCGGTTCCTTTCCTCACACCTCCCTGCTTTTGAGGGCGCTAGGGGTATCACATTCCTGTGTTCCCCCATGTGCCCTACCGCACCCTCTTCTTGGCTAGGGTGGCAGATCCAGGAGGGCTTCTGCCTCTCCGTCCTCTGGAAGGTTGCACACTGGGTGGGCATAAGCCTCCCACTCATGATGGGCCTTCATCATGTTCACATGGAAGGCCTTCCTCCTTCCACAGGCGTGGTCCAGGGTGACCAGGTAGGTGACGGCGTTGAGCTGCTCATGCATGAGGTACGGACCCTCCCAGGCCGCCTGAAGCTTGTTTTGAGGTACGGGGACCAGTACCCACACCTTTTGACCCACCTGGTAGGTCGGCTCACAAGCATTCTGGTCGTACCACCGCTTCTGATCAGCCTGGGCTTGGGCCATATTGTCATGTACCAGCCGTGTCAAGGCCATCATTCGGTTCCGGAAGCGCACAACATACTCAATGACCGACACTCCAGGGGTGGCTAAATCCCCTTCCCATGCTTCCTTCACCAGAGCAAGGGGCCCCCGTACACGTCGCCCGTACAGGAGCTCAAAGGGGGAGAACCCCGTTGAGGCCTGTGGGACCTCCCGGTAGGCAAACAGCAGGTGTGGGAGATACCGCTCCCAGTCTCTCCCGTGGGAGTCGACCAACATCTTCAGCATCTGCTTTAAGGTGCCATTGAACCGCTCATACAGGCCATTGGTCTGTGGGTGATACGGGCTGGCTACCAGATGTTGCACCTATACCTGCTTACAGAGAGACTCCATCAGCTGCGACATGAACGGGGTCCCTCGGTCGGTGAGCATTTCCTGGGGGAACTGCACTCTGGAGAAAATCTCCAGTAAGGCAGTGGCCACTTTGTCGGCCCGAATGGACGACAAAGCTACCGCCTCCGGGTACCGGGTGGCATAGTCCACTACCATTAGTATGAAACATTTCCCGGAGCGGCTGGGAGTGGACAGAGGTCTAATGAGATCCACAGCCACCCTCGAGAAAGGCTCTTCGATGATGGGCAGAGTTACCAGTGGGGCTTTGGGGCGCGGCCCCGCCTTCCCCACCCTCTGACAGGTGTCACACGAACGGCAGTAGGCTATCACCTCGGTCCTCATTCCAGGCCAGTAGAAATGCTGTGCTAGCCTTGCCCTGGTTTTAGTGATCCCTAGGTGTTCGGCCATTGGAATCTCATGTGTGATCCGCAACAATTCCACCCTGAACGGATGGGGTACCACTAACTGTTGGTCCCTGGGCCACGCCTCCGGTGAACCCTGCTGGACCTTTACCCGGTACAGCTGTCCCTGGTCCCAGACCACTCGCTCGCGGTCGGACTCCAGGGGAGGCTGTGCCGCCTGCTCCTTGAGAGTCTTCAGGCTAGCGTCAGCTTTCAACGCTGCCTGAAATCCCTGACTTGATGTGGAAAGAATTGATGAAACTGCCATGTCCTCTGTCAGTTCCCCGGGATCTGTCTCCTGGCCGCTGTCTGACTCGGCAGCCACTTGGTCGGAGAGGGGGAAACAGTCGGACCTCCGCGAGGCCCCTTGGGCTTCGGCACTCCCACTCCTGGTAACAGCGGCCACGACCGCTGAGACCACGGGTAGCGCCTGCTTTCCCTCATCCCCTGACCAAGTCGCCGGGTCAGGCAGACTTCCCTGACCTACTGACATCCCGGATGTGGGGAACTCCTGCCCTGGGGTCCTACCTGGTGGCTCCTCTCCCGGGAAGCCCCCTCCCCCCATGGCCTGTTCCTCTTCCTGCAGGGGCCCTGGACTCAGCAGGCTGGGTTCACTTAGGGGCCCTACACTGCCCATAGCAGCCCCTCCCTCCACCTCTGAGCTCTCCCCTGCAGCCTCCTCACCTGTCCTCACTGTGAGCCCTGTGTGTGTAGTGTCAGTGCATGGCTTACCATCAGGTTTCACTCCCTCCTCCACTGTTGGAGGCACATTCAATACATTAACATTAGCATTCACAGTAGAGTCATGACATTCTTGGGGAGCCGAACTTGGGGGTTCAGTGGCCACATACTGGGACACTAGCCGCCCCAAATCGGTCCCAAGCAACACATTTTTGCAGGAATATTTGGCGTTACTCCCACCTCCCGCATCCCCCTCCCGGCGCCTCAGTCCAAATACACCTTGGCAACGGGCAGCACCGGTTCAACGCCTCCAATTCCGGAGACGGATAGGGTTTTCCCAGGCACTAAGTCTTTAGGGGACACCACCTCGGGACGTACCAGGGTTCGTTCAGCGCCTGTGACCCGCAGTCCCATGACTGCTGAGTGGCCGATGTTGACGGGTTGGTAATTGTCCAGGGACCTCCCACCATCCCCTCCCACACACAAAACAGTGGACGGTTTCTGGGACAGGGATGGGGCCTTCTGGCGCTGGGGACACGCAGCCTTAAAGTGTCCTGGCTGATTGCAATTATGACAACGTCTGGGTTCTGTTCCTGGCCTGGAGAGGGCAGTCGGGGGGTACACCCCTTGCACTCTGGGGGCTGGGGATGGGGCCAGGGCAGGATTGGGCTTACCCCCTCTCCAGGTGCTGCTGGCAGGCTTCTTCAGCTCAGGCGCCCTGTTGTTGGCATACTCGTCTGCCAGGGTGGCTGTAGCAGAAGCCCCCTTTGGTTTCCGGTCATGGAGGAACTGCTGGAGGTCCTCTGGGCAGTTCCACAAGAACTGCTCCATGACGAACAGTTCCTGGACCTCCTGGCGGGTGGTGAGCTCTAGACCCGAGGTCCAGTGCTCCACAGCTCTCAGCAGGGCCCGCATGTGGTCGGTCCAGGTGTCCTTTGAGCCCCACTGCAGGCTCCTGAACTTCCTGCGGTACGACTCCGGGGTGAGCTTGTAGTGCTGGATCAGGGCCCGCTTGATGCTGTTGTAGTCCTGCTCCTTCCCGGCAGGTAAGTCCCCCAAAACTTCCAGGGACTTACCCCTCAAAAAGGGGGTCAGGTACCTTGCCCACTGATCCAGGGCCAGATGATGTTGGAGGCAGGTCCTGTCAAAGGCCAGCAGAAAGGAATCCAGGTCTCCATCCTTTTCAAGCAAGGGAAAGTCCTCCGCCCGGACCTTGGAAGCCCTTGTCTCCGGTGGGCCTGGTGCGTCCAGCGGGGGCCCGTGCTAAGCCATCTCCAGTCGGTGCCGGCGCTCCGCAGCTTCACGGCATTCTGTATGCTCACGCTCCGCAGCTTCACGGCATTCTGTATGCTCCCGCTCTGCTGCTTTCTCTGCCGCCACCAAATGTGAAGAACGATGCCGACCGCCACACGGTAGCCCGGGGTATCACAGCTTCTGATCCCACTGCTGCCACCAAATGTGAAGGACGGCCCCATCCTTCCACGTCACCAATGTGACGTAGCTCCACAGGCACAGCTCTCCGGCGCCCCCTTTGTCTCTCAGGGCAGTAAGGGAACTACACCTAGAGCAAATGGCCGCCGGGGAGGGTGTCCTGTTACCCACTGGGTATTCTAAGATTCGTGATCAGAGTAAAAGCATCAGCCCAAGATTAATTTTATGGTTTAACTGCCTTAAGGGCACACTAGATAATTACAGAAATATACAGTAAGCTATACAACGTAATTACAATGGATTTGCAGTCAGAGTAAAATACAACAATAATGATACAAGGCTTAGAGGTATTAGCTAGAGGTCAATATTACCAGGTTGTATGGACATGAGGAGGCAGGGAGCTCTGCGAACCCCAAGTGAAAGTCTTAGTTGCTGGACAGTCCCCCAAAACGTGTGCCGCTGCTCCCTTAGCAGGTCTGTCTCTTGTGCTTCTTGCTGCTGTGAGAAATGGATACTAATCAGGCCTGGCTATTCACATTGAGCTGTAAACTCTGTTCTGGGGTGAATTACTTAGCATACTAATGACCTTCTTATTCAAACAGGGTCCTGTTGTGAATGTTCTAGAAATGTATTCTGAGCAGAAGCTCCCTCTGGTGGTTACAAACAGTACTGAACTATCCAATGAAGATTGTGAAGATTGGCGATCAGTTGTTACTGACTGGTCTTATATAAGGGAGGTTCCCTTCCATCAGGGTTGCCGGTGATCAATTGTTCTGGTCTCATCTTTGATTCCTGTTCACTTTGTAGCTTGCTGTTTCGTGCCTGCATCTTCTGCTAACAGATAAGACATTTTCTTCTTTTAGTTTTTTGTGCTTGCTTTTTGCATTTTGTCCTGCACTTCTGTGGGGGTCTGCCGGGTCCCCTCCGGGGGCTTGTGCTCCTCTCAGTTTAGTTCAGCCACTGTTGTTTGTTCATTTGCCTTTTCCAGTTTTTTCAGTGGCTGCTGTTTAGTTTTTGTTACACCAGAGAACTAATTTAGGTGGTTGAGGTCGTGTGATCTCAGGTGTTTTTGTAATTAGTAGAGTTGGTACTTTTCAGGGTTTTTTGGGATTGCAGTAAGTGTCCTTCCTATCCTTTTCTATTTAGGAAGTTTGGGCCCCAACGTTTGCTCATACTATTTTCTGTCTGTGTCTGTATTTTCCTCTTGTCTAACCGCCATTACATGTTTGGGGGCTTTCTATGTTCTTTGGGGATCTGCTCCGGGGCAGATAGTCTTCCTCTTTCTGTCTTTAGGTGTAGTTAGCTTCTCAGGCTGTGACGAGGCGTCTAGGACCAACGTAGGTACGCTCCACGGCTGCCTTTAGTTGTGGTGGTTAGTCAGGGTACTGCAATCCCATAGATTCCAACCTCTCTGGTGTATTTCCTTTTTTGCCTGCTCTCCTCAGCTACCAAATCATAACAGTATCACCGGCCAAAAAACTGATATTTGTATGGTACTCACAGAAGGGAAAAATAGTGTTAAAGAAAGAAGATTGTCAGAGTTGTCAGAGATTTTTTTTTTTTTTTTTCCCTCTGTATCTCTGGGTGCTGAGGAGGATTTTTTTTCTTTAATGGAGTTTGCACAGTTGTTTGGCCGTGTGGATCAGCTTGCCACTGAAGTTCGGAGTATTGCTACCTATCTTGCGAGGTTGCCTGTTGTGGAACCTAGGATTCCCATGCCAGATTTGTTTTTAGGGGATCGAGCTAAATTTCTGAATTTCAAAAATAACTGTAAGTTGTTTTTTGCCTTGAAATCTAAGTCCTCAGGGAACGCAGCACAGCAGGTTCAAATTGTCATCTCTCTTCTGCGCGGCGATCCTCAGGATTGGGCTTTTTCCCTGACACCTGGGGATCCTGTTTTGAGTAATGTTGATGCATTTTTTCAGGCTCTGGGGTTATTGTACGATCAGCCTAATGTCACTGATCAAGCTGAAAAAGCCTTGTTGGCATTAAATCAGGGGCTTGAGGACGCTGAGTTATACTGTCAGAGATTCCGAAGGTGGGCAGTCCTGACCAAATGGAATGACGATGCTTTGGCAGCCCTTTTTCGGAAGGGTCTGTCAGAGAATGTAAAGGATGTTATGGTGGGATTCCCTGTCCCCTCTGGTCTCAATGATTCTATGTCATTAGCGATTCAAATTGACAGACGTTTGCGTGAGCTTAGAGGTATGCGTGGAACAGTGTTGCCTTGTGAACCAGCTTCTGAACCCATGCAGTGTGATAGAGTGGCTTCTGGGGCACAGCGTCATGAGTTTCGAAAACGCAATGGGTTATGTTTCTACTGTGGTGATGCCTCTCATGCTATTTCACTCTGCCCTAGGCGGGGAAGACGTTTTGCACGCTCAGTTGTCTTGGGTAGTGTTCAGACTAAATTTTTGTTGACTGTTACCCTGATTTGCTCCCTGTCCACATTTTCTGCTCAGGCTTTCGTTGATTCGGGAGCAGCTATTAACTTGATGGATTTTGATTTTGCTAAACGTTGTGGGTTTCCCTTGATACCCCTACGGAAGTCTATTCCCCTACTGGGGATCGATTCTACCCCTTTGGCTGAGAATAAACCTCAGTTCTCTACTCAGGTGATAATGAGGGTTGAACCTGATCATCAGGAGAGTTGCAAATTTTTGGTGCTGTATAATCTGCATGACATTATCGTACTGGGTTTCCCTTGGTTACAGTCTCATAATCCTGTTTTGGATTGGAAATCTGTGTCTGTAACCAGTTGGGGCTGCCAATGTGTTAATACCAACACTCCTGTTTTTTCTGCCTCCCCCCAGGCTCAGGATGTTCCTGACTTTTTGACTGATTTTTCTGATGTGTTTAGCGAAAGTAAATCTGCATCCTTGCCCCCCCATAGGAGCTATGACTGCGCTATTGAATTAGTGCCTGGTAGTAAATTCCCTAAAGGTCGCCTTTTTAACTTGTCTGTACCTGAACATGACGCTATGCGGTCTTATATCAAGGAGTCATTGGAGAAGGGTCATATCAGACCATCCTCTTCACCCTTGGGTGCTGGTTTTTTCTTTGTGGCCAAAAAGGATGGTTCATTAAGGCCGTGTATTGATTATTGTCTCTTGAACAATATCACTGTGAAATATCAATATCCGTTACCCTTGATTTCTGACCTGTTTTCCAGGGTGAAAAGTGCTACTTGGTTTACCAAGCTTGACCTCAGGGGGCATATAACCTTATTCGCATTAAGCACGGGGATGAATGGAAGACGGCATTTAATACCCCAGAGGGGCATTTTGAGTACCTAGTGATGCCCTTTGGGCTCACTAATGCTCCTTCTGTCTTCCAGTCCTTTATGAATGACACTTTCAGGGATTTTGTGGATAAATTTCTGATTGTTTATTTGGATGATATCTTGATTTTTTCCAATGACTGGGACTCTCATGTGAAACATGTTCGGACTGTGTTCCAGATTTTGAGAGAGAATGCTCTGTATGTGAAGGGATCAAAGTGTCTTTTTGGAGTACAGAGGATCTCATTTCTGGGATTCATTTTGTCCCCATCTGTTATTGAAATGGACCCGGTCAAGGTTCAGGCCATCTGTGATTGGGTCCAACCTACTTCATTAAAGGCTCTTCAAAGATTCTTGGGTTTTGCCAATTTTTATTGTAAATTTATTGGTAATTTCTCTGTTATTGTTAAACCATTGACTGATTTGACAAAAAAGGGTTCTGATGTGGTGAATTGGCCTCCTGAGGCAGTCTCTGCGTTTCAGGAACTTAAGCAGAGATTCACTTCTGCTCCTGTTCTACGGCAGCCTGATGTTTCTCTGCCATTTCAAGTGGAGGTTGATGCCTCTGAAATTGGGGCAGGTGCCGTTTTGTCCCAAAGAGATCCAGAGACCTCTAAAAGTAACCCTTGTGCCTTTTTCTGTCGAAAATTTTCTCCAACTGAACGTAATTATGACGTGGGTAATCGGGAGTTATTGGCCATGAAGTGGGCTTTTGAAGAGTGGAGACATTGGCTGGAGGGAGCCAAACATCAGGTGGTGGTCCTCACGGACCATAAGAATCTGGTTTATCTGGAATCAGCCAAGCGACTTAATCCTAGACAGGCCAGGTGGGCCTTGTTTTTCACACGTTTTAATTTTGTGGTTTCCTTTCTTCCTGGCATTAAGAATGTTAAGGCGGATGCCCTCTCGAGGAGTTTCCTTGCGGACTCTCCTGAGTTATCTGATCCTGCTGTTATTTTGAAAGAGGGTGTAGTTCTTTCCGCCATCTCGCCCAATTTGAGACTGGCTCTGGAAGGTTGTCAGGAGGATAAACCCGAGCACTGCCCTATTGGGAAATTGTTTGTCCCAGACCGATGGAAAAAGAGTGTGATGTCTGAGATTCATTGTTCCGCGTTGGCCGGTCATCCCGGAATTTTTGGTACCAGAGACTTGGTTAGTCGGTCCTTTTGGTGGCTTACTTTGTCTCGTGACGTCAGGGAATTTGTGCAGTCCTGCGGGACTTGCTCTCGCTCCAAGCCTTGCTCTCGCTCTAGTGGTTTGTTGATGCCATTGCCTGTGCCCAAGAGACCATGGACCCATATCTCTATGGATTTCATTTCCGACCTCCCTGTTTCTCAGAGAATGACCGTCATCTGGGTGATTTGTGATAGGTTTTCCAAAATTATACATCTTGTGCCATTACCTAAGTTGCATTCCTCCTCTGAATTGGTGCCTTTGTTCCTTCAGCACGTGGTTCGGTTACACGGCATTCCTGAGAACATTGTGTCTGACAGAGGAGTCCAGTTTGTTTCCAGATTTTGGAGGACTTTTTGTTCTAAACTTGGTGTTCAATTGTCTTTCTCCTCGGCTTTTCATCCTCAGACCAATGGACAAACTGAGAGAACAAACCAGACATTGGAGACTTATCTGAGATGCTTTGTGTCTGCTGATCAGGATGACTGGGTCTCTTTTTTGCCTTTGGCTGAGTTTGCTCTTAATAATAGGGCTAGCTCTGCCACTTTGATGTCTCCATTTTTCTGCAATTTTGGGTTTCACCCTCGATTTTCTTCAGGACAGACGGAGGCTTCTGTCTGTCCAGGTGTTGACTCTGTTGTGGAGCGTATGCAGCAGATTTGGGACCAGGTAGTGGAGAGGTTGTCCCTCTCTCAGGAGAGGGCCCAGCGGTTTGCCAACCGGCATAGGACTGATGGTCCTCGGTTTGAAGTGGGGGACTTGGTCTGGCTGTCCTCAAGAAATATCCCTATGAGAGTTGCATCTCCTAAGTTTAAGCCTAGGTTCATTGGACCTTATAAGATCATGGAGATTCTTAATCCTGTTTCCTTTCGTTTACTTCTTCCAGGGACATTTAAGATTCATAACGTGTTCCACAAGTCCTTATTGAAGAGGTTTGTCGAGCCAGTGGTTCCTATGGCTGTGCCTCCTGATCCTGTTTTGGTTGAGGGCAATCTGGAGTATGTGGTTGAGAAAATATTGAATTCTCGTTTTTCTAGACGGAAACTCCAGTATTTGGTTAAGTGGAGAGGTTATGGTCAGGAGGACAATTCTTGGGTGTTTGCTTCGGACATCCATGCTAGGAGACTCATCCGTGCGTATCACAGAGCTCATCCTGACCGACCTGGTTGCTCAAATGAGGGTTCGGTGACCCCTCCTCAAGGGGGGTACTGTTGTGAATGTGCTAGAAATGAATTCTGAGCAGAAGCTCCCTCTGGTGGTTACAAACAGTACTGAACTATCCAATGAAGATTGTGAAGATTGGCGATCAGGTGTTACTGACTGGTCTTATATAAGGGAGGTTCCCTCCCATCAGGGTTGCCGGTGATCAATTGTTCTGGTCTCATCTTTGATTCCTTTTCACTTTGTAGCTTGCTGTTTCGTGCCTGCATCTTCTGCTAACAGATAAGACATTTTCTTCTTTTAGTTTTTTGTGCTTGCTTTTTGCATTTTGTCCTGCACTTCTGTGGGGGTCTGCCGCGTCCCCTCCGGGGGCTTGTGCTCCTCTCAGTTTAGTTCAGCCACTGTTGTTTGTTCATTTGCCTTTTCCAGTTTTTTCAGTGGCTGCTGTTTAGTTTTTGTTACACCAGAGAACTAATTTAGGTGGTTGAGGTCGTGTGATCTCAGGTGTTTTTGTAATTAGTAGAGTTGGTACTTTTCAGGGTTTTTTGGGATTGCAGTAAGTGTCCTTCCTATCCTTTTCTATTTAGGAAGTTTGGGCCCCAACGTTTGCTCATACTATTTTCTGTCTGTGTCTGTATTTTCCTCTTGTCTAACCGCCATTACATGTTTGGGGGCTTTCTATGTTATTTGGGGATCTGCTCCGGGGCAGATAGTTTTCCTCTTTCTGTCTTTAGGTGTAGTTAGCTTCTCAGGCTGTGACGAGGCGTCTAGGACCAACGTAGGTACGCTCCACGGCTGCCTTTAGTTGTGCTGGTTAGTCAGGGTACTGCAATCCCATAGATTCCAACCTCTCTGGTGTACAGTGGCGTTCCGTGAATAGTAGCAGACCAAGCAGCTGCTATGGGGCCCAGACAGGTGATTGGGCCCACGACGGCCGCTGTGGTTTGGCAGCTGTGCTGTGCTGACACAGTACTATCTCCTTTAATTAAATATAAGCGACGGCTGCCGGACACTGTAAACCCCCTTGAAGGTCCCCTTTCCTTGTTGTTTCCTGGTCAGCAGTTGGCTTAAGTCTCTGGCTGCATTTGCATAAGAAAGCCAGCCTGGCAGCCAGAGAGGAACACCTGCATCGCAGGAAGCAGAAAACATTCATGTTTCACTCAGGGAGAGGTACACAAGACAGTGAGCCCTGCTGGCTGGGGTATGGGGTGGATTTTTTTTGTTAAATGTGTCCCCTCACTGTGCTGGCACTTTATATTTACAATGGCTAGCCTCTGGCTGCACTTTGCACCTTAGGGAGGGGGGCCTGACTGCAGGCACTGTGGAGGAGGGGGCCCTGCATGCACTGCAGCCACCTTTCTGTACTCCTCACATTGCTTCTCCATTGGAGCTGGTTTGATGTGATTTAACCCCTGTACCACCACCAGGCAGGATGATGCCTCCTAGCTGTAGGTAAGACCATGTCCAGTCTATGTCCAACCACCAACTTCACTGTCAAGGTGTGCAACAATGCATGTCATGCAATACTAAAAATGTGCAATGCCCTGGAAATCATGGTGCAGCCAATAAATGTTACTAATTTATTCTGCTCCTTCACCCCAGAGGCATGCACCTAGGAGACAGCAATTACATGGGGCGTGCTGAGCTCATGAGGTGCCTGAGAGTGGAAGTTCTGCAGATGTTATGGAAGATATTGTGTGCGGCATTTCAGTGTCACCTTACCGCTGATAAAATGTGTCTTGTAGTTTGTACACATGTTGGAACTTTGCATAGCTTAGGCCTCTTTCACACATCCGGTGTGCACCTGACGGCGCCCCCGGCATTTTGCCGCAGCGCCGCATCACAAAACCTGATGCGCCGCTTGCACCGCCTGCGTTTTTTTGCCGGATGGGTTTTGATGCCCGGAGACAACAGAAACCATCCGGCAAAAACAAAAAACGTTACATGCTGCGTTTCGTCCGGCCGCCGGAATGTACAATTCCGCCGTATCCGGACAAAACCGCATACACACGCACTGACATGCGGCGCCATCCGGCGCTAATGCAAGTCAATGCCAAAAAAAAACGCAAGCGGCGCATCAGGTTTTGTGATGCGGCGCTGCGGCAAAGTGCCGGGGGAGCCGTCAGGCGCACACCAGATGTGTGAAAGAGGCCTTAGATATTCCAATCATTTCATATACAAAGATATGACATCCGTCTACCTGTCTTATATGATGCCATGAATGATGGGCATTGCTTGTACCTGCTGTCAGATTAGGTACCACACTTCTTACATCGGAGCATACTATGCAGCATGTTCCGTCAGGCTAGGTTCACATTTATACGCCTGCAGACTTAATGCGTTGGACGTATACATTAAAACGTATGCCATGCATCAACCTACAAATTTAAACAAGTACATTTGATACATATCGTACTTCCATCTTTGTCTTTATATGTTTTTTTTACTTAAAAAGAATCATTTTTTTTCCATGTAGTTTTACTGGTGTCAACAGTCCCATCCCACTCCATTTTGGCATCAGTTCTGTGAGGAGGTGTCCAGAGGAATAAACTTTTTTTCACCCCACATTAAAAACGCGTACCTTTGGTCAATTATGTTTTTTTCCCACAATACAACGTGATCAGGGCAAAACATAGTCAGAAGAACATTTTTTTTACACTACGTGTTGCCCATTATGGTTTGTGTATGCCTCCATATACGTCTGAATACCATTTTTTTTTGCAATTCAGACATATTTGTCCAGCAGACTGCACTGTATAAATGTGAGCCAAGCCTAAAGAAGTCCTTTATGTCCAAGGAGGATAAAGCACATCATAAACACAAGTCCAAACTGTGTGTTGCTGCTTTGCAGTGTGTATTTTTGCCATGCTGATTTTACAGGTGAAAGGTATTTACTTTGAGCCTTTTTTTGGTTGTAATGGTGAATGCTTCAGGATTATCAATGACCAAAGGGGCGGCAAATTTTTCAGCCACCCCGGGCCCCACAAACAGTTGCTACGCCACTGCACACACAAGATGGTGAGCCTGGCTGGGGGTCGATTTTTTTTGTTAAATGTGTCCCCTCACTGTGCTGGCACTTTACATTTACAATGGCTCTGGCTGCACTTTGCACCTTAGGGAGAGGGGCCCGGCTGCACGCACTGTGGAGGGTGTAGGGGGCCCTGCATGCACTGCAGGTGCATACCTCCCAACCGTCCCGGATTGGCCGGGACAGTCCCGATTCTGACCCCCTCCTCCCTCTGTCCCGGCGGGACACTATGTGTCCCACAGTGAGCTGAGCCGCCACGCCCCCCATACACCCTATAGTTGCCTTCCAGCGCTGCACTTTAGCTTCTCACAGCAGAGCAATGACCTGCTGAGCTTTCCTACTCTGTGCACACAGGACCTGTGATGAGGTCACAGGAGGGGAGGAGTTGGGTGTCACATGGCCAGGCTCCTCCGTGTGCAAGTCTGCTGTGCTGGTTGTCATGGGTGCTGGCTGTCGCTGAGGGTAAGTTTATGTGAGGGGTCAGGAGGGATTTACAGTGTGGATGTAGCAGAGTCGTGTGTGTACGAGGTGTATGGAGCAGAGCCGTGTGTGTATGAGGTGTATAAAGCGGAGCCGTGTGTGAAAAGTGTATGGAGCGTAGCCGTGTGTGTACGAGGTGTACGGAGCGGAGCCGTGTGTGTATGAGGTGTATGGAGCAGAGCTGTGTGTGTACGAGGTGGCTGTAGCAGTGCATTGTGTGTACGGAGCTGAGCCGCTCATCTCCGTACACACAGGGCTCCGTGCTTGAGCCGTGTGTGTACGGAGCAGAACCGTGTGTGTACGGGGTGTAGAGAAGTGGAGCCGCGTAAGTATGAAGCGGAACCGCGTGTGTACGAGGTGTATGGAGCGGAACCACATGTGTGCGAGGTGTATGGAGCGGAGCTGTGTGTGTACGAGGTGGTTGTAGCAGTGCTGTGTGTGTGCGGGGCGTACAAAACGGAGCCTTGTGTGTATGAAGTGTACGGAGCTGAGCCACTCATCTCCGTACACACAGGGCTCCGTGCTTGAGCCGTGTGTGTACGGAGCGGAGCAGAGCCGTGTGTGTACGGAGCGGAGCAGAGCCGTGTGTGTACGGGGTGTAGAGAAGTGCAGCCGCGTGTGTATGGAGCGTTACCGCGTGTGTACGAGATGTACGGAGCGGAAACGCATGTGTACAAGGTGTACGGAGCGGAACTGCATGTGTACGAAGTGTATGGTGCAAAGCCACATGTGTACAAGGTTTACGGAGCGTGGCTGCTTATGTACGAGGTTTACGGAGTGAAGCCGTGTGTGTACTGAGTGGAGCCATGTGTGCGCGAGGTGTACGGAGTGGAGCCATGTACGGAGTGGAGCCGTGTGTGCGCGAGGTGTACAGAGGGGAACCGTGTGTGTATGAGGTGTGCGGAGCCGTGCATGTACAAGGTGTATGGTGGGGAGCATTCATACCTCCCAACAGTCCCGATTTTGAGAGATGGTCTGCCCCGCTGTCCCGGCTGGCAGCTTACTTTCCCCGTGGACACAGGAGTACACGGCGGAGCCCCGAGGAGCACTTTAAAACTCTGCTCTTTCTTTCTTTTCCTCAGTACCAGGCAGTGTGCGCACAGTACCAGCCACTGATCCCATAATGCCAGCCACTGTGCCCTCAGTACCAGTCCGTGTGATCAGCAGGGCTAAATGGGTGTAGTTGGGGCGTGGACATGGGTGTGATTAGTTGTGAAATGGGTGTGGTCAGGGGCGGGGCCTAAAATTTGCCGCGGCGCGCTATGCGCGCCACAACCTCCATTCCTCTTTCCCATCTTCAAAAGTTGGGAGGTATGCAGGTGTGTGTGGAGTTAAGAGCACCTGTTTTTTTTTGGGGGGGCCCCATTCAGACTTTTGCTATGGGGCCCTATGATTTCTATGTACGCCCCTGCTGGTGTATTTTCTTTTTTGCCTGCTCTCCTCAGCTACCAAATCATAACAGGGTCCTGAATTGCTTAGCATACTAAAAGGCCTGGCCATTGCCTGGAACTATGTGAAGTCAGGCAAAATATCTTCACTGGGCCAAGCTCAGACCAAAATGGAGGCTGGAGCAGGCCAATAGCCAAGATGGTGGCGGTTCCTTTCCTCACAGTGCTGTATATAAGTACAGTCATACCCATGCCAAAAAATAAAAGTGGTGTAAACTGGCCAAACTTTCAGCACGCACAGATATGAGCTGGCACAGAGATAACACACCAAAACATGTGTGGTCTGTTTTTTGTTTTTCTGGCTAAATACTGGTGTATATAACTACAGTCACACCCAGGCCAAAAAAAGAAAAGTGGCGTACACTGGCCAAACATTCAGCATGCACAGATATGAGCTGGCACGGAGATACCACACCGAAACATGTGTGCCCTGTTTTTATTTTGGCTCAATACTGGTGTATATAAGTATAGTCACACTCATGCCAATAAAGTAAAACTGGTGTACACTGGCCAAACTTTCAGCATGAACAGATATGACCTGGCAAGGAGATACCACACCGAAACATGTCTGGCCTGTTTTTTATTTTTTTTTTGGCTAAATACTGGTGTATATAATTACAATCACAGTCAGGCCGAAAAAAGAAAAGTGGCGTACACTGTCCAAACTTTCAGCATATGAGAAAAATGGTGTGCACTCAGTCTGAGGAGAATGAGGTGCAGGTATAGTGGACAAAACGTCATAAAAAACAAGAACATAAATAAAAAAATAGAATAAAGTCACACTTCCAAAAGGTGAAAAACTATAACAGTCATAGAACACAACAAGCACCAAACGTTTGACATGAGATCAAATAACAAAATAAAATGTTTGAACCAAAGAAGATGGAAAAGGTGCCGCACCCAAACCAATATGTAGAGGAAGAAGAAACAAGGCATAGATCAGTAAACTGAAGGCATGACTGTTATAGTTTTTCACCTTTTGGAAGTGTGACTTTATTCTATTTTTTTATTTATGTTCTTGTTTTTTATGACTTAAGGGTATGCCACACTAAACAATATCGCTAACGGGATCGCTAAAAAACGTCACTATTTAGCGATCCCGTTAGCGATATTGTTCAGTGCGGCAGCTTCCAGCGACGAGCTTCCTGCTGTGATCTCGCTCGTCGCTGGAATCGTTCCAGACCCTATTTTCTCGTCGGCGCTCCCGCTGGGTAAGTATCTAATCGCTGTGTGGCACCTTTTCTTAGCGATTTAGCGGTACTTTTGTACCGCTAAAGTCGTTAAGAAGATCGCTAACGGCGATAGCGTCGTTAACTATATCGCTAAATGTGGCAGCATTTAGCGATATAGAAACAATCCCGCTAGCGATCGCATTAGTATGCGTCGTTATCGTGATCGCTAGCGGGATTGTTTAGTGTGGCAGTACCTTTACTATTGATTATGCTGACATCTTGTTTTGTCTTTTTAGCGATGTTATGAGTAAGACTCGGGAGAGTCGAAACGTCAGCCACACCACTAATCGCTTTATACATTGCTCCCTATTTTGTTATAAATAAACTCTATTATTTTGCATGGAATTCCATAGAGTGTGTGGTATATTTTGTAATTCCAAACTTTCAGCACGCACAGATATGAGCTGGCACGGAGATACCACAACGAAACATGCGTGGCCTGTTATTATTTTGGCTAAATACTGGTGTATATAAGTACAGTCACACCCAGGCAAAAAAAAAAAACTGGCGTACACTGGCCAAACTTTCAGCATGAGTTTATCTGAATCCAGATATTGGTTTACCTGGATTTGAGTAGTTTAGGATGGTAGACCTCACTCTGACTAAGAAATCGCCAAATCTGACCCTATCTCGGCAGCAACTCTCCCTGCATTATCTCATTCTGGAGCTGAATGCGGCGAGCAGGGCGGCGTCCGGTCTCTTATACCCCTGATGATGCTGTGCGGCCAGTCAATCACTGCACGACCACAACAAAGATGGCTGCGGCGTTTCATTGTCTGGCAGACAATCCCTGCATTGTGATTTGGTCTGCAAAGTGTGCCAAAAATGCTGGGTGGAGACCCGAGTTCCAGCCGAGTTATCCTGGAAATGCTCTGTGCTCGCAGAGTAGACCGAGTACCGTGATACTCGGGCGAGTAACGAGTAGTGGCAAGTGTATTCGCTCATCACTACTCTGGACATATTTTCCAGAGGTTAATGATTCAAATAGGTTGTCATACTCTAGATGTTAGCAAAAATGTTCTCATTAGCTAATGATAAGCATCAATTTAGAAAAATATACGGGATTGAAATATAAAGATGAAAATTTATTAAGGGATTTGTGCTAGAACTGTGAGAAAGTAAAGCAAAGTTCGGTGCGGCATGCACTTCATTTGATGTCATTCTCAACACCTTTCTGATCAGTGGACAGGATATCGTAGAATATACATCTGTAATTGCCAGGATTTATTGCTAAATCTAACCCAGTCCATAGCTCATAGCATTGTCTTTTTGAGTTATTTAAATATTAAGGGCATTTCACTACATTGCATTTTAGATTCAGAAATGCATTCCATATGTCAGTCTTAATAATCCCCCCACATACAACTTATTAGAAAGTTTACAAAGCTGCATGGTTTTCTCGTTTGCTGGTTTATGCTTTCTTTCCTCTACATCTGCTCCACACTGTCATTAAACAATGAAACTTACTGCAAATTTTGTCATTTTTCAAGCCTAGAGTCCTTATATGATATTTTTGATACCTCAGTAAACCAAAATGCTGTTAGAAACAGTGCATGATTTATCTCCATAAAGAGTTATCTCAATAGACTGTAACTGTGAAGTAAAACCAAAGCAATGAGCTGGAGCATAAGTTCACATACATGCAATGTACTTGTCACGATCCATTTTTGGATTTGTTTCAGCTCTGGTTCCACTATGTGTTAAATGTAGCTTTTTTCCTTTCTGGACCAGCGGGGGTTAATGTCAGTTTCCTTCGCTGGCAATCTGTTGCAACTGCAGAGTTGTTAGGTCAGTTGATGTGGGTGGTGACCACTCCCAACATCCTTGATTTGATCACCTGATGCATCAGCTGACTGTCTGTGATAGAGCAATCTACAGTGACCAAGCGTGAAGTAAGGAGCTCGCTGGCTGCTGTGGTGTATCAGCTGGTTTTGTGAATTTGTGATCCTGGTACCTTTTATTCTGCTGTGCGGTGCTTTGCAGCAGAGGAAGTTAAAGCTAAGTTGTGTTATTACCCCGTCAGTCTCGTGTTTGTCACTGTTCCCTGTGTTGGACTATCTGTCGTGGTGAGGATAGTGCCCTTGCTGACCAGTGCACTAACCAGGGCAGTGTGAGGTGACAGCGAGGGACGAGATTCCGGACAGCGGTGGGGGGAAGGACCCACTTAGGGTGTTAGGGGAGTTCAGGGTCAGGCTCAGGTTTGATCAGGAGGTGACCATTTCTCATTTCCCTATCGGTAGGGCCTTCCTCACCCCTTTACTATCCCGTTGTATGTCAGGCCATCCGCTGACCGACCCCCTCGCTGGGTCGATATATCTATATCGTGACATTATCACTGACTGTCACATTTTTCCCGGGAACCTATGGCGTGAGCACAGGCTTTTGCTCAGCTGATCCAGACCCTCACTGATGTGGTTAAAGAGCTGCGGTGTCAGGTGGTGCAGCAGCTTCAGCAGTTGTTGGGGTTCTGGGTCTCGGCTCATGTGCAGGCTCAACCGGAACCTAAGATATTTCTCCCTGACAGGTTCTCTGAAGGGAGAGATAACTTTTGGTTTTTCAGGAGGCCAGTAAACTATATTTCAGGCTCCGCCCTTGTTCTTCAGGGAGTGAGGAACAGCATGTGGGGATTATAGTCTCCATTCTCAAGGGTGATTCCCAATCCTGGGCCTTCTCTTTGCCGACCGATTCACCATCTTTGTGGTCGGTGGAGGAGTTTTTTGCGGCATTGGCGCTTGTGTATGGGTATTCTGATGATGTCTCCCTGGCTGAGTCTAGACTCCGTAAAATCAAGTAGGAGGCCAGCTGACTGAGGAGTACTGCTCAGAGTTTAGGAGATGGGCCACTGACATGCAGTGGAACGTCCTGCTCTTAGGAGTCATTTTTGTCAGGGTCTGTCACCTAGGCTAAAAAATACTCTGGTACAGTATGCCACTCCTGGGTCAATAGAAGCCGCCATGACCCTTGCTATCCGGGTGGACAGATGCCTCAGGGAGAGACATACACCAAGTCTGCCCCATTGTTCTTTCTAGGGAGGAGGACACACCGGTGTGTACGAACAAACCTATGCAGGTTGGAGTAGTCTCTTCTAAAATGGGGTTGCTTGGGGTTCAGGGTCAGGCTCTGGTTTGAGCAGGAGGTGACTATTTGGTAGTGCCTTCCTCACCCCTTTACCATCCCATTGTGTGTTGGGCCGTCTGCCGTTCGACCCGCCCCGTTGGGTCGATATATCTATATCGTGACAGTATAAGAGTATGTTCACACTGTGGCCATTTCAAAAACAAAACCCAAGGAAACAAAAAAATGAACATATACCCTATAATAAGTCAATAAGTAAATGAAGAAGATGGTCCTATCCTGTCTCTGGTACTAAAACCTTACATTGTGTCAGCCGACCTCAATATCAATAAAGGGCAGAGCAGGACAAGTACTGACAGTTCATACACCTGTCCATGGGAAGCTATATAGATGAAATGGGGAGCCAAGCCCATTTGCACAAATTACAGGAAGCTACATCAAAACCAAACAAATGAGCTGGAGCATAAGCTGATATACTTGCAATGTGTAAGAGCACATTCAGTCTGTAGCTATTTCACAGACAAACCCAAGAAAAATACAAAATGAGCATATACTCTAGAGTAATTAAATAAATAAATAAATGTTAATAGTACATGTAATTAACATAGGGTACTTAGTTAACACTATTTTGTTAAAAAAAAGCATAAAATCATCCCACTGCAACTAGGTGTACCCAATCTGGATCCTGTCTCTAGTATTAACCCCTTAGTGACAGAGCCATTTTGCAGCTTAATGACCGAGCCAATTTTTACAATTCTGACCACTGTCACTTTATGAGGTTATAACTCTGGAACGCTTTAACGAATCCCGCTGATTCTGAGATTGTTTTTTCGTGACATATTGTACTTCACGTTAGTGGTAAAATTTCTTTGATATGACTTGTGTTTATTTATGAAAAAAATGGAAATATGGCGAAAATTTTGAAAATTTAACAATTTTCAAACTTTAAAAATTTATGCCCTTAAATCAGAGAGATATGTCACACAAATTTCTTAATAAATAACATTTCCCACATGTCTACTTTACATCAGCACAATTTTGGGACCAAAATTTTTTTTTGTTACGAAGTTATAAGGGTTAAAAGTTGACCAGCGATTTCTCATTTTTACAACACCATTTTTATTTTAGGGACCACATCACATTTGAAGTCACTTTGAGGGGTCTATACGATAGAAAATACCCAAAAGTGACACCATTCTAAAAACTGCACCCTCAAGGTGCTCAAAACCACATTCAAGAAGTTTATTAACCCTTTATTTGCTTCACAGGAACTGAAGCAATGTGGAAGGAAAAAATTAACATTTAACTTTTTTTGCAAAAACTTTACTTCGGAACCTATTTTTTTTATTTTCACAAGTGTTAAAAGAAAAAATGAACCACAAAATTTGTTGTGCAATTTCTCCTGAATAAGCCGATACCCCATATGTGGGGGTAAACCACTTTTTGGGCGCACGGCAGAGGTCGCAAGGGAAGGAGCGACATTTGACTTTTTCAACGCAGAATTGGCTGGACGCCATGTGGCGTTTGTAGAGGCCCTGATATGTCTAAACAGTGGAAACCCATCACAAGTGACCCCATTTTGGAAACTAGACCCCCTAAGGAACTTATCTAGATGTGTGGTGAGCACTTTGAACCTCCAAGTGCTTCACAGAAGTTAATAACATAGAACAGTGAAAATAAAAAATCATATTTTTTCCACAAAAACAATCTTTTCACCCCAATTTTTATTTTCCCAAGGGTAACAAGACCCCAAAAGTTTTTGTGCAATTTGTCCTGAGCATGCTGATACCCCATATGTGGGGGTAAACCACTGTTTGGGTGCATGGCAGAGCTTGGAAGGGAAGGAGCGCCGTTTGACTTTTTCAACTCAGAATTGGCTGGACGCCATGTCGCGTTTGTAGAGGCCCTAATGTGTCTAAACAGTGGAAACCCCCCACAAGTGACACCATTTTGGAAACTAGAACCCCTAAGGAACTTATATAGATGTGTGGTGAGCACTTTGAACCCCCAAGTGATTCACAGAAGTTTATAACTCCCGGGCATGAAAATAAAAAGTCATATTTTTTCCACAAACCTGATCGTTTAGTCCCCAATTTTTTATTTTCCCAAGGGTAACAGGAGAAATTAGACCACAAAAGTTGTTGTCCAGTTTGTCCTGAGTACGCTGATACCCCATATGTGGGGTGGAACCACTGTTTGGGCGCACGGCAGGGCTTGGAAGGGAAGGAGCGCTGTTTGACTTTTTCAAACCAAAATTGGCTGGAATTGAAATTGGACGCCATGTCGCGTTTGGAGAGCCCCTGAAACGCCTAAACAGTCGAAACCTCCCACAAATCACACTATTTTGGAAACTAGACCCCTTAAGGAACTTATCTAGATGTGTGGTGAGCACTTTGAACCCCCAAGTGCTTCACAGAAATTAATAAACGTAGAGCCGTGAAAATAAAAAATCATTTTTTTCCTCAAAAATGATTCTTTAGCCCGCTATTTTTTTATTTTCCCAAGGGTAACAGGAGAAATTGGACCCAAAAAGTTGTTGTGCAATTTTTCCTGTGTACGCTGATACCCCATATGTGGGGTGAAACCACTGTTTGGGCGCATGGGAGTGCTTGGAAGGGAAGGAGCGGCAATTTGTAATGCAGACTTTGATGGAATGTTCTGCGGGCGTCATGTTGTGTTTGCAGAGCCCTTGATGTACCTAAACAGTAGAAACCCCCTGCAAGTGACACCATTTTAGAAACTAGACCCCCCAAGGAGCTTATCTAGATGTGTGGTGAGCACTTTGAACCCCCAAGTGCTTCACAGAAATTTATAAACGCAGAGCCATGAAAATGAAAAATCTTTTTTTTTCTCAAAAATGATTTTTTAGCCAGCTATTTTTTTATTTTTCCAAGGGTAACCAGAGAAATTAGAACCCCAAAATTGGTGTGCAATTTGTCCTGAGTATGCTGATACCCCATATGTTGGGGTAAACCACTGTTTGGGCGCACGGCAGGGCTCGGAAGGGAGGGAGCGCCATTTGACTTTTTGAAAGCCATGTCGTGTTTGGAGACCCCCTGATGTGCCTAAACAGTGGAAACCCCCCAACAAGTGACCCCATTTTGGAAACTAGACCCCTTAAGGAGCTTATCTAGATGTGTGGTGAGCACTTTGAACCCCCTAGTGCTTCACAGAAATTTATAAACGCAGAGCCGTGAAAATGAAAAATCATTTTTTTTCTCAAAAATGATTTTTTTAGCCAGCTATTTTTTATTTTCCCAAGGGTAACCGGAGAAATTAGAACCCAAAATTGGTGTGCAATTTGTCCTGAGTACGGTGATACCCCATATGTTGGGGTAAACCACTGTTTGGGCGCACGGCAGGGCTCGGAAGGGAGGGAGCGCCATTTGACTTTTTGAACGCCACGTCGTGTTTGGAGACCCCCTGATGTGCCTAAATAGTGGAAATCCCTCAATTCTAGCTCCAACCCTAATCCCAACACACCCCTAACCCTAATCCTAACCTAAATCCCAACCCTAATTGTAACCCCAACCTTAATTATAACCCTAACTCTAATTGTAACCCTAACCCTAATTTTAACCCTAACCCTAATTCTAACCCTAACCCTAATTCTAACCCTAATTATAACCCTAACCCTAAGGCTAGGTTCATTTTGCGTTTTACCAGCCCGTTCAACACATAGCATTGACGGGCTGGTAACGGTATAGCATAACGCGATCGCATTATGCTATACCCGCTAGCGCAGAGGAATCAGCAGATGATTCATCTGCGCTAGCGGTGACGGAGCCCAAACGCTGCAGCCCGCGTCCGAGGCTCCGTCACTGAATGATGGCACGTCGCAAACGCATGCCGCTTTACGGCATGCGTCGCGATGCGCCCTCAAATGGGGGTGAATGGCAGCGTTAACGGACTGCGTTACACCGCGTTATACCGCGGTGTAACGCAGTCCGTCTAACGGACTGCCATAACGCAGAATGAACCCAGCTTAACCCTAACGCTAATTATAACCCTTACCCTAAGGCTGCTTTCACACTTCCGGCGGGCGCCTGTAGGCGCCCCCGGCATTTTGCCGCAGCGCCGCATCAGAAAAGCTGATGCGCCGCCGGCGGCCGCCTTCGTTTTTTTGCCGGATGGTTTCTGATGCCCGGAGACATCAGAAACCATCCGGCAAAAACAAAAAACGTTACATGCAGCGTTTTGTCCGGACGCCGCAATGTAAATTTGCGCCGCATCCGGACAAAACCGCATGCAACGCATTGACATGCGGCGCCATCCGGCGCTAATGCATGTCAATGCAAAAAAAACGCATGCGGCGCATCAGATTTTCTGATGCGGCGCTGCGGCTAAATGCCCGGGGCGCCACCAGGCGCACACCGGATGTGTGAAACCAGCCTAATGCTAACCCTAACCCTAATTATAACCCTAACCCTAATTATAACCCTAACCCTAATTATAACCCTAACCCTAACAAAAAAATGAAAATAAATATAATTTCTATTTTTTATTATATGTCCCTAACTAAGGGGTGATAAATGGGGGTTATGTACTGTTTTTTTTATTTTGATCACTGTGATAGTTTATCACAGTGATCAAAATGCACTTTTCTGAGAATGAATGAAAAAATTTTTGAATCTGCCGCCAAGCAGATCGGCGGGCGCACTGCGCATGCGCCCGCCATTTTTTTTTTGCAGGAAGAAGACGCCGGGATCCTGTGGTCTGCGGGAGGATGGAGGACACCGGTAAGTATATGGGGGGGCGATCGGGGGACCGGGGACCCTCATTTTCTCCCCTCTGATGTGCGATCACATCAGAGGGGAGAGAAATCATTTTTTTTTTTTTTTTTTTGCGATCACGGCTATGCTTGCATAGCCGCGATCGCAACACCGGGATCGGTGAATACCGACCCGGATCATGTTCTCTGGGGTCTCGGCTACCCCTGGTAGCCGAGACCCCAGAGAATATTTGCCCATCCCCCCACCAGCACAGCGGCACATAGCGGCGGGCGCACTGAGCATGCGCCCGCCATTTTCTTAACAGCGCCGGCACCGGGGACACCGGAGGGCCCGGGGGCCACATGGATTGGATCGGGGGCCACATGGGGGTCCTGGGGACCCTTTTTCTCTGCCCTCTGATGTCCGATGACATCAGAGGACAGAGAAATGAAATGGCACAACTTTTTTTTTTGTTGTTGATGCGGTCGCCGTTATAGGGTTAATAACGGCGATCGCAACATCGGTGTCGGTAAAAACCGACCCGATTCATGTTCTCTGGGGTCTCGGCTACCCCTGGTAGCCGAGACCCCGGAGAAAATGCGCCTCTGGGGGGCGCTATTCACTTTTTCCACAGCGCCGTTAATTAACGGCGCTGTGGTTTAAGTACCCTTAATGACCGCCGTTAAAAGGCGTATCGGCGGTCGTTAAGGGGTTAAAACCTTATCATGTGTCAGCTGACATCAATGTGAATAAAGGCACATTGAATAAGGTTGTAATACTAGAGACAGGATAGAACCATCGCGAGTGGGTACATCTTATTGCGGAGGTATGGCTCTTATACTTTTTTGATCAAAATAGTGTTAACTAAGTTCCCTATGTTATTTACATGTACTATTATGACTTACCATTTTGGTTTTTTTTGTGGTTTTGTCAGTTACTATCAAATGCCCACTTTCTAATGTCTGTCAGGTGCCTTCCTAAATTTATCCATTTAGTAAAAAAAAGCCATTGTTAACACAATTTACACCATAAAACTGCCAATATTAGATATAAAGTTTGAACAACCCAACAACCCATTGAACAACCCATTGAAAAACCCAACAATGCTTGTGGATGCTATAGATCACTGTCCCCCAAATCCAGTCCTCAAGGGCCATCAACAGATCATCACCTAATATCACGGGTGTGTCAGGTGTGTCAGTCATCCTGGATCTGGCAGTAGAAGATCATTGCGATTACCTCTACAAGCATCTTCTTAATTTTGGCATCTTTGTTAGGGAGTGATATCTTTCTCCCTCTAGGACCCAACAGTTACCTACACCTTCTGCAGCTAATTAACACACCTTCAGTCTCTTCAGTAAGGTGCTGGTGTAAGCTCAATTTCCCTCTGTATGGTTATAACTACTAGCAGTCGGCTAGTGTCTTCTTGGAGTACTCTTAGAGGATTGCTGGCATGATATCTCTGTTGTCTTCCCAAGCTAATTGTATCCCCTCATTTGTCTACCCTGTCTGTCTTTAGTTGTAGTGGGGGCTGACTAGCGATTACCCCATTGGTGATAGGTGCAGAACCCATTTAGGAACCTTTAGGGCAGACAAGATGTTTAGATCTGCTTAGGGGTATCTACTTCCCCCTTCCCTAGTGTTTGGTTTGGATTCCCCTCCCTCTCCCCGTTGTGTTGTTGTGCACCTTGCTTCTCCCTCACCCAGCGTGACACCTGGACAGGCAATAATTCCATCACTTGTGCATGACCTGTTGGTGCCTCTTGAGGACAGGAGTTGGGTAACACTGCTTTAGATATTACACTTCTATTAAACAGTTTGTATGCATGAGATACAATCTATACCATCATACAATACTAAAGCTATAAAACCGTAAACTGATGAATAATATTACCAAAATCTGCCAAATAATGCTGCTACACAGTGGCAAATAATAGTACCACCATGCAGTGTCTAGATATTAGAACCTAATGACTGAATACTAAGGTCATACAGTTATAAAATAATACTGACATACAGAACTGGATGACTGCCACAATTTATATGTGATTCAATATTACCACAATACAGTAATATATTGGTGTGAAAGTATCAGACAATTTTGACATTATCACAATGAATATAGTACTGACCAGGTCAAATCAAAAGAAAAAATTTTGAAATGCAATGATATACAGGACATTCAAGATTGACAGCTGTTTATTTTTATATATTTTAATTACTAATAATTGAATTACTTTACTTACTAAAAGTGATTTTAGTTATAAGAATGACTTTGTAAGGTCAACAGATACTAAATCAGTGCATACGATATCCCACCAGTGAATTCTGGTCTATTTAACAATGTATGTACTTTGCAAAGACATTTATTTCAGATGATTTAAAATAAAGTTTTGTTTAGAAAGTTCCTTCTGCTGCTTTCTTATATCTGTATAATTAGTTTTAGATATATTGTTTGCCAGATTTTAGCACTGTGGTACATAATGGTCGTTCTGAATTCTATTTGTCAAAAATGTATAAAAAAAAATAAGATTGCTGTCAACCATATACTCCCAAGACAGGGCTCTTTATCTTAATCATTGCACAGAGACAAGATTGTCAGGATAATAAATTAGACAACAATGTTCAATCTATTCACCCAGTGTTCATGGTGGAACATTAATATTTTATTTGCTTTAATATTTTCTATGTGATGCATCATGCAGGTGAAGTGTAAGTGGATTTGACGACTCTCCAGGGTTGACTTGACAACCAGAGGGAAACAAAATCCTGTATTATCCTTCTTTTATTTTCTACTCAATACACTAAATTACTTTCCAATTTGAAGCTGTCATGCATGGCAAGCAGAATTATTCAAAGTAATAGCGGGCGACCAGACTAGTCAGCTGTCTTTACTGTGCACAGTTAATTGCGTGTGATATATGTACCAGCTGGAAGAATAGGACACCTTTAAAGTATGCTTTAATGATAAAACTTATTTCTGCACTCTTCTGCATAGTTTTGTTCTGCTATTATGTCTAACGCTTTGTATTGTATAACGACTGAACATCAAGTCACTGAAATATTCATTTTCTGAACATTTTCAAAATAGCATGGACAATTTAACCATGTAGTAGAATAAATAAATGTTTGGGCAGCACCAACTGTCTACATACAATACGTTTGGACTGTAAAATACATTTATTTATAGTGATCACATATACTGTACATCTCCTAAAATTTTTCAATTAAGAGTTCATGTACATGGCAGAGTCCAGCAGTGCACAGAGGTCCTAATGAATAGCTGAACAGACTCCGCGGGTGCAATACATCTGATGGAGCATGCCACAATTTTTTCCTGTTCGATTAGGATGGAGTCCAACCGGAAAAATCTCCCTATCCCTACGAATGACTGGTCGAGTCCATATCTTTATACGATTTCTGATCATTCTTTTATTCTAACCCATAAATCTCCAGGAGAAGATTTGGGCCAAAAACAGACAGTTATTATGAAAAATCCCCCAAAACAGATTTTTACCTAAATGGTGATATTCAACTAGAAACAACCCCATTTAGATTCTTTAACTCTACTGTAAAGTCAGACCAGGGGTGGACACTGACAGCTTGGGGGCCCCTGTGCAAGAAATGTGTATAGCCCTCCTCCTTTTATGGTGACAAAGCTACAGATATTTATATATATATATATATATATAAGATATATATCTGACATAGTCTCCTTTATTATGTATATTTATTACACAGTGCCCTTGTTAAGAAAAATAACAAGAATACGCTATGTAAAGGACAGCACTGTACATAACAGCAGAGGAAGCTATATAATAAGAGACCGCGCCATATATACTGTAACTAGAGAGGTTAATACATATTACAGGATGGTGTTGTATATAATAAAAGAGGAAACTATGTAACTAAGGATGGCGCTATACATAAGTGAGTACACTATATACTAAGGGACTGAGCTATACATAATTAGTGAGTACACTATATACTAAGGGACTGAGCTATACATAATTAGTAAGTACACTATATGCTAAGGGACTGTCCTTTGCATAATAAGTGAGTGCACTACAGTTGAAACCAGAAGTTTACATACAGTATATAAAAGGACACATATGCATGTTTTTCTCACTATCTGACATGGAATCAGAATACACCTTTCCTGCTTAAAGTCATTTAGAATTACAATAATTATTACTATTAATAATTATTTGCCAAATGCCAGAATAATGATAGAGAGAAATTGTTTTAAGGCATTTTTATTACTTACTGCAAAGTCAAAAGTTTACATACACTAAGATTATTATGCCTTTAAACAATTCTGGACTGCCGATATGATGAAGTCTTGTGTTTGGAAGCTTCAGATAAGTTTTTTGGCAACATCTGAGTTAATTAGAGACACACTTGTGGATGTACTGTATTTAATGCACACCTTAAACACATTGCTTCTTTGTGTAGCATCATGGGAAAGTCTAAAGAAATCAGCCAACATATCAGGAAGAGAAATGTGAACTTACACAACTACAAGTCTATGGGTGTGAGGGAATAATTGATGACATCCAAGACAATCCGATTTCTGCAGACTGGCAGTATGGAGAAGATGGAGAAATTCTCATCTGACAGAATTGGTTCACACTAAACTAACTTGGATCAGAGTTTTATTGGAGTGTCATTAACATACTATAATCGATCCAATTGCATGAGAGAATCTACGCTCGTGTGAGCAAGCCCACTTTCACGCATCAGTATTTGGTTAGCATTTTACATCAATATTTGTAAATTAAAACATGATTGGGTCAAAATATAGAATACCTATTTTACAAGGAAATACTAAAGTAATGTATTAAATGTAGATGCTGTTGAATACCAAAAAGAATATGTACATAATAAATAATATTATTTAAAGTATGAAAACCGTCATTGGTTTAAAATTACTGAAAGGAGCCAGAAAACCGCTGTGTCTGATTTCATGGGGGCAGCACGGTGGCTCAGTGGTTAGTGGGTCCTGGGTTCAAATCCCACTAAGGACAACAACATCTATAAGGAGTTTGTGTGCTCTCCCCGTGTTTGCTTGGGTTTCCTCCAGGTACTTCGGTTTCCTCCCACATCCCAAAGACATACTGATAGGGAATTTAGATTGTAAACCCCATCGAGGACAGCTATGATAATGTGTGCAAAACTATAAAGTGCTGCGGAATATGTTAGCGCTATATAAAAGTAAAGATTATTATTATTATTTCATGTACTCCTGCACTGATTAGTACAGGTTTCTGCTAGCAGTGCAGGGGTTAATCTGACTGCATGGACATCAGATGCTGGTACCCACATTCTCTCTTCAGGACCGCAACCTTCCAGTGTACCAGATACAGAAGAGACCAACGAACCAAGCAGGAATCAATGATCTTAGGTATCTGAAATTCCAAATTCCCATCAACAATGACCAGGCATGGAGGTGGCTGTGATGGTTCAGAGGACGTGACATATTTTTAGAGTAGTGACCGGTTAAACATTATGAATCCTAAGGCCGGCGTCACACTAAGGAGGAATACGGACGAGTGAGAGGTGTGAAAACCACGCATTACACTCGGACCCATATTTCTCTATGGGGCAGCTCTGATCATGCGTATTTTTCTCGGCCGTATTTTGCGGTGCGAGACACCCGCAGCATGCTGCGATTGTACGCGTATTACACCCCTTGTACGCCAATGAAAGTCTATGGGTGCGAGAAAACAACGGATTACACATGGACCAGGTGTGTGACTTGCGAGAAATACGCAAGACTTCTGCTGCTCACAGGAAATGGTGCAACACATGCAAGAGGAAGCTGACACATGCAAATTAGCTCAAAAAGAGCGCCAGACATCCCGGAAGAATGCCTCCACGGAGTCGGCCATGATGTCAATGTGGAGATGTTGATTGTTTTGGTGCAGGAGAGGCCCGAAATATGGGACCAAAGAGATGCAAATTACGCTGACGGCGCAAGGAAAGAGGCGGCATGGAGGCGCATCTATGGGCAGATGTTTACCAACTTTGGCGACAGCCCACGTGAGGAGCAGCAGCGAATGAGTAAGTTACTTGTTTTTTTCACAATCTTCTTAAGGGACAGAGCATATTTTTAGCGCAGAATTTGTTAAAAAAAATCATTATTTCTTTTTTCGGGTGCAAAAATGTTAGTATAGTCACATCCCGCTAGGCCCCCTATGAGTATATTATGTGTATGTAGAACAATTTTGCTTTGTGCAGCTAGCTAATTGATGACATTATATGTGTCATTGCAGTGGATGATGTTATGAGAAGATGGAGAAGCATCCACGACCAGTACCGGCGGGAACGGCAGCAGAGGTCCAGGAGCGGGTCTGCGGCCCCGACAAAATGACAATATGTGTACTTTGACCGCCTTGGCTTTCTGGCTCCTATTCTGGATCTGGGACCATAAGTACATACATCATACCACATAACACATATGCTGTTTAGGCTCACCTCTCCTACATGTTCTAATCCCCTTTCCTTTCCCAACAGAACTCAATCCAACCTCACTGAGAGGGAGACAGGCTCAGACTCAAAGGCCATTATTGACCCAGTTGGGGGAGGTGAAGAGGTGGCTGGCCCATCGTCTGAACCTCCCATCAACATCCCCCTAGGTTCACAAGGAGCACAGCAACCCCCTCCTCCTCTACCTGTACCAGAGGCACCAGCTGCAGCAGCATCCGCCATTGGGGATGAAGCTGCAAACAGCAGCAGCCCCACTGTACCTCTGGGGGCCTCCCCCAGCCTGCTGCAATATACCGCTGTGGGAGAAGACAGCGAGACATCACTGGATCAGACACACGTAGGCATGTGGACACTGAAGTACTCAATTACCTTTCAAGGGCAGCTGTGGATGAGGGTGAGGAGGCCTATGCCCGTAGCCTTGCCCGCTACCTTCGTCCTCTACCCTGTGAGCTCAGGCTCCTTGTGTGAGGATCAATGCACATCCTAATTGATGCATGCACACCCCCAATACCCCATATGAGGTGTTTGAATTCCTTGAGATGTGGCAGCTCTCACCCCGTAACCTTCTGCGCCTTGCCCCCCACCAAAATGTGCATGCTCAATTAGGATCTGATGATCCTCCTGCATGGGCGCCTACACCTCAACCCATTCCCCCACCCAACCAACTTTGGCAAAACAGGGTCAAATGGCTGGCTATAATCCGACTTCCCAATATGGCCACTTGTACAGATCCAGTGTTGGAGGCTGGTCCCAACCTGGATGTACTCAACATGGTCATATTGGGGGGTATGATTCTCGTGGGTATCATCTTACACAGGAATATAATCTCCATTATCTGTATGGTAATGTGCCCACACACCAACCTGACCATGGCCATATGTTACCTCACGGCCCAGAAAATTCACCCCAACAGGGTGATGCTCAATGTAGTCATCCAAGCCAACCACACAGAGATGCTGGGAACCCGCCAACCCCACCACCTACATACCACCAGCTGTGATTTTGTAGTTTACTTATATATTCTGATTTCAAAGCACTTTCTTTATTGATATATTTACTTTACACTCATGTTGTGCCAAAGACATAGGTGCACTATTCTATATGCATGTAAGAAACTTATGGTTCCAATATGCTCTTGAGTAGGCATACTGAACGTTTGTAATTTTGTTACATTTAGTTTTACACCATGTTGAGTAATGCATATTTGCACTCATCTGAATGCCTACAAACAGCATATAGTACTTAGCTAGTGGGATGTGACCTAGGTGACAATTTATTATTTCGTTAGATCTTATAATTTATACCAATGTTTGTTAGTTTTTCCCCATCCATTATAAAAATTGTTGTGTAATGCATCATTGCATTATTCTAGTCTTATAACCCAACCATATGGGGCAGATATGGTGGTCACTAGTGATAGTGAAAGTTTTTTATTTTGCTTCATTATTCTCATTTATGGCGAAGTTTGTTATTTGTTGGCTTATTTTTGTAATCCATGATGTCTATTGCATATTTGCATAGTGTAATCTTCAGAACCAAACATATGGGTAACATATGGTCTTCACTATACATAGTGAAGGTATGTTCTTTTGTTATATTTAATTTAACTGACAGTTGTCAAATGCATCTTTGCACTTGTGTAATGTGACCAATCACACATATGGGTCACATATGATCAGCACTAGCCATATTGACTATTGTTTTTTGTCTTTATAAACTATTATGTTTCAAAACTTTTTGCATTTTGTCATGCCTTATTTTGGTGCTTGTGTAAGAATGCACACTTACACTATTGTGCTGTAAATACATATACCATATGAATCAAATATGGTAGTCACTACCTCAAGTGGCATTTTGCACATATAAATATCTATTTTTCTAAAAAGTTTGGAGTCTTTTTTCATAAGTTGTTTGTACTCAACCACCAACACGTGTTATGACCATTAACACCAGACAGAGACTATGTGTACAAGAAATAGTTCACTTAAATACACACACACCAACATTACAGCATAGATATTGCATCATCTTGCCATGTTGTAGTACCTTCAGATAACACAAAATATTGGGTGAATATATCACGGGTTTTCAGTCCTGATAGTGGGCGACGTAAAGGAATGACATGGGCGTAGGCATATCCCCATTGGTCACCACACTTTCACCAACATCTGATGGGCCACAATCATGCATTCTTGGGAAATTATGTAGAACAACACATGCTTTTATGACCTCATTGACGTTGGCTTCACTCAGCTGAATTGCAGACTGCAGAACCCGCCATTTTGCACACAGAATGGCAAAGGCACACTCGACCAGGCGCCTGGCCCATGATAGGCGCAAGTTGAAGATCCGATGACGGTGATCAAGGTGTCGTCGTGGATATGGCCTCATCACATTCCTTGATATCTGGAAGGCCTCATCCCCAACTACAACATATGGGACAGGTTCTAGATTGGAGCCAGGATGTTGGCGTGCTGGTGTTAGGTGCAACTCGTTATTGGAAAGCCGCCAACCCATAATGGAAGAATTGAAGACTCTAGAGTCTCCAGTTCTTCCATAGGCCCCAATGTCTACAATTATAAACCTGAAGTTACTGTCAACCAGAGCCAACAGCACAACAGAAAAATATTGTTTATAATTATAGAATTGGGACCCTGAGTTTTGCCGCTTACGCACACGGATGTGCTTCCCATCAAGGGCTCCAATACAATTTGGAAACTGGCATTGGTCCTCAAATCCCCTGGCAATCCTCTTCCAGTCTTCCATCTTTTGCTCAGTCATCACCAGTTGATGAAGTCTGTCCCAGAGTTGTGAGCAGGTATCACGCACAATGCCAGAGATGGTGGACCTCCCAATCAAAATCTCCAGATGGAGTGCAGCATAGGATATGCCAGTAGTATGGAACCTACAAGTAACCAAATGTAGAGAAAGCAATCATTACACATGCACAAAGGTAGAACAAATGCACTATACATAACCGGTCAATCATTTCATTTACAAACAATCCTAAGTTCTAATTACCACAAGTCAAAGGTTTCAGACATTTTTACATCAACATAATAGTTATGGTAGTTCTAGGTGATATATGTGATAGATTTTGAGGATATTTCAGCAACAGCCATAAGGGTAAATGCAAACTTGTGGGAAAACACATCATCAACAGACAGTATGTAGGTGAGGAATACATACCGTAGCGTAAGGAGAAGGCACTCCTCTGTAGAGATAGCTTTCCACATACTGGTACCCTGGTAGGTGATCCCAGTGCACACAATCTCCAGCAAAACATCAATGTGGGAATGGTCATCCAGCAAAACAGAAAAAAACTTGTCTGGATGAGTCCGCAGAGATGCATAAAGGCCTTTAGTGAGGCGTTGCCTCAAATGTGGATGCACCCACATTGCCTCCTCCTCAGTGGATCAACGATCACTGGGTAAGGCTGGCCAAAGCGTCGGGACAAAACCCAGTTGTACAACACCCGATCAGTTGGGGTGAAGTGAAGAGTGTCAGACATGTTGTCAAGCAAGCAGCAGTACTCCAACACAAGCACAACACAAAAATGGCAAGATTGGGGGTTGCAACCGGATGCAGATCCAATAAATAGCCTTGCTGTTGATGATTTGAATGAGTTTCAGGCCTAAAAACCGTTAAATGTCCATTTTGCAAGGCGGCGAGAAAAATACGCTGTACGGATTCCATACGGATTGCATACAGATGCTTACATGCGCAAAATACGCAGCCGCACCCTGACAACGGATGAAATATTGATTGTTGTGCCGGCAACATTTTGGCGTATTACTCTCGTATAATACGGTCCGTATTTTTCTACGGTGAGTGTGACGCCGGCCTAAGAGTAGGTGTCAAACCAAGGCAGAATACTACAGGTTGGAGGACAGCCACAATCTTATAAGGCACCATGAAACTCGGTCCCAATTTCCAAGAAGGAACCTTCAACTTAATGTTCCTGGAGGACAACCACACCAAATCACCAACACACAGGTCCGGACTCACCTAACGTATCCGATCAGCTACACACTTATATTTGGACCACATCCTCTTCAAATTTTTCAGAACCCCTTGCCACACAGATTTAATAGAAGATGAAAACCGTTCTTCAGGTATTCCTGAAGAACATTCCTAATAAAAGAGCGTAACTGAGGATGAAGCCTGTAGGTCACGAAGAATGGGGACTTACCAGTAGACTCATTGCAATGGTTATTCACTGCAAATTCATCTAGCGGTAAGTAACCCAATCCTCCTGATTCTCAGGCACAAAACACCTAAGATAAGTCTCAAGATTCTGGTTCACATTCAGTTTGCCCATTAAACTGTGGATGAAAGGCTGAAGAAAATGACAGATAGATCCCCAAATGAGAGCAAAAAGTTTTCCAAAATTTGGAAATAAATTGCACCCCCCCCAATCTGAAAAAAAATTGGTAGGAATCACATGTAATTGGGGGGGTGAAAGACACAAGGAAAGGTGTTGTTCCTGACCAGGAGCCTGCACTGACGACTCAGTGCTTGCATTTTTTGAAACTTCAGAAGAGGAGGCGATAGAGCTGGAGGCTGTTTCGGCAATGTAAGCCAAAACCTGTTCCTGATGCTCCGGCTTTAAAAGCGGTTTACCTACTCCCAGAAAAAGGAGCCTTCCTGGCCTTCCGGAGCCAAACGATGACGCAGACTCAACACCTCCTGCCTTAGGTGCTATTGTGCTTTTGGCACTACCAGCAGATGCACCACCACCACCATCAGTACCAGCTGGCCCCCCTCACCCACGTCCATGGCCTCTTCCACCATACTTCCTCATGATTGGGAAAATGTACCAAAAATACCAGCAGATATATGGTATTATATCAGAAGCGTACAGCTGTATACGGTGAAGGGAAATATTTAAATCTCTGTATAAACTTCTGGAGTCACACACAGACGCTCACTCAGTATGGATTAGACAAGAATATAAAAAGCAGAAAAACGGTACTGTAACAGAAGCGTACAGCTGTATACAGTGTAGGGGAAATTGTAAATCTCCGTATATATTTCCGGAGTCACACACAGACGCTCACAGGCTCAGTATGGATTAGACCAGAATATAAAAAGCAGAAAAAGGGTACTGTATCAGAAGATACCAGGTGTATATAGTACAGTATAGTGGAAAATTTCAATCTCCGCATATATTTCCGGAGTCACACACAGACGCTCACAGGCTCAGTATGGATTAGACCAGAATATAAAAAGCAGAAAAACGGTACAGTATCAGAAGCGGACAGCTGTATACAGTGTAGGGGTAATTGTAAATCTCCAGATATATTTCCTGAGTCACACACAGATGCTCACAGGCTCAGTATGGATTAGACAAAAATATAAAAAGCAGAAAAAGGGTACTGTATCAGAAGATACCAGGTGTATACAGTATAGGGGAAAATTTCAATCTCTGTATATATTTCCGGAGTCACACACAGACGCTCACAGGCTCAGTATGGATTAGACCAGAATATAAAAAGCAGAAAAACGGTACTGTATCAGAAACGTACAGCTGTATACAGTGTAGGGATAATTCTAAATCTCCATATATATTTCCGGAGTCACACACAGATGCTCACAGGCTCAGTATGGATTAGACCAAAATATAAAAGCAGAAATACTGTACTGTATCAGAAGCGTGCAGCTGTATACAGTGTAGGGGTAATTGTAAATCTCCGTAATATTTCCGAAGTCACACACAGACGCTCACAGGCTCAGTATGGATTAGACAAGAATATAAAAAGCAGAAAAAGGGTACGGTATCAGAAGATACCAGCTGTATATTGTACAGGGGAAAATTTCAATCTCCGTATATATTTCCGGAGTCACACACAGACGCTCACAGGCTCAGTATGGATTAGTATTTTCAAAGTCCTTACTATAACAGTGGCCATAGTCACTTCAAAAGTATATATTACACCAAATCATTCGTGGAACACCCACAAATGATACAGAAGTGAGGAGCAAAAATAATTTAAAACATATTTCTTTATTATATTATTAAAATGAACAACACAAATTTAAAAAAACAGGACAATGGACCTCCAAAAGGAGAGGGGGGAGTTTGTAACACCAGTTATCATCAAAATAAAAGGGCAAATGGTTACCAGTGGTTAACACATCATTGTTGTACATTCAGAAATTGCAAAAATTAATATTGAATTAATTTAATTAGCCCACAAAACATAAGGGGTTAATAGCAAAGCCATGACATGGTTGAATTAGAATTAAACCTCCAATGTCAAATCCATGTGCTAAATGGCGCCCCAGGAAGAAGCACTTTGCGAAACGGCGCTCGTCGGGCTGTGTGGGGGAGCGCTCCAGTTTTTCATCTTAGCTCTGCTTTGACAATTTGCCCCTCTGCCAACTCAGGTAATTTCTATGGTGCTATCCTTACTTAATGCTTGAATAGGTCCTATGATTAGGGATGTTCCCTTACTAAAGGTACTGCCACACTAAACAATCCCGCTAGCGATCACGATAACGACGCATACTAATGCGATCGCTAGCGGGATTGTTTCTATATCGCTAAGTGCGGCCACATTTAGCGATATAGTTAACGACGCTATCGCCGTTAGCGATCTTCTTAACGACTTTAGCGGTACAAAAGTACCGCTAAATCGCTAAGAAAAGGTGCCACACTAGCGATATATACTTACCCAGCGGGAGCGCCGACGAGAAAATAGGGTCCGGAACGATTCCAGCGACGAGCGAGATCACCGCAGGAAGCTCGTCGCTGGCAGATGCCGCACTGAACAAGATCGCTAACGGGATCGCTAAATAGTGACGTTTTTTAGCGATCCCGTTAGCGATATTGTTCAGTGTGGCATACCCTTTAGCTGCATGTAATCTCTATATATATATAGGATTCAATAGCAATCAGTTATCTGAGGAGCAGGTCGGTACTGCCCTTTAACTGTTTAGCTGCCTAATCCATTTACCTGTTGTTTCCTCCTGAGATCGCAGTATAATCTATATAGGACTGTTCTTCATAGGATATTTAGCACATGGGTTTGACATTGGAGGTTTAATTCTAATTCAACCATGTCATGGCTTTGCTATTAACCCCTTATGTTTTGTGTTTTGCTCCTCACTTCTGTATCATTTGTGGGTGTTCCACGAATGATTTGGTGTAATATAATCAGTATGGATTAGACAAGAATATAAAAAGCAGAAAAACGGTACTGTATCAGAAGCGTACAGCTGTATACAGTGTAGGGGTAATTGTAAATCTCTGTATATATTTCCGGAGTCACACACAGACGCTCACAGGCTCAGTGTGGATTAGATCAGAATATAAAAAGCAGAAAAAGGGTACTGTATCAGAAGATACCAGGTGTATATAGTATAGGGGAAAATTTGCATTGATAGATGCAAGTATATATAGCAAAGGAGAGTGGCCAACTTTGAACATCTGAGACCATCTAAGTAGTTAAGCTCCAGGAGCTCTAAGCTGATCAGTTTAGAGCTCCTGGAGCTTTCCTGCTTTGATGATCTCAGCTGTTCAATGTTGACCATGCCCCTTGGCTATATACAGTTGTTCTCAAAAGTTTACATATCCCAGTAGAATTCAAATTCAAATTCAAATTCAAATTCAAATTCAAAGAAGCTTTATTGGCAGGACTAAATACACATTAGTTTGCCAAAGCAAGTGTACAAAAGGGAATAGGGATAGGGATGTTGGGTAGGGACGGATCTAGGGTAGGGGTTGTGGAAGTCCATGGCTTAGGGAGGGGTGATGGGGGCGCAGATCCGGGATGGGGGCTATAGAAGTCCATGGCATAGGGATGTTGGGTAGGGGCAGATCCGGGGTGGAGGCTATAGAAGTCCATGGCCTATCATAGTTCTCTTTCTCGCAGTCTATGACATTCGCTCACATACCGCGTGCTATCTCCGCTGCTCTCTCTTCTTCCCCAGCAAGATATATGTTTTTCTCTTCCTCCTTCATGGTGATGAAATCGGGAAGAGATGTGAGAGTCTCCCGAAGTGAGTGTCCCTCACTGCTGAGTATTTGGAGCAGTGTAGCAGGAAGTGGGTTTCGTCCTCTATGGCCTCCTGGTCACAGTGTTGGCATAGTCTTTCCTCCTTGGGCTTGTAGCTTGCCTGTGTCGGCCTTATTGCTTTCTTGGCCTTTTTTCAGAGAATATAAATGATGACACCCAAACTTTTTCTCCACTCATGGTTAGTGGTTGAGTGAAGTCATTTATTGTCAAACTACTGTGTTTTCTCTACTTAACTCATATTGACAACCCAAAACATCCAAATGACCCTGATCATAAGTTCACATACCCCATTTCTTAATACTGTGTATTTCCCTGCTAACATCAATGACAGCTTGAAGTCTTTTGTGGTAGTTGTGGATGAGATTCTTTATTTTCTGAGGTGGTAAAGCTGCCCACTCTTCTTGGCAAAAAGCCTCCAGTTCCTGTAAATTCCTGGACTGTCAAGCATGAACTGCGCGCTTGAGATCTCCTGAGAATGGCTCAATGATATTGAGGTCAGGAGACTGAGATGGCCACTCCAGAACCTTAACTTTGTTCTGCTGTACCGAATGACAGATCGACTTGGCCTTGTGTTTTGGATCATTGTCATGTTGGTATGTCCAAGTATGTCCCATGCACAGCTTCCGGGCTGATGATTGCAAATTTGCCTCCAGTTTTGCTGATAACATGCTGCATTCATCTTTGTTTCAACTTTGACCACGTTTCCTGTGCCTTTGTAGCTCACACATCCCCAAAACACCAGCAATCCACCTCCGTGCTTTATAGTAGAAATGGTGTTCCTTTCATCATAGGCCTTGCTGACCTCTCTCCAAATGTAATGTTTATGGTTGTGGCCAAAAAGTTAAATTCTGGTGTCATCACTCCAAGTTACATAGTTCCAAAAGTTTTAGGCTTCTCTCTGTGTTGTTTTGCATATTGTAGGCGAGAAACTTTGTGGAATTTGAGCAGTAATGGCTTTCTTCTGGCGACTCGACCATGCAGTCCATTTTTCTTCAAGTGCCTCCTTATTGTACATTTGAAACAGCCACACCACTAGTTTTCAGAGCCCAGTATTTCAGCTGATGCTATTTGTAGGTTTTTCTTTGCATCCCAACAATTTTCCTGGCAGTTGTGGGTGAAATTTTTGTTGGTCTACCTGACCGTGGTTTTGTTTTTACAGAGCACCTGATTTTCCATTTGCTAATCACAATTTGAATGCTGCTGACTGGCATTATCATTTCAGCAGGACAAGATTCTATCCTATGAATGGTCTGTGATTACCCGTCTTGATACGCTGACAGTATAGGCCGCTTCCACATCCTCTCAGGCGGCAGTTACCACCACGGTGACCCACCAGGCAGCCAGTTATGCACCAGGTTCTGGACCTTGTCTGTCGGCTCCTCCACGCTTTGGCAAAGATTCCACCCTTTGTTGGGGGTTCATTAACCAGTGTACGCTGCACTTTGAACTCCTGGCTCATCACTTCACCTCGGACCGAGCAAAAGTGGCCTTCTTCATGTCACATCTATCTGGTGAGGCCCTAGCATGGCTCAGTACTCTGTGGGAAAGAGGGGATCCGTTAGTGTCGAACCTACAGTCTTTCTTGGAGGCCTTTCATATAGTCTTCGATGAGCAGGTCTCGTTTCTTCTGCAGCCTCTTCTCTTCTGTGGTTAGGCCAAGGTAACCTCTCCTTGGGCCAGTATGAGGTCCGTTTCCATACCTTATCTTCTGAACTCGCTTGGAACAATGATGCTCTGGTGGCAACTTTCTGGGAGGGCTTCTCCAGGTGAATCAAGGAGGAACTGGCTGACCGGGAGATACCCACCTCTCTGGATGACCTAGTGATTATTGCAAACCGAATTGACATTAGGTTCCAGGAAAGGACCAAAGAGGTGAACCGCGAGAGAAGATTGGTATGCCTGGCTCCCACCTTTCAATGACCGATCATTAAGCAAGTTCCTGCCACTACTTCTTTGATTGAAGCTATGCAGATTAACCCGGTGAAGCCATCCATGTACCGCCAAGCGGTTTGTCGGGCTGAAGGGACATGCTTCTACTGTGGAAGCTCTGAACACCTTATTCGTTCCTGCACCGAGAGACCGGGAAACGTCAGTGCCTAGGGTTGGTAGGAGAGGCTACCCTGGACAAGACTTCTACCTCTCCATCGTTGACCCTTACTGTATCAGTCTCCTACAGCAAAGAGTCTTTTGTTGAATTGACCCACCTTGACTCCGGCTCTGCCGGTAACTTTGTTTAACAGGCTGTGCTCGAGCGGTATCGGATTCCGGTCCTACGTCTTCCAGATCCGTTGGTGATTTCTTCAGTGGATGGAAAGCCTCTTCCCCAGACCATCCAGTTCATCACGGAGCCCATGAAGCTTCAGGTGGGGATGCTGCATTCGGAGAAGATCTCTCTTCATATGCTATCTGGTTTCTCTTAACCTCTACTTCTAGGTCTCCCGTGGCTGCAGAAACACAAACCTAATCTGGACTGGAGGACTGGAGAAGTACTCGCTGGGGCTAAAGATGTCATGAAATGAGCCTTGCTCCCTTTCGTCCTGTCCGGTCTCCTACTTCTCCTACTTCTGCTAATTTGCCTGGCCTGCCTGCAGCATATTGGACATATGCGGACATCTTTGACAAGAAGGAGGCTGAAAACTTGTCACCTTAAGGCGTATGACTGCCCGATTGACCTGCCGGATACCTCACCTCCATGAGGCCGAATTTACCCCCTGTCCCAGGCCGAGACTCGTGCTATGTCTTCATATATAGAAGAGAACCTTGCTAGGGGATTTATCCAGAAATCCTCATCTCCTTCCGGAGCTGTGTTTTTCTTTGTGAGGAAGGATGGCTCTCTGCGACCCTGCATTGACTACAGGGGCCTTAACCAAATCACAGTAAAAAATAAATACCCCCAAATTTGCCAGGGAGACAAGTGGAAGACGGCTTTCAACATCCGCGATGGCTGTTATGAGTATCTCATTATGCTGTTTGGACTCTAATGCCCCAGCTGGCTTCCAAGAACTGGTGAACGACATCTTCAGTGACCTGCGCTATATATGTGTGGTAGAATACCTGGACGACATCTTGATATTTTTGCCTGGTTTGCCAACACACAGGAGGGATATTCGCCAGGTTCTACTGAGGTTAAGAATTAACCATCTCTATGCCAAATGTGAGAAGTGCGTCTTCGAACAATCCTCCCTTCCATTTCTGGGGTATATCGTTTCTGAGACTGGTCTGACGATGGATCCCGAGAAGGTATCCGCTGTCATGAAGGGGCCCCGTCCAGACGGTCTTTAGGCTATGCAGCGATTTCTTGGTTTGCAAATTATTATCCCCAATTTATTTCACATTTTTCTTCCCAGACTGCTCCTATTTCTGCTCTGACACTCAAAAGAGCCAATCCTAAGGATTGGACTCCTGAAGCAGAAGACGCCTTTGTATCTTTCAAGCAGGCATTCTCCTCGGCTCCGGTGCTGCATCACCCAAACCATAACAAGAAGTTCTTCATGGAGGTGGATGCATCTTCCACAGAGGCCAAAGCCATCCTCACTCAGAAGTCTTCATCCGGTTGCATGGTGACCTGCGATTTTTTTTCTCTAAATTCTTCTCGGCATCAGAACTTAATTACTCTATTGACGATAGAAAACTGCTCACAATCAAGCTGGCTCTGGAGGAGTGGCAGTACTTGCTGGAAGGAGTGTTGCACCCTGTAATAATTTTCACTGACCACAAGAATCTGGCTTATCTGCAGTCTGCTCAGCGGCTTAACCCCGATCAAGCCAGGTGGTCTTTGTTCTTCGCTTGTATCAACTTCACACTCAATTTTCGGCCGGTTGATAAAAACCTTAAGCGGATGTGCTCTCCAGGTCCATCCATGCCTCCAACCAGGAGGAGGAGCTTAAACATATCATCGAGCCCTCCAAAATAATCACAGTTGCTCCGCTAGACTTATCTCATCTACCCTCCGGTAAGATTTATGTGGCTGAACCTGACAGGAAACAGGTTCTTTTCTGGGGACATTCTTCTTAGGTGGCTGGCCACGCCGGACAGAAGAAGACTACTCTTCTTATCTTTCAAAACTATTAGTAGCTGACTCTGTGCAAAGATGTTGCAAATTTTGTCTCTACTTGTCCTTCGTGTGCCTGAAATAACACTCCCAAACAGCTTCCGACAGGTCGTTTGCTTCCCTTGCCTGTGACTTCTGCTCCCTGGCAGCATATATCCATGGAGGGCCACCTGTAAGCTACTAGATGTTACTTTGGATTTCTCATCTTTTTACCATCCTCAGTCCAATCGCCAAGTGGAACGAGTCAATCAGATCCTGCCCAGCCGTCCTCCTCCAAAACAACTTCTCCACCATTACAGAAGATCGACTCTCCACTCTACTCTCAAGATCACATCTCACCACCTGTGCATTTGACCTGATCCCATCCCACTTTATCCCAAACCTCAGCACAGTCTTCATCCCAACCCTAACCCATCTTTTCAACCTATCACTAACAACTGGTGTTTTCCCTTCAAACTTTAAACATGCCTCAATCACACCTATCCTCAAAAAGCCCTCTCTTGACCCATCCGCCGTATCTAGCTATCGCCCAATATCACTTCTCCCCTTTGCCTCAAAACTACTGGAACAACACATCCATCTTGAACTGTCCACCCACCTCTCTTCTTGTTCCCTCCTCGACCACTTACAATCTGGCTTCTTGCTGAACCACTGCACTGAAATTGCCCTAACTAAGGTCACCAATGACCTATTAACCGCCAAGGCCAAGCGACACTACTCTGTCCTCCTCCTCCTGGACCTGTTCTCTGCCTTTGACACAGTGGACCATTCCCTATTACTATAGACCCTCTCATCTCTTGGCATCACAGACTTGGCCCTATCTTGGATCTCATACCTAACATTCAGCGTCTCCCACTCGCACACCACCTCTTCACCTTGGCCCATATCTGTCGGAGTCTCGCAAGGTTCAGTCCTAGGGCCCCTAATCTTCTGTGTTTATACCTTCGGCCTCTGACAGCTAATACAATCTCACGGCTTTCAGTATCACCTCTATGGTGATGACACATAGATCTACATCTCTGTACCAGATATCACCTCCCTACTAACTAGAATCCCACAATGTCTGTCTGCTATTTAATCCTTCTTCTCCGCTAGATTTCTAAAACTTAATATGAACAAAACAGAATTCATAATCTTTCCCCCATCTCAATCGACCCCCCCAATGGACCTATCCATTAAAGTAAATGACTGCCCACTCTCCCCTGTCCCACAAGCTCGCTGCCTCGGGGTAATCCTTGACACTGATCTCTCTTTCAAACCACATATCCAAGCCCTTTCCACTTCCTGCCGACTTCAACTGAAAAATATTTCATGGATCCGTGCATTCCTCATCCAATAATCTGCAAAAACCCTAGTCCATGCCCTCATCATCTCATGCCTTGATAACTGCAACTTCCTGCCCTGTGGCCTCCCCTCTAGCACTCTCGCACCTCTCCAATATATTCTAAATTCTGCTACCTGACTAATCCACCTGTCCCCCCGCTATTCCCCTGCCTCTCCCCTTTGTCAATCCCTGCACTGGGTCCCCATTAACCAAAGACTCCAGTTCAAAACCCTAACCATGATATACAAAGCCATCCACAACCTGTGTCCTCCATACATCTGTAACTTCGTCTCTCGGTACTTACCTGCACGCAACCTCCGATCCTTATAAGATCTCCTTCTCTACTCCCCTCTTATCTCCTCTTCCCACAATCGCATACAAGATTTCTCCCGTATATCTCCCTTACTCTGGAACTCTCTACCCCAACATATCAGACTCTCGCCTACCGTGGAACCCTTGAAAAAAAACTGAAGCCCTACCTCTTCAGACAAGCCTACAACCTGCAGTAACCACCAATCAACCAAGCCACTGCACGACCAGCTCTACCCTCACCTACTGTATCCTCACCGATCCCCTGTAGATTTGAGCCCTCGCAGGCAGGTTCCTCTCGCCTCCTGTACCAGTTGTGACTTGTACTATTTAAGATTACTGTACTTGTTTTTATTATGTATACCTCTCCTCATATGTAAAGTGCCATGGAATAAATGGTGCTATAATAATAAATAATAATAATCCTGACTAATTTTTGCAGGCATTTTGTCAATGCCCATCACAGTGACTGGGCTGAGCTCCTGCCTTGGGCCGAATTGGCTTACAATAACCACGTAAGCGAGTCTTCTGACAAATCTCTATTTTTTGTTGTCTACGGTCAACACCCCAAAGTGCCGTTCCCTGTGGCTGTCACATCCAATATTCCTGCTGCCGATTCCTTCGTCAGGAACTTTTCTGAGATCTGAGAGGACACCAAAGCGTCTTTGGTAAAATCCTCTGAATGTATGAGAAGACACGCGGATAAGAGACATCTGGATTCACCTCAGCTTCATCCTGGGGATAAGGTCTGGCTATCATCTAAGAATATCCACCTAAAGATACCATCCTATAAATTGGGTCCTCGCTTCATTGGTCCCTTTGAGGTGATGAAACAGATTAATCCAGTAGCTTACAAACTCAAACTCCCAGCCTCCTTGCGAATCCTGTTATGTTACGGTAGCTGAGGAGTGCAGGTAAAAAAGGAAATACACCAGAGCAGTTGGAATCTATGAGATTGCAGTACCCTGACTAACCACCGCAACTAGAGGCAGCCGTGGAGCGTTCCTACGTTGGTCCTAGACGCCTCGTCACAGCCTGAGAAACTAACTACACCTAAAGATAGAAATAGGAAAGCTATCTGCCCCGGAGCAGAACCCCAAAGATAATAGAAAGCCCCCAAACATGTAATGGCGGTTAGACAAGAGGAAATACTGACACAGAAAGAAAATAGTATGAGCAAACGCTGGGGCCGAAACTATCTAAATAGAAAAGGACAGGAAGGGTACTTACTGCAATCTCAGAAAACCCTGAAAAAACACCAACTCTACTAATTTCAAAATCACCTGAGATCACACGACCTCTACCACCTAAATTAGTTCTCTGGTGTAAGAAAATCAAAACAGCAGCCACTGAAAAAAAACTGGAAAAAGCAAAAGTACAAAACACAGTGGCTGGACTAAACTGAGAGGGCAAAAGCCCCCGGAGGGGACCCTGAAGGCCCCCACAGAAGTGCAGGACAAAATGCAAAAATATAGCAAAAACACAAAATAAGAAATTGTCTTATCTGATAGCAGGAGATGCAGACACGACACAGCAGGCTACAAGGGAAACTGGAAAGAAGGATTCAGACCAGAACAATTGATCACCGGCAACCCTGATGGGAAAATGACTCCCTTATATAAGACCAATCAGTAACACCTGATTCCCAGTCCTCACAATCCTCACTAGTACCGCTTGTAACCACCAGAGGGAGCCTCTGCTCAGAACTCATCTCAAACCCATTCACAACAGTACCCCCCCCTTGAGGAGGGGTCACCGAACCCTCATTTGAGCAACCAGGTCGGTCAGGATGAGTTCTATGATACGCACGGATAAGTCTCCTAGCATGGATGTCCGAAGCAAACACCCAAGAATTGTCTTCCTGACCATAACCTCTCCATTTAACCAAATACTGGAGTCTTCGTCTAGAAAAACGAGAATCCAATATTTTCTCAACCACATACTCCAGATTGCCCTCAACCAAAACAGGGTCAGGAGGCACAGCAGCAGGAAACACTGGCTCAACAAACCTCTTCAACAAGGACTTGTGGAACACGTTATGGATCTTAAATGTCCCTGGAAGAAGCAAACGAAAAGAAACAGGATTAATAATCTCCATGATCTTATAAGGTCCAATGAACCTAGGCTTAAATTTAGGAGATGCTACTCTCATAGGAATATTCTTTGAGGACAACCCTACCAAGTCCCCCACTTTAAACCGAGGACCATCAGTCCTATGCCGGTTAGCAAACCGCTGGGCCTTCTCCTGAGAGAGGGACAACCTCTCCACTACCTGGTCCCAAATCTGCTGCATACGCTCAACAACAGAGTCAACATCTGGACAGACAGAAGCCTCCGTCTGTCCTGAAGAAAATCGAGGGTGAAACCCAGAATTACAGAAAAACGGAGACATCAAAGTGGCAGAGCTAGCCCTATTATTAAGAGCAAACTCAGCCAAAGGCAAAAAAGAGACCCAGTCATCCTGATCAGCAGACACAAAGCATCTTAGATAAGTCTCCAATGTCTGGTTTGTTCTCTCAGTTTGACCATTGGTCTGAGGATGAAATGCCGAGGAGAAAGACAATTGAACACCCAGTTTAGAACAAAAAGTCCTCCAAAATCTGGAAACAAACTGGACTCCTCTGTCAGACACAATGTTCTCAGGAATGCCGTGTAAACGAACCACGTGCTGAAGGAACAACGGCACCAATTCAGAGGAGGAAGGCAACTTAGGTAATGGCACAAGATGTATCATTTTGGAAAACCTATCACAAATTACCCAGATGGTGGTCATTCTCTGAGAAACAGGAAGATCGGAAATGAAATCCATAGAGATATGGGTCCATGGTCTCTTGGGCACAGGCAATGGCATCAACAAACCACTAGAGCGAGAGCAAGGCTTGGAGCGAGAGCAAGTCCCGCAGGACTGCACAAATTCCCTGACATCGCGAGACAAGGTAGACCACCAAAAGGACCGACTAACCAAGTCTCTGGTACCAAAAATTCCGGGATGCCCAGCCAATGCGGAACAATGAATCTCAGACATCACACTCTTTTTCCATTGGTCCGGGACAAACAATTTTCCAACAGGGCAGCGCTCGGGCCTATCCTCCTGACACCCCTCCAGAGCAAGTCTCAAATTGGGCGAGATGGCGGAAAGAACTACACCCTCCTTCAAAATAACAGAGGGATCAGATAGCTCAGGAGAGTCCGCAAAGAAACTCCTCGAGAGGGCATCCGCCTTAACATTCTTAGTGCCAGGAAGAAAGGAAACCACAAAATTAAAACGTGTGAAAAACAAGGCCCACCTGGCCTGTCTAGGATTGAGTCGCTTGGCAGATTCCAGATAGACCAGATTCTTATGGTCCGTAAGGACCACCACCTGATGTTTGGCTCCCTCCAGCCAATGTCTCCACTCTTCAAAAGCCCACTTCATGACCAATAACTCCCGATTACCCACGTCATAATTACGTTCAGTAGGAGAAAATTTTCGAGAGAAAAAGGCACAAGGGTTACTTTTAGAGGTCTCTGGATCTTTTTGGGACAAAACGGCACCTGCCCCAATTTCAGAGGCATCAACCTCCACCTGAAATGGCAGAGAAACATCAGGCTGCCGTAGAACAGGAGCAGAAGTGAATCTCTGCTTAAGTTCCTGAAACGCAGAGACTGCCTCAGGAGGCCAATTCACCACATCAGAACCCTTTCTGGTCAAATCAGTTAATGGTTTAACAATAACCGAGAAATTACCAATAAATTTACGATAAAAATTGGCAAAACCCAAAAATCTCTGAAGAGCCTTTAATGAAGTAGGTTGGACCCAATCACAGATGGCCTGAACCTTGACCGGGTCCATTTCAATAACAGATGGGGACAAAATGAATCCCAGAAATGAGATCTTCTGTACGCCAAAAAGACACTTTGATCCCTTCACATACAGAGCATTCTCTCTCAAAATCTGGAATACAGTTCGAACATGTTTCACATGAGAGTCCCAGTCATTAGAAAAAATCAAGATATCATCCAAATAAACAATCAGAAACTTGTCCACAAAATCCCTGAAAATGTCATTCATGAAGGACTGGAAGACGGAAGGAGCATTAGTGAGCCCAAAGGGCATCACCAGGTACTCAAAATGCCCTTCAGGGTGTTAAATGCCGTCTTCCATTCATCCCCGTGCTTAATGCGAATAAGGTTATACGCCCCCCTGAGGTCAAGCTTGGTAAACCAAGTAGCGTTTTTCACCCTGGAAAACAGGTCAGAAATCAAGGGTAACGGGTATTGATATTTCACAGTAATATTGTTCAAGAGACGATAATCAATACACGGCCTTAATGAACCATCTTTTTTGGCCACAAAGAAAAAACCGGCACCTAAGGGTGAAGAGGATTGTCTGATATGACCCTTCTCCAATGATTCCTTGATATAAGACCGCATAGCGTCATGTTCAGGTACAGACAAGTTAAAAAGGCGACCTTTAGGGAATTTACTACCTGGCACTAATTCAATAGCGCAGACATAGCTCCTATGGGGAGGTAAGGATGCAGATTTACTTTCGCTAAACACATCAGAAAAATCAAACAAAAAGTCAGGAACATCCTCAGCCTGGGGGGAGGCAGAAAAAACAGGAGTGTTGGTATTAACACATTGGCAGCCCCAACTGGTTACAGACACAGATTTCCAATCCAAAACAGGATTATGAGACTGTAACCAAGGGAAACCCAGCACTATAATGTCATGCAGATTATATAGAACCAAAAATTTGCAGCACTCCTGGTGATCAGGTTCAACCCTCATTATCACCTGATTAGAAAACTGGGGTTTATTCTCAGCCAAAGGGGTAGAATCGATCCCCAGTAGGGGAATAGACTTCTGTAGGGGTATCAAGGGAAACCCACAACGTTTAGCAAAATCATAATCCATTAGGTTAATAGCTGCTCCAGAATCAACGAAAGCCTGAGCAGAAAATGAGGACAGAGAGCATATCAGAGTGACAGTTAATAAAAACTTAGTCTGAACACTACCCAAGACAACTGAGCGTGCAAAATGTCTTCCCCGCTTAGGGCAGACTGAAATAGCATGAGAGGCATCACCACAGTAGAAACATAACCCATTGCGCTTTCGAAACTCATGACGCTGTGCCCCAGACACCACTCCATCACACTGCATGGGCTCAGCAGCTGGCTCACAAGGCAACACCACTCCACGCATACTTCTCCGCTCACGCAAACGTCTGTCAATTTGAATCGCTAATGACATAGAATCATTGAGACCAGAGGGGACAGGGAATCCCACCATAACATCCTTTACATTATCCGACAGACCCTTCCGGAAAAGGGCCGCCAAAGCGTCGTCATTCCATTTGGTCAGGACTGCCCACCTACGGAATCTCTGACAGTATAACTCAGCGTCATCAAGCCCCTGATTTAATGCCAACAAGGCTTTTTCAGCTTGATCAGTGACATTAGGCTCATCGTACAACAACCCCAAAGCCTGAAAAAATGCATCAACATCACTCAAAACAGGATCCCCAGGTATCAGGGAAAAAGCCCAATCCTGAGGATCGCCGCGCAGGAGAGAGATGATAATTTGAACCTGCTGTGCTGCGTTTCCTGAGGACTTAGATTTTAAGCAAAAAACAATTTACAATTATTTTTGAAATTCTGAAACTTAGCTCGATCCCCTAAAAACAAATCTGGCATGGGGATCCTAGGTTCCACAACAGGCAACCTAGCAAGATATGCAGCAATACTCTGAACCTCAGTGGCAAGCTGATCCACACGGCCAGACAACTGTGCAAACTCCATTGGAGAAAAGATCCTCCCCAGCACCCAGAGATACAGAGGGAAAAAAAAAAAAAATGCAACAAACAGAAAAATATCTCTGACAACTTTTCTTCCTTCAAAATATTTTTTCCCTTCTGTGAGTACCATACAATTTTTATGGCCGGTGATACTGTTATGTTACGGTAGCTGAGGAGTGCAGGTAAAAAAGGAAATACACCAGAGCAGTTGGAATCTATGAGATTGCAGTACCCTGACTAACCACCGCAACTAGAGGCAGCCGTGGAGCGTTCCTACTTGGTCCTAGACGCCTCGTCACAGCCTGAGAAACTAACTACACCTAAAGATAGAAATAGGAAAGCTATCTGCCCCGGAGCAGAACCCCAAAGATAATAGAAAGCCCCCAAACATGTAATGGCGGTTAGACAAGAGGAAATACTGACACAGAAAGAAAATAGTATGAGCAAACGCTGGGGCCGAAACTATCTAAATAGAAAAGGACAGGAAGGGTACTTACTGCAATCTCAGAAAACCCTGAAAAAACACCAACTCTACTAATTTCAAAATCACCTGAGATCACACGACCTCTACCACCTAAATTAGTTCTCTGGTGTAAGAAAATCAAAACAGCAGCCACTGAAAAAAAACTGGAAAAAGCAAAAGTACAAAACACAGTGGCTGGACTAAACTGAGAGGGCAAAAGCCCCCGGAGGGGACCCTGAAGGCCCCCACAGAAGTGCAGGACAAAATGCAAAAATATAGCAAAAAACAAAATAAGAAATTGTCTTATCTGATAGCAGGAGATGCAGACACGACACAGCAGGCTACAAGGGAAACTGGAAAGAAGGATTCAGACCAGAACAATTGATCACCGGCAACCCTGATGGGAAAATGACTCCCTTATATAAGACCAATCAGTAACACCTGATTCCCAGTCCTCACAATCCTCACTAGTACCGCTTGTAACCACCAGAGGGAGCCTCTGCTCAGAACTCATCTCAAACCCATTCACAACAGAATCCCCAATTCCTTCCATGTGTATCTTCTTAAACCTGTTGTCCTCAGTTCTTTTTTCAAGGTTCCTGGTGCCACTCTGACTCCTGTTAGCGCTGAGGATGTTTTTGAGGTAGATTTTGGCTACCAAGAAGGTAAGGGGAAATACCTTCTTTCTTGTGGATTGGAAGGGGTTTAGTCCTGAGGAGAGGTTCTGGGAGCCAAAGGAGAACTTCCATACCCCTCTCCTCCTGGAGAAATTTCTGACAGGCTTGAAAAAGAGGGGGCATAAGGGGGTAATGTAGTGCCCACATCTCTGCCTGCAGTCCCTCTATCCCTGCAGAGAAATCAGCGTACTCACCACTGAGGCTCCCGTCCTCCTACTTCCAGGTCTGCTGCTGCCCGGGGTGCATGCACTCCTAGCAGGTGTCCAGGCACTGTGCTTAGAGCACACGCACACATTTCCTCTTTCTTAATAGGGCCAAACACTTTCCTTTAAAGTGTCCCTAGCCAATAGCTGGAGGTCTCTTACTATTTAAAACACCTCCTCCAAAATGGAGGTGCTGCTGCATTGTTGTGAGTTTGTTCCTAAAATGCTTGTCAGTTCTCTGGTCCTAGTACTTGCTTCACAGCCTGCTGTACCTGTCAGTGCTTCCTTCAATGGTAGCCAAGTCCATTGCACCCGCCAGTGCTCACCTCAATGGCAGCTGAGCCAGCTGCACCCACCAGTGCTCATCTCAATAGCAGCTGAGCCAGCTGCACCCACCAGTGCTCACCTCAACGGCAGCCAAGCCAGCTGCACCCACCAGTGCTCATCTCTCCATTAGACTGTCCAATCTGCACCTGCAGTTCCTGTCATCTTCTTTGCCTGCCTGCATCTATTGGACATTCCCCCAGGCCATCCCAGCTATCCGTTCCTAGGAGTCAGGTGCCATCTACCCAAGGTTAGTCCTGAAGTAGCTCCTGGATCACCTCCCTCCCTAGTTTCTCCATGGACCGCGGTGTCATTAGCTGTTGTATGTCCGTGGTTAGATTGAGTGAGGCTCCTAGTCAAGCCCTTCCGGGTCTTCCTTGGGCTTTGACACAGTGGTTCCACTGCCCAGCCCATTACAAACTTTTCGTATCCCTTTCCTGTTTTATACAGTTCAACTACCTTTCCCCGTAGATCCGTTGACAATTCTTTTACTTTCCCCATGACTCACAATCCAGAAACATCAGTGGCTGGATGAAAGATGCAAGAGTCTGTTTGGATCCCAGAGACTCACTCAGCTTTTATGCACACACACTGATTACAAGCAAACAAGACACAGGTGTTACCTTTGGTAGCTATTCAAACCCATTTGTGCCAACTTCTGTGCATGTTATCAGGCCAAAATCACCAAGGTATGTGAACTTATGATCAGGTTCATTTGGATGTTTTGGGTTGTCATTATGATTTAAAAAGAGAAAACAGTAGTTTGACAATAAATGGCTTCACCCAACCACTAACTATGAGTGGAGAAAAAATGTTGGTGTTATCATTCATATTCTCTGAAAAAAGGACAAGAAAGCAAAAATTCTGCTGGGATATGTAGATTTTTGAGCACAACTGTATGCTCGCCTTTAGCCACCAGGGATTGCCAATGTTAGTTTAATTGTGCCTGGATTTTGAGTTGGAAGTGTTGGTTGTTTGAGGAGGCATTTGGAATGTTGTTCTAAAGACTGTTGCTTGGTGATTTGTCTGTGTGAATATCTTCATCCTCTCCTATTTGGTATTTCTCTCGGCCACAATGAAAAACAAATATCACAAAAGACAAGTCAAAAATAAAGTGTCATGGAAAAAATGCATTAACAATAACAAATACATGATTGGGGTAAAGAGACTGATATAGACTATAGAATATAATCATATACACCGATAATAAATTACATACCAATAAAAATTGCCTGTTAAAACCAGTGTTATAAGTACTGTCCATTGGTAAATAAATTAAATGAGGTATTGCACTAACCCAATAATAGTTATATAGTAAACCAAAGCATAAGTGATAGATGCGATGTAGATGTTCACAACTGAGGTACTAATCGGACAATGCAATAAATAATGTGAATCAAAGATCAATCTCCAATGTGTAATATTGAACACACCAAAGATGGTTAAATATATAAATCAAGCAAGAAATATGTCAGAAAAGATGCAATATTTTACTGGCCCAAGGTATGGTAAATTAAGGTATACAAATGTAAGATAAATATGCTGAAACCAATAAGTATGTTTTACAGAGCCTACTACATTGATAGTACAAAACAGGGCTTCTTTATATATAGTTATACATAGAAAAGGTAGAAATCCATTTTAACATATGCATGATTTGATAGATAGCACATGGACAAATTATAGCTTATGGGAATATTCACATGTCATTTTTTGGAGGAGATACATCAGAGTTTGGTCCAATATGCAGATCAAACTCACACATTTGTATGAATGGGCCGAAGGAGTGAATGGGCAGCACATAGATGCCCTCTGTATTACATTCACATGTTGTCTGTTAAAAAATACAGACCATCCCCAGGTACTGAAGCTCCATTCTTAATCAATTCTATAGGAGATGAGCTGCAGTATTACGTTAATGATAACACAATAGACACAGCTGTGTGGTACAGCTGAATTTATTGTTTACATCCTGCCGTTATTGGATCTTTGGGGTGTCAGCTGATCGTGTGGGTGCTGGATGTCAGTAATCTGATGCTGATCACCTATTGTAAAGAGAAGTCACCCATATGATACACCTGTAAAAATCCATTTAATGGTTGATTAAAATGGCTGCCTTTAAGAAATGATGCTCGGTGGAGGTCGATGAAAAGAAGAAAAACATAGCCAGTGACAGTATATCCACCTTGTGCTTGGTGTATATTCTTCCTACCAATGTATAAATTTGAGATGTATTTTGTCCTCTTAGAAAGGCTGGGTAAAAGTAGAATGCCTGAAGCCTGTTATTTAAAAACCTAGGGACTGAACAACTCATAGATTCCTCTGGTTCATCAACAACTTCCTTTTCTCCTGTTGCAAGTACTTTTGAAGCTGGCAAGAATGATAACAAGTCTATATAGTCAAAGTTTCATTTTTTCCTTTTATGTAAGATGAAAGGTGGTGAAGTTTCTTAATGGAGACGCCACAAGGAAATGCTTTCTAAAAATTCACTGTTCTCTGTTTCCCTCCAGTTTATTAGCACTAAGGTTAGAGGTTACTGTTAAACTTCAGTACCTTGTGTCGTATTATTCAGACTGCACTGAAATTGCTACAGACTAGCAGCATATTGGCACTCCTGATATCCATACTGCAAGGAATTATCTTATCACTGTACTTTCACCAAGTATATTTCCATCTAAATTATAGAATAACAGATTGTGTATATGTTTAAATGCATCCCTGCTTGATTTTCCCTTCCTTCTCTGTTCAATTTAATTTTTTAATAATATATTTCTAGCTTTTGAAAGCCAAATAGGGATTTTTGTGTTGTAATGCATGGAGCAGGATAACAGTAAATAACAGATAGACTCATTCATAAAAAAAAGTTTTTAACCCCTTCATGACCCAGCCTATTTTGACCTAAATGACCTGGCCATTTTTTGCAATTCTGACCAGTGTCCCTTTATGA